>WNGS01165916.1:180583-207059 GCA_020271785.1 Procambarus virginalis | reverse complement strand
GTACATTTCACGCAGCCTTTCCTCGTAACTCATGCCTCTTAGTTCTGGGTCTAGCCTAGTGGATCACCTCTGCACATTTTCCAGCTTCGTCCTGTGCGTGACAAGGTACGGGCTCCTTGCTGGGGCCGCATACTCCATGATTGGTCTTACATATGTGGTATACAAGGTTCTTAATGATTCCTTACACAGGTTCCTGAAGGCAGTTCTGATGTTAGCCAGCCTCGCATTTGCCACCGATGATATTCTTTTGATGTGGGCTTCAGGATACAGGTTTGGCATGATATCAACTCCTAGATTTTTCTCTCTGTCCGTTTCATGAAGAACTTCATCTCCCATTCGGTATTCTTTGTCTGGCCTCCTATTTCCAGTGCCTAGTGTCATTACCTTACATTTACTTGGGTTGAACTTTAGTAGCCATTTGTTGGACCATTCATTCAGTTTGTCTAAGTCACATTCAGTTTGTGTCGGCCAGCTTGTAGCCTCATACTATCTCCCTTTGTCTTAATCTTCCTTATAATTTTTGCATTATCAGCAAACAGTGAGAGGAACAAGTCTATACCTATCTGCGAGATCATATATGTCAGAAACAGTATAGGTCAAAGGACTAAATTCTGTGGGCCTCCACTGGTACACCTCGCCAGAATGAGACCTCGCCCCTCACAGCGACTCCCTGTCATCTGTTGTCAATGTACTCCCTTATCTAATGGAGTACCTTCTCTTTCACTCCTACGTGCATCTCCAGCTTGTGCACTAGTCACTTGTGTGGTGCTGTGTCAAAGGCTTTCTGGCAATCCAAAATTATGCACTCTGCCCTTCTCTCTTGCCTGATTCTTGTTGCCTGGTCATAGAATTAAATTAATCCTGTGAGGCATGACTTCCCATCCCTGAACCCATGCTGATGTTGTGTTACAAAGTTCTTTCGCTCCAGATGTTCCACTAGCTGTTTCACACAATCTTCTCCATCATCTTGCTTGGTATGCAATTTAGGGACACTGCCCTGTAGTTCAATGCCTCCTGTCTATCACCCTTCTTGAATATCGGGCCTAAATTGGCCATCTTCCAAATTTTTGGCAGTTCACCTATTACCAGTGATTTGTTGTACACCATGGATAGTGGCAGGCACAGAGCTTCTGCACCTTCCTTTAGTATCCATGGTGAGATTCCATCCGGGCCTATAACCCTTGTCATTTCCAGCTCTAGCAGATGCTTCCTCACCTCCCTGTTGGATATTTCCAACACCCAAATAGTAACCCTGAGTGCAATATTGTAAATTTATTGTTCTTAAGAATATATTCTACTAACACTACTAACTCAAAGAGATGCAACATTAAATTTATTAAACAGAGGCGTAGAAGCACCCGATCTCTCCTAGAAATATGGCCACGGTTGTGTCAGCTACCCAGCCAGGGAGAATAATTTCCACATATTTATGTATCGAAATTAACTTTAGTTTAACTTTGTATTATTTCTTAAGGAATATCAATAATAATAGATTCATCCCTAGTTAATGAATTATATAGTTGTTTATTGGAATTAGATGTATACAGCTGCGATCAGCTGATCCAGTGTACAAAACAATGAACTGAATTTCCACTATGATATTTCTCGTCCATCTAACGTCATTTTGAATAAAGAAGTTGCACGGCGAGAAACAATTTGTTGTTATATAAAGCACGTTATTATGACGTAAATTAACGTCAGTAATGTTTCTATCCACTCGGTAACATAAATTAAATATTTTGAATTAATACTCAAAGTTCCAACTTTCGACGCATGGTGTCGCAAGCGTCACTAGCGAGAGAGGACGAGCAGAGATAGACGCCATTACAACCAGTGTCCAGGAGCTGATCTATATTATCGACAATATAGAGGAGCATCCGTGCATTAATGAGCTTCATATCGATTGGACAGCTTCCATAGATTACAAACACGGCATCCGGCAAGGCAGAGTACCATTTTTCATACAAATTTGGCCGTTTGTTTTATGTATCTTTGGTGCCTTGTCGTTATATAGCATGGAAAATTAATAACTCCCATGAGTGTAAATTTTGCTCCCAACCCTTTCAGATTTCGTAAGTAAATGTATTAATATGTACTCTGAAGTGGAGATTACATATGATTCCTCTTTCAGCCTGGAGCTAACTTCAAGAGACATAATTCCACCAGTAAAGTCACATGTTGCTAGAAATACCAACTCAGACAGGATTAAATGTGTCTTAGTTGCCAGACACAATCTACATTCAACTTTGGCAGCTAAGCCGTTATCTGTTCCATACTGTAGTTAGAAAATTAACCCATGTCTTATTGATTTCCAATGATTTATGAACATGTTAATATAATATTATAGATATAATAACATTACAGAATTTAGCCCCCAAAAGGTGTGTTAGGGATTAACTCTAAATTTAATAGAAGTTTTACAGTCCACTTCTCTAGATTCCCTTTTTGAATTGATTATTAATTTCATTTTTTGAAATCCATAGATCACTGGTTCTCTGAGCCCATACTAATTTATGGTCCTCACACCATTCTGAATATTAGTATATGTTAGAGTAGAATTCCCCCCCCCCCCCCCTCCACTCTCACCACTGATAATCACAAAATTTTTCTGGGATTTCTCCTTGTTCTACTATGAAGACCTACTGGAATGTCTTATTGAGATTCTCGCACATCCTTGTCGTTTGTAGTGAATCTATATGCCCCCCCCCCTCCTCAGTTTCATTATCTGTTCCTTCAATGTTGTTTTTCTCTGATGTGTGTCTGTGTAGCAATTTAGCTTGAGTCTGCCTTGCTTGCTATGTCGTTTACGCATTGCCCTTCTGCCTCTCTTCTCACCCTGACGTATTCACTCCTGGAGCTCTGGTATCTTTCTCTACTCTCAAGAGTCCTGTTATTTCTATAGTTTATCCACGTCCTTTTACTTAGTTGCTTCGCTAGCTTAAATCTTTGATTAAACCATAGGTTTCTCATTTGCATTTCGTTTTTATCCTTTAGGACTTGGGCAAATTTTTCTGCTGCCTCCTTACATTTCTGTGTGATGTGTACTCACATATTTGTACTCACCTGTTTGTGCTTGCGGGGGTTGAGCTTTGGCTCTTTGGTCCCTCCTCTCAACTGTAAATCAACTTGTGTACAGATTCCTGAGCCTATTGGGCTCTATCATATCTACCCTTGAAACTGTGTATGGAGTCTGCCTCCACCACATCACTTCCTTATGCATTCCATTTGTCTACTACTCTGACACTGAAAAAAATCTGTCTAACGTCTCTATGGCTCATTTGGGCACTCAATTTCAACCTGTGTCCCCTAGTGCGTGTGCCCCTTGTGTTAAATATTCTGTCTTTATCTACCCTATCAATTCCTCTGAGAATCTTGTATGTGGTGATCATGTCCCCTCTAACTCTTCTGTCTCCCAGTGACGTGAGGTTTAATTCCCGTAGTCTCTCCTCGCAGTTCATACCCCTCAGTTCGGGTACTAGTCTAGTGGCAAACCTTTAAACCTTTTCCAGTTTAGTCTTATGTTTGGATAGATATGGACTACATGCTGGAGCTGCATATTCTAGGATTGGCCTGACATATGTGGTATACAAAGTTCTGAAAGATTCCTTACACAAGTTTCTAAAGGCCGTTCTTATGTTAGCCAACCTGGCATATGCCGCTGATGTTATCCTCTTGATATGGGCTCCAGGGGACAGGTCTGGCGTGATATCAACCACCAGGTCTTTCTCTCTCTCTCTGACTCTTGAAGTATTGCATCTCCCAAACGATACCTTGTATCTGGTCTCTTGCTCCCTATACCTATCTTCATTACATTACATTTGCTTGGGTTAAACTCTAACAACCATTTGTTCGACCATTCCTGCAGCTTGTCCAGGTCTTCTTGAAGCCTCAAGCTGTCCTCCTCTGTCTTAATCCTTTTCATAATTTTGGCGTCGTCAGCAAACATTGAGAGGAATGAGTCTATCATTCATCGTCTATCTATCTGTCTATCATTCACGTATATCAGAAACAGGATGGGTCCAAGTACAGAGCCCTGTGGGACTCTACTGGTGACTTCACACCAATCTGAGGTCTCACCCCTCACTGTAACTCTCTGCTTCCTATTACTTATGTACTCCCTTATCCACTGGAGCGCCAGTCAAGACAAGCACGTGGCTGCCACTGCTTGGTCAGAATGTATACAACTTGATGTGATAGCGAAGATCAAAATAATAGTGAATAGAATAGTGAAGAAGTGAGTAAAACGTGTAGCATTAGAGCTATACCTATGCTAAGGAGAACAAGAAGCTCATTACTGGTGATATAAGCGATAAGTTGGAGGATCCATGCCTGGCAGCAGCGTGGACACCAGGAGGCCTACGAGACGTCAACAGTACTCCCAACACCTGTTCGTGCTGTGGGGAGAGTGGATTGATGGTCAGGCCTCTCAATACGTCAGTAAATCATTCGGTGTACAGTGTTAGTGTAGTATAATAGTTAGTCTTGGATATAAGTTAACAAACGGAAACGAACCTCTAGAGACAACATACAGCTCACGTGGGTTCTCGCTTCGTGGAACCTAAGTGGGAAAAAACTGGTACGCCCTACACTGAACAACCCCCACCCCCTCCCCCACCCCCACACCCACCCCCTCCCCCACCCCCACACCCAACCCCCTTACCGAAGCACCTCCAGTAATCTAACAGTACCCTTAAATCTTCAATAGGGTGCAGGGTTATATAGTATCATATCAAAGACACTAATGCAGTTCATTCAATAAGACAATAGAAATTGGTACACAGGAGGCAAGGACCTCAATTTGTGAACTCACCGGTAACCGGATAATTCGCTAAGTCCCCTAGATTTTCACACTCCCACCCCCCCCCCCCCCACCCCATGGTAAACTGAAGATAACACCCTCGCCCACCCTCACATACACGCACGCACACCCACACACACTCTCACGCACACACACATTGCACACACACACACTGGTCGAGTGGAAAGGAGAGACAAGGACAAAAATGAAGTTAATGAAATCCTAAAGGGGATAAAGATGGAGAGGGCTGACCAAGATATTGAAAAGGTTTTTAGGATTGGACGGTACAACAAGGAGAGAGACCGTGTGGTAAAGGTGGTATTCAAGAGCAAGAGAACAAAAGAGGACTTGTTAACAAGGAAGAACAGACTAGCAAATGTACAGAGGGATCAAAAAGGTATTCCTGCAGAGGGATATGACAGGGGACGAGAGACGGAGGACAGCAGCCGCGAGGAGGGAGCGCAGAGAGAAAGAAAGGAATCAGGGAGCCGCAACTCCGAGCCCTACAATCCCAGAGGAGAGCGTGGAACCCTCCACAAGCAACTCAACAGGCACAGTGAGAGAAGCACCTCCCCGATCCTCCACCCAATAGATGCCCTACCTGCCCAAACCCCTGGTGCCCAAGGGCCCACCTTGGGCACCCTCACCCGTAGGGAGCCGGTCGGCCGAGCGGACAGCACGCGGAACTTATGATCCTGTGGTCCTGGGTTCGATCCCAGGCGCCGGCGAGAGACAATGGGCAGAGTTTCTTTCACCCTATGCCCCTGTTACCTAGCAGTAAAATAGGTACCTGGGTGTTAGTCAGCTGTCACGGGCTGCTTCCTGGGGGTGGAGGCCTGGTCGAGGACCGGGCCGCGGGGACACTAAAGCCCCGAAATCATCTCAAAATAATCTCAAAATAACCCTCCCCCCCCTCCCCAGGATCTTCCTTCTCCCCCACCCCCCAAGCCCTCCCTAATCCTCCATGCCCTCCCTTCTCCCCCACCCACAAGCCTCATACCCCTCGGCACTCCCTATCCCCCAACCTCCCCCTCCAAGCCCTCCTTCCTTTTATGCCCCCCATTTCCTTCAAAGCCTCCTCCCTCTCACCCACCCCCCCAAATCACGCTCAAGAGATGATGGAGAAGATTGTACGAAGAAAGCTAGTGGAACATCTGGAGCAAAGGAACTTTGTAACACAGCATCAACGTGGGTTCAGGGATGGCAAGTCCTGCACCACAGGGCTAACTGAATTCTATGACCAGGCAACAAAAATCAGGCAAGAAAGAGAGAGGTGGGCAGACTGCATATTTTTGGATTGTCAGAAAGCCTTTGATACAGTACCACACAAGAGGCTAGGGAAAAAGCTGGAGATACAGGTTGGAGTGAAAGGGAAGGTACTCCGCTGGATAAAGGAGTACCTAAGCAACAGGAGACAACGAGTCAGTGTGAGGGGTGAGGTCTCAGATTGGCGAGACGTTACAAGTGGAGTCCCGCAGGGGTCAGTCCTTAGACCTATACTGTTTCTGATATATGTAAATGATCTCCCAAAGGGTATAGATTCGTTCCTCTTAATGTTTGCTGATGATGCATAAATTATGAGGAGGATTGAAACAGAGGATGATAGTTGGAGGCTACAGGACGACCTGGACTGAATGAATGGTCCAACAAATGGCTGCTAAAGTTTAACCCGAGTAAATGCAAAGTAATGAAACTAGGCGGTGGAAACAGGAGGCCAGACACAAGATACTGAAAAGGAGATAAAATACTTAATGAAACGGACAGAGAGAAAGATCTATGAATTGATATCACACCAAACCTGTCTCCTGAAGCCCACATAAAATGATTTACGTCTGCGGCATACGCGAGGCTGGCTAACATCAGAACAGCCACGTGAACCTGTGTAAGGAATCTTTCAGAATCTTGTATACCACATATGTAAGACCAATCCTGGAGTATGCGGCCCCCTCATGGAGCCCGTACCTTGTCAAACACAAGACGAAGCTGGAAAAAGTTCAGAGGTATGCCACTAGACTAGTCCCAGAACTAAGAGGCATGAGTTACGAGGAAAGGCTGCGGGAAATGCACCTTACGACACTGGAAAACAGAAGAGTAAGGGGAGACATGGCCACTACCTACACAATCCTCAGGGGAATTGACAGGGTAGACTAGGATAAACTATTCAACACTGGTGGTACGCAAACAAGGGGACACAGGTGAAAACTGAGTACCCAAATGAGCCACAGGGGACGTTAGAAAGAACTTTTTCAATGTCAGAGTAGTTAACAGATGGAATGCATTAGGCAGTGATGTGGTGGAGGCTGACTCCATACACAGTTTTAAATGTAGATATGATAGAGCCCAATAGGCTCAGGAATCTGTACACCAGTTGATTGACAGTTGAGAGGAGGGAAGAACCAAAGCTCAACCCCCGCAAGCACAACTAGGTGAATACAACTAGTTAGATACAACTAGTTAAATACAAATAGGTGAATACAACTAGGTGAATACAACTAGGTGAATACAACTAGGTGAATACAACTAGGTGAATACACACGGATTTAGCTAATGCGGGTCCGGTAGCATCTGTTTTAAAGGCCCTCTTAATTATAAAAATAATTATAAATATTTCAACAATATATTTACTTGCCTAGTAAAGTAATTATTTTTTTAATTTGCATGATTAATTTTTTTGGTGATACAGGAAATGTCTGTTTCACGCACAAGTTCATGTTCAATGCTTGTGGGAACCGACCTGTAAGATTTATATTTATTTATTTGATTTATATAAATTTATATAGAATTTATATTTACGTTAATTTATATACTTCGATAGCAATTTGTATGATAATAAGTGGACTGTATTTCTGCAATAATCTCACAATCGATCCTTACACATTAGCGGGGGGGGGGGTTATATTGAATTTATATATATGCAGCCATCAAACTACAGTATTAACTACACATTAGTATGCATTGAAGGTTCCTTATCTTATTACACAGCAGGCTTAGTTCACCAGGTATAACTAGGATGTAGACACCAAATTATCCTATTTTGAGGCAGCTTCCATCACCCATAGTAACTGATACACAAGTCTTGCTTCCTCTTCTTGTACCTGTCAAAGGTGCTAGCTGTAAAGCCAGAATCCTAATATATGACAGCTATATCAGAGAAAACACTATACAATGAACCATAAAGACCAAGGCTTAATTACCTTTAGTATGAGGCGATTTTGTATTCTAACCGGCTCGCCCTATCTACTGACATTAATGGCCAAAAATGATTAGATAAATGGGTTTCAGCAGAACACTTTCCTTGTATTTGTTGACAGCGTGTTGATAATGGTAGACCTTTGGTTTCCATAACACTTCGTCCAAGAGAAATTAACTGGAGCCGAATTTGCTCCCGTGCGCCTCTGGTCTTAGACAATGGCTGACCACACCCTACTACTCACTGATGCCTCCCTCACTTTGTAGAGATGTCAGTAACTTGATAGAAGGGTCACATTTACTCTAATTTGCTACTAATAATTAAATTAATTAAAATGAGATGTTTTTATGAGGGTAAAAGTCCAAAGACTAATGTATTTAAGAATAATTCCCAACACAATAGCTGGTGAATTATAATAGTATGTGGCAATGATATCCCGTTTTCGATAGACGGAAAATTCCACTACAAGCTACACTTTCAATGGGTTAACTTGTGTATGCAATGCAGCAATATTATCTGCAATTGCATGTATTATTATTTAATGGTGTCGGATTTTCAGACAATGCTCATTAGTGAGACTGTTCATTTTGAACCATGGTGCGCCTCAGTTGATTATAAATCCATTTCAGTTTTGAAACAGAGCGTCTCCAGAGGAGTGGGTAACCACGTGTGACACATGCGCCAAGCATTTTCTACATCTGGAAAACAAGACTCCCAAGGACCCTCAGGTATCGCCTGGTACAAGTGTTCTCTACACCTGCAAGGTGGTGTCTGGCGCCAGTATGACAACACCTGCAAGGTGGTGTCAGCCGCCAGTATGACAACACCTGCAAGGTGGTGTCTGGCGCCAGTATGACACCAGCTGCAAGGTGGTGTCTGGCGCCAGTATGACACCAGCTGCAAGGTGGTGTCTGGCGCCAGTATGACACCAGCTGCAAGGTGGTGTCTGGCGCCAGTATGACACCAGCTGCAAGGTGGTGTCTGGCGCCAGTATGACACCAGCTGCAAGGTGGTGTCTGGCGCCAGTATGACAACAGCTGCAAGGTGGTGTCTGGCGCCAGTATGACACCAGCTGCAAGGTGGTGTCTGGCGCCAGTATGACACCAGCTGCAAGGTGGTGTCTGGCGCCAGTATGACAACACCTGCAAGGTGGTGTCTGGCGCCAGTATGACACCAGCTGCAAGGTGGTGTCAGGCGCGAGTATGACAACAGCTGCAAGATGGTGTCTGGCGCCAGTATGACAAACAGCTTCAAGGTGGTGTCTGGCGCCAGTATGACAACAGCTGAAGGTGGTGTCAGGCGCCAGTATGAAAAACAGCTTCAAGGTGGTGTCTGGCGCCAGTATGACACCAGCTGCAAGGTGGTGTCTGGCGCCAGTATGACACCAGCTGCAAGATGGTGTTTGGCGCCAGTATGACAAACAGCTTCAAGGTGGTGTCTGGCGCCAGTATGACACCAGCTGCAAGGTGGTGTCTGGCGCCAGTATGACACCAGCTGCAAGGTGGTGTCTGGCGCCAGTATGACACCAGCTGCAAGGTGGTGTCTGGCGCCAGTATGACACCAGCTGCAAGGTGGTGTCTGGCGCCAGTATGACACCAGCTGCAAGGTGGTGTCTGGCGCCAGTATGACAACAGCTGCAAGGTGGTGTCTGGCGCCAGTATGACACCAGCTGCAAGGTGGTGTCTGGCGCCAGTATGACACCAGCTGCAAGGTGGTGTCTGGCGCCAGTATGACAACACCTGCAAGGTGGTGTCTGGCGCCAGTATGACACCAGCTGCAAGGTGGTGTCTGGCGCCAGTATGACAACACCTGCAAGGTGGTGTCTGGCGCCAGTATGACACCAGCTGCAAGGTGGTGTCTGGCGCCAGTATGACAACAGCTTCAAGGTGGTGTCTGGCGCCAGTATGACAAACAGCTTCAAGGTGGTGTCTGGCGCCAGTATGACAAACAGCTTCAAGGTGGTGTCTGGCGCCAGTATGACAACAGCTGCAAGATGGTGTTTGGCGCCAGTATGACAAACAGCTGCAAGGTGGTGTCTGGCGCCAGTATGACAAACAGCTGCAAGGTGGTGTCTGGCGCCAGTATGACAAACAGCTTCAAGGTGGTGTCTGGCGCCAGTATGACAACAGCTTCAAGGTGGTGTCTGGCGCCAGTATGACAAACAGCTTCAAGGTGGTGTCTGGCGCCAGTATGACAAACAGCTTCAAGGTGGTGTCTGGCGCCAGTATGACAAACAGCTTCAAGGTGGTGTCTGGCGCCAGTATGACAAACAGCTGCAAGGTGGTGTCTGGCGCCAGTATGACAACAGCTGCAAGGTGGTGTCTGGCGCCAGTATGACAACAGCTGAAGGTGGTGTCTGGCGCCAGTATGACAAACAGCTTCAAGGTGGTGTCTGGCGCCAGTATGACAAACAGCTTCAAAGTGGTGTCTGGCGCCAGTATGACAAACAGCTGCAAGGTGGTGTCTGGCGCCAGTATGACAACAGCTGCAAGGTGGTGTCTGGCGCCAGTATGACAACAGCTGAAGGTGGTGTCTGGCGCCAGTATGACAAACAGCTTCAAGGTGGTGTCTGGCGCCAGTATGACAACAGCTGCAAGGTGGTGTCTGGCGCCAGTATGACAAACAGCTGCAAGGTGGTGTCTGGCGCCAGTATGACAAACAGCTTCAAGGTGGTGTCTGGCGCCAGTATGACAAACAGCTGCAAGGTGGTGTCTGGCGCCAGTATGACAACAGCTGCAAGGTGGTGTCTGGCGCCAGTATGACAATAGCTGCAAGGTGGTGTCTGGCGCCAGTATGACACCAGCTGCAAGGTGGTGTCTGGCGCCAGTATGACAACAGCTGAAGGTGGTGTCTGGCGCCAGTATGACAACAGCTGCAAGGTGGTGTCTGGCGCCAGTATGACACCAGCTGAAGGTGGTGTCTGGCGCCAGTATGACAACAGCTGAAGGTGGTGTCTGGCGCCATTATGACAAACAGCTGCAAGGTGGTGTCTGGCGCCAGTATGACAACAGCTGAAGGTGGTGTCTGGCGCCAGTATGACACCAGCTGAAGGTGGTGTCTGGCGCCAGTATGACAACAGCTGAAGGTGGTGTCTGGCGCCATTATGACAAACAGCTGCAAGGTGGTGTCTGGCGCCAGTATGACAACAGCTGCAAGGTGGTGTCTGGCGCCAGTATGACAAACAGCTGCAAGGTGGTGTCTGGCGCCAGTATGACAAACAGCTGCAAGGTGGTGTCTGGCGCCAGTATGACAAACAGCTGCAAGGTGGTGTCTGGCGCCAGTATGACAAACAGCTGCAAGGTGGTGTCTGGCGCCAGTATGACAAACAGCTGCAAGGTGGTGTCTGGCGCCAGTATGACAAACAACTGCAAGGGGGGTTCTGGCGCCAGTATGACAAACAAGATCAGTTCTCAATAGTTCATTTCTGGACACATTCGTTACTAAGACTTTATTCAAGCTCTTCCGCATACGATGTGATAAACTTTGATGACCTCTCTGGTCTCTGTAACGACTATTGATGTAATTGACTATAACTGAGGGAGGAATACAAATACACCATTCTCCTTATGATAATATTATTGGTGTTAGACAGGGAAGAACGCTAGCTTCAGATATTATCACAAAATGTTCAACTATTAAACTTCTGAGAAGCCGTTTGAGATTTAACAAGTGGATCAAAAGTGTTGGAACCTGAGAAATCATTTTTTGCAACATTTCATTTCTGTTCTCTTGGAGTTTGTTGACGATAAATCTTCACACTCAAGCAGATCATTGGCTCTTTGCTCAACGTCTGAAAAAAATAAACAGCATTGCTTGAATATATCCATGCAAGGGTTCATAGAGTGTTCAAGCTGTGTACTCAGTCTTGGTCAGAATATTGCAACCAAGAACTGGTCATTTGCAACAGCTCTGCAGAAAACTGCCGCACGTTCAGCCTCATCTCTATATGAGCCAGGTCAGGGAGAGGTTCCTGAGGAAGGGAATCATTGATCATCTCACAATAAACAAACAAAACCTTGTTGCGTTGTAAAATCAACGCAACAAGGTTTTGATAAATATAAATTTTGCGATACAATCATGCTCATACTTTTGGAAAGTGTAGCCAGCTCTTCAGAGAAAGGACTTCCAGTGGATGTATTAACATGTACTCCGCTAAAGCTTTTGATAATGTACCACATGAAAGACTAGAAGGAAATTTCACCACATGGTATAAATGGGAGAATACGAATCAATCAAACAACTGTTAAAGAGAAAGAAAACAAAGAGTCGTCCTGATGGAAATAAATCTGATTGGCGAATAATTTTATTGACACAGTTTACACTTGGTCAGGTCTACATCAGCGGGTAAGGCAAATTCCCAGAGTATTTATAACCATGTTGAACACAAGCAGTAGCAGCCTCTAGGAGTCTGCCGGTGTGATTGGATGATCCATGCCAGAAGCGTCACTCGTCTTTGGATCATCCAATAAAATCAGCAGACTTCTAGATGTTACTACTACTACTGCTCTGCTTCTACTTGGCTCTAACTATCTCTGGGAACTTTCATTATTTGCTGTTGTATTCACCCAGTTGTGCTTGACTGGGTTGAGCTCTCCTCTTCCGGCCCGCCTCTCAACTGTCAATCAATCAACTGGTACTAACTACATTTTTTCCACACCACACACACCTCAGGAAGCAGCCCGTGACAACTGACTAACTCCCAGGTACGTATTTACTGCTAGGTAACAGGAACATCAGGGTGAAAGAAATTCTGTCCATTGTTTCTCGCTGGCGCCCGGAATCGAACCCGGGACCACAGGATCACGCGTCCAGCATGCAGTACGCTCAGCCACCGGCCACCTGATCATATGTAAACTCTTTCAACAAAATTACTCGCACCTCCTCCGTCACTGTGATAGAGAACAAAAAATATTCGTGAATTTTATAGGAAACTATATAATAAATATTCAACAAATGTAAATATAATAATTTATTATATCTATATAATAAATCATTCAAAATGATATGCTAATACGATTTTTTGCCAAATATCCCCAGTTTGTTAATTGTTGGTAGTAAATGTGGATGACTCTTCCAGCTGGAGGTGGAGTCCTGTGCAGGATGAACGTACCGAGTGAAGACACTACCTCAGTACATATGCAAGTAGTGAAAATCCACTACGGGCTTACCATAGCCCGTGCTACTTGGAATTTCTTGTTCCAGGTAGCGAATCTTTAACAACAACAAGTAGTGAAACTTGTGGCCGTTCTCGAACCCATTGTTGATATTACAATATATGTTAAAACGTGTAACTTGCTTATCAAAACTGTTATGAATTTTCTGGCTCGGTTCCTGAGCCCATTAAGTGCCTCTGTAACCTTTTCCACTACCGTACACACGTGCTCCAGTTCCAGACGTGCAGTACGGGCTCCAGTTCCAGGCGTGCAGTACGGGCTCCAGTTCCAGACGTGCAGTACGGGCTCCAGTTCCAGACGTGCAGTACGGGCTCCAGTTCCAGACGTGCAGTACGGGCTCCAGTTCCAGACGGGCAGTACGGACTCCAGTTCCAGGCGTGCAGTACGGGCTCCAGTTCCAGACGTGCAGTACGGGCTCCAGTTCCAGACGTGCAGTACGGGCTCCAGTTCCAGACGGGCAGTACGGGCTCCAGTTCCAGGCGTGCAGTACGGGCTCCAGTTCCAGACGTGCAGTACGGGCTCCAGTTCCAGACGTGCAGTACGGGCTCCAGTTCCAGACGTGCAGTACGGGCTCCAGTTCCAGACGGGCAGTACGGGCTCCAGTTCCAGACGGGCAGTACGGACTCCAGTTCCAGACGTGCAGTACGGGCTCCAGTTCCAGACGTGCAGTACGGACTCCAGTTCCAGACGGGCAGTACGGGCTCCAGTTCCAGACGTGCAGTACGGGCTCCAGTTCCAGACGGGCAGTACGGACTCCAGTTCCAGACGTGCAGTACGGGCTCCAGTTCCAGACGGGCAGTACGGACTCCAGTTCCAGACGGGCAGTACGGACTCCAGTTCCAGACGTGCAGTACGGGCTCCAGTTCCAGACGTGCAGTACGGGCTCCAGTTCCAGGCGTGCAGTACGGGCTCCAGTTCCAGACGTGCAGTACGGGCTCCAGTTCCAGACGGGCAGTACGGGCTCCAGTTCCAGACGTGCAGTACGGACTCCAGTTCCAGACGTGCAGTACGGGCTCCAGTTCCAGACGTGCAGTACGGACTCCAGTTCCAGACGTGCAGTACGGACTCCAGTTCCAGACGTGCAGTACGGGCTCCAGTTCCAGACGTGCAGTACGGACTCCAGTTCCAGACGTGCAGTACGGACTCCAGTTCCAGACGTGCAGTACGGGCTCCAGTTCCAGACGTGCAGTACGGACTCCAGTTCCAGACGTGCAGTACGGACTCCAGTTCCAGACGTGCAGTACGGGCTCCAGTTCCAGACGTGCAGTACGGACTCCAGTTCCAGACGTGCAGTACGGACTCCAGTTCCAGGCACCTCATGTCAGTTAGCAGCAGAAATCCGAGGAAGAGGTGGACAAGTGTTGTATATATTAATACATTGAGTCCAACAATGCCAGAGCGACCGCCACCTCCCGCTGCTCTCAGCGCTACGAGTCTCCAGCTCTCACCAACCTTCACCAGTGCGATCCCTGGATACGATACCTCAAGCTGTGCTCAACGATCACTGAAGAGTCTCCCACAAACAAGGGCTAGCAGCAATACGATACTTAGCGTCATGTATGACGGTACCAGTCTCGTACCATAGCAAGGATGCAACAATACGGTACTCCGCGCTGAGTCCCACGATACCAAGAAGGCGCCCATCATCATATAGACGTAGAAATACAATTCCCAAAACACAAATTGTGTCAGCGGAGATGCCAGAGGAACGATGCTGCCAGCAGCCTGTGGGCTCCGCGGTGGCAGGGAGCCAAGACTAGAGAGAGGTCGGGGAGAGGGAAGCCTCCCCCAGTGTGGTCGGGGAGAGGGAAGCCTCCCCCAGTGTGGTCGGGGAGAGGGAAGCCTCCCCCAGTGTGGTCGGGGAGAGGGAAGCCTCCGCCAGTGTGGTCGGGGAGAGGGAAGCCTCCGCCAGTGTGGTCGGGGAGAGGGAAGCCTCCCCCAGTGTGGTCGGGGAGAGGAAGCCTCCGCCAGTGTGGTCGGGGAGAGGGAAGCCTCCGCCAGTGTGGCCGGGGAGAAGGAAGCCCCCCAGTGTGGTCGGGGAGAGGGAAGCCTCCCCAGTGTGGTCGGGGAGAGGGAAGCCCCCCAGTGTGGTCGGGGGAGGGAAACCTCCCCCAGTGTGGTCGGGGAGAGGGAAACCTCCCCCAGTGTGGTCGGGAGAGAGGAAGCCCCCCAGTGTGGTCGGGGAGAGGAAGCCCCCCCAGTGTGGTCGGGGAGAGGGAAGCCCCCCAGTGTGGTCGGGGAGAGGGAAGCCTCCCCAGTGTGGTCGGGGAGAGGGAAGCCTCCCCCAGTGTGGTCGGGGAGAGGGAAGCCTCCCCCAGTGTGGTCGGGGAGAGGGAAGCCTCCCCAGTGTGGTCGGGGAGAGGAAGCCTCCCAGTGTGGTCGGGGAGAGGGAAGCCCCCCCAGTGTGGTCGGGGAGAAGGAAGCCCCCAGTGTGGTCGGGGAGAGGGAAGCCTCCCCAGTGTGGTCGGGGAGAGGGAAGCCCCCCAGTGTGGTCGGGGAGAGGGAAGCCCCCCAGTGGGTCGGGGAGAGGGAAGCCTCCCAGTGTGGTCGGGGAGAGGGAAGCCTCCCAGTGTGTCGGGGAGAGGGAAGCCTCCCCAGTGTGGTCGGGGAGAGGGAAGCCTCCCCNCTGTCGGAAAATCCGACACCATTTAATAATACATGCAATTCCAGATAATATTGCTGCGTTGTATACACAAGTTACCCATAGAAAATGTAACTTTAGTGGAACTTTCCGTCTATAGAAAACGGATATCATTACCAATACTATTATAATTCACCAGCTATTGTGTTGGAATTATTCTTAAATACATTAGTCTTTGGACTTTTACCATCATAAAAAATCTATTTTAATTAACTTAATTATCAGAATCAAAATAGCGTAAATGTGACCATTCTATCAAGTTACTGACATCTCTACAAAGTGAGGGAGGCGTCAGTAGGAGGGTGTGGTCAGCCATTGGCGCAGGGAGCAAATTCGGCTCCTATCATCAGCCATTGTTGTTTAAGACCAGAGGCGACGGGAGCAAATTCGGCTCCTGTTAATTTCTCTTGGACGAAGTGTTATGGCAACCAAAGGTCTACCATTATCAACACGCTGTCAACAAAGCAAGGAAAGTGTTCTGCCGAAACCCATTTATCTAATCATTTTTGGCCATTAATGTCAGTAGATAGGGCGAGGGCGAAGTTCGGTTAGAATACGAAATCGCCTCATACTAAAGGTAATTAAGCCTGGGTCTTTGAATCATTATACAGTGTTTTTCTGATATAGCTGTCATATATAGAATTCTGGCTTATAGCAAGCCCTTTGACAGGTCAGAGGAAGCAAGACTTGTGCATCAGTACTATGGGTGTTGGAAACTGCCTCAAAATAGGAAAATTGGTGTCTACATCCTAGTTATACCTGGTGAACTAAGCCTGCTGTATAATAAGATAAGGAACCTTCAATGCATACTAATGTGTAGTTAATACTGTAGTTTGATTGGCTGTATATATATAATTCAATATAACCCCCACTGTTAATGACAAATGCAAAATACAAATGACACTGTATAAAAACAGTGTCATTTTCCATAGAACGAAAAGGCAATGTAAAAAATCTGGGTGTACTCATGTCGGAAGACCTTACCTTTAAAGAACACAATAAAGTAGCCGTCACAACTGCAAAAAAATGACAGGTTGGATAACAAGAACTTTTCACACTAGAGCGCTATACCGATGATGATACTTTTCAAAACGCTTGTGCTCTCTAGAGTGAGTACTGCTGCACAATGACAGCCCCTTTCAAAGCTGGAGAAATTGCTGATCTGGAGAGCGTGCAGAGATCCTTTACTGCTAGAATCCACTCTGTAAAACATCTAAATTACTGGGACCGACTAAAGAACCTAAATTTGTACTCCCTTGAGCGCAGGCGGGAGAGATACATAATAATTTACACGTGGAAATAATGGAGAGGCTGGTCCCAAACCTGCACACAGAAATAACATCACATGAGACCAGAAGACATGGCAGGATGTGCAGAATACCCCCGTTGAAAAGCAGAGGTGCAACAGGTACTCTAAGAGAGAACTCTATCAACATCAGAGGCCCGAGACTGTTCAACACGTTTCCACTACACATAAGGGGCATAACTGGCCGACCCCTCACAGTGTTCAAGAGAGAACTGGATAAGCACCCCAAAGGATACCTGATCAACCAGCCTGAGACTCATACGTCAGGCTGCAAGCAGCCGCGTCTAACAGCCTGGTTGATCAGTCCAGCAACCAGGAGACCTGGTCGACGACCGGGCCGCGGGGACACTAAGCCCCGGAAGCACCTCAAGGTAACCCCCCTCACCCTAATGTGCAAAAATCGATTTGTGAGATTATTGCAGAAATACAGTCCACTGAACATCATACAAATGCTATCGAAGTATATAAATTAACGTAAATATAAATTCTATATAAATTCATAAATTATATATATATAAATCTCACAGGTCGGTTCCCACAAGGTCTGCTACTAAACATGACCGCAAACGTGAACAACATTCAGGTTCATAAACTTTAGCCCTAACTATACAAATCATTACAGCAGGTGCTGGACTAAAGAGGTGTACAGCAGTACGTCCATTTCGGCAAAAAGTGATTTGTACTGGACGTATAATTAGAAAGACGATATATGTATATATGAAAAACAGTGTCATTTTCCATGAGAATAATCGGACAGATATCTGCACAATTTATATCACAAAATTAGGATCGCGAAAAGACAATTTTAAGGACAACTAATATGAACTAATCATCCCATGAAGTTATATAAATTATGGACATCATCCTCGGTATTCTACATCAATCTGGATCTGTTGCCTGGGACCATCACCGGATCAAAATGACACCAAACACACACAATTCATGCAATATAGATCTGACTTCAACAGAAGCCAAAATACCCGTCAGTAAGCCATCTCTTTGTGGCAACACTTCCTTCATAATTCCAAATATCCAGCTGGTGGTCTCTTGGCTTGCTTTGCTGACTTCTAGTTTTAGTCTATCCTGTATTCCAGTTGCATCATTATATACATCACTAACTATCCTGTATTCCAGCTGCATCATTATATACATCACTAACTATCCTGTATTCCAGCTGCATCATTGTATACATCACTAACTATCCTGTATTCCAGCTGCATCATTGTATACATCACTAACTATCCAGTATGTCAGCTGCACCATTATATACATCACTGACTATCTTGTATGCCAGCTGCATCATTATATACATCACTGACTATCCTGTTTGCCAGCTGCATCATTATATACATCACTGACTATCCTGTATGCCAGCTGCACCATTATATACATCACTGACTATCCTGTTTGCCAGCTGCATCATTATATACATCACTAACTATCTTGTATGCCAGCTGCACCATTATATACACCACTAACTATCCTGTATACCAGCTACACCATTATATACACCACTAACTATCCTATATGCCAGCTGCATCATTATATACATCACTAACTATCCTGTATGTCAGCTGCACCATTATATACATCACTAACTATCCTGTATGCCAGCTGCACCATTATATACACCACTAACTATCCTGTATACCAGCTGCATCATTATATACACCACTAACTATCCTGTATGTCAGCTGCATCATTATATACATCACTAACTATCCTGTATGCCAGCTGCATCATTATATACATCACTAACTATCCTGTATGCCAGCTGCATCATTATATACATCACTAACTATCCTGTATGCCAGCTGCATCATTATATACATCACTAACTATCCTGTATACCAGCTGCACCATTATATACATCACTAACTATCCTGTATGCCTGCTGCACCATTATATACATCACTAACTATCCTGTATGCCAGCTGCATCATTATATACATCACTAACTATCCTGTATGTCAGCTGCACCATTATATACATCACTAACTATCCTGTATACCAGCTGCATCATTATATACATCACTAACTATCCTGTATGTCAGCTGCATCATTATATACATCACTAACTATCCTGTATGCCAGCTGCATCATTATATACATCACTAACTATCCTGTATGCCAGCTGCATCATTATATACATCACTAACTATCCTGTATGTCAGCTGCACCATTATATACATCACTAACTATCCTGTATGCCAGCTGCACCATTATATACACCACTAACTATCCTGTATGCCAGCTGCACCATTATATACATCACTAACTATCCTGTATGCCAGCTGCATCATTATATACATCACTAACTATCCTGTATGTCAGCTGCATCATTATATACATCACTAACTATCCTGTATGCCAGCTGCACCATTATATACACCACTAACTATCCTGTATGCCAGCTGCACCATTATATACATCACTAACTATTAAGTTTTTACTTCCAGAAAAGATGGAGTGGCAAATTAATCATAAGTGATTACGTAAAAAAAGAAGAGTTGACTGAATTTGTTGGATGGGGAATTATTTTCTGAGAGAAAGATATCATTCGCATGTTAATTATTCCTTCAAGTCTGGTTGTGGACATGATGCCAGTTAGGGTGTTGCAATGATGCCAGTTAGGGTGTTGCAATGATGCCAGTTAGGGTGTTGCAATGATGCCAGTTAGGGTGTTGCAATGATGCCAGTTAGGGTGTTGCAGTGATGCCAGTTAGGGTGTTGCAATGATGCCAGTTAGGGTGTTGCAATGATGCCAGTTAGGGTGTTGCAGTGATGCCAGTTAGGGTGTTGCAATGATGCCAGTTAGGGTGTTGCAATGATGCCAGTTAGGGTGTTGCAGTGATGCCAGTTAGGGTGTTGCAATGATGCCAGTTAGGATGTTGCAATGATGCCAGTTAGGGTGTTGCAGTGATGCCAGTTAGGGTGTTGCAATGATGCCAGTTAGGGTGTTGCAATGATGCCAGTTAGGATGTTGCAGTGATGCCAGTTAGGGTGTTGCAATGATGCCAGTTAGGGTGTTGCAATGATGCCAGTTAGGGTGTTGCAATGATGCCAGTTAGGATGTTGCAGTGATGCCAGTTAGGGTGTTGCAATGATGCCAGTTAGGGTGTTGCAATGATGCCAGTTAGGATGTTGCAATGATGCCAGTTAGGGTGTTGCAATGATGCCAGTTAGGGTGTTGCAATGATGCCAGTTAGGGTGTTGCAATGATGCCAGGTTGGATGTTGCAATGATGCCAGTTAGGGGTGTTGCAATGATGCCAGTTAGGATGTTGCAATGATGCCAGTTAGGGGTGTTGCAATGATGCCAGGTTGGATGTTGCAATGATGCCAGTTAGGATGTTGCAATGATGCCAGGTTGGATGTTGCAATGATGCCAGTTAGGATGTTGCAATGATGCCAGCTAGGATGTTGCAATGATGCCAGGTTGGATGTTGCAATGATGCCAGGTTGGATGTTGCAATGATGCCAGGTAGAATGTTGTAATTATGCCAGGTTGGATGTTGCAATGATGCCAGGTAGAATGTTGTAATTATGCCAGGTTGGATGTTGTAATGGTGCCAGGTAGAATGTTGGCAAGATGACCAAATTCGCTCAGTGACCTTTTTTCTGGCACTTTGATCTCTAATAGAGCAACAAAACCAACACGTGGATCCTTTGAGGATATAACATACCCCAGATGCTTTTCAGAATACTTTTCTAAGCAGGGACATTTTACTATTGTTAATTCAGGATCTGAATTAACACACAGGTGTTCGTCGACACAGGTGTTCGTTAGGTTGTATTCAGCACTTTGTATATCATATAATTCTCGTACGTTTTCCCACGGCATCTTTGGTGGTTGCGAGTTGAACTTGATCATCATCAAAACAGTAATCACTGGCTTTAGTACTGCCTAAGCAACATCCACTTCTACTGCCTCTTAACTCTTTCAACAGTGGATCAAGATAACAGTTTTCAGAGGACATTGCTCCACAGTTTATAAAGCTGGTAAAAATATATAAATATGTCATGATAACAGCACATGCTGTTCTACTAAGCACAGTTTTTAAATGTTTTTTATTGAACTTTGCCAAAAGCTTTGGAAGCATCAAAGAAGCAAAGAAAGGAACGGACCAGTGAGGTGTCGTAGTGAATAGTGTCCGCCACCTTGAGACGATACGAAGCTCCGTTAAATAGCCAATTTCATTACCAAATTGGGAATCAGAAGTGTCCAGATCGTTAACTGCAAAGTCAACTATCTTGAGGTTATCTTGAGATGATTTCGGGCTTAGTTTCCCCGCGGCCCGGTCCTAGACCAGGCCTCCACCCTCAGGAAGTAGCCCGTGACAGCTGACTAACTCCCAGGTACCTATTTACTGCTAGTATCAGGGAGGTAACTATAACTAGTGTTATGTGGAGAGAGGTAACTAGTGGGAGGGTTATACAACTAGTATATAATCAAATATTATATTTAATAGTGTTTATGGAAATAGCTCAAAAGTTATGAAATTTTATAGAAGCTCGACAGTTCTTTGGAATGAAAGCAACTTCAAAGGTTAAATTTTGAAACAACTTCAAAATTAAAAACAGCGACGCCTTGTGGGGGAGCAACCCGTTCTCGCACTTGCTTCAGTCAATATTGGCTTATTTAATAAGTGCATATGTGACATACTAATTGATTGGGAATATTTTAGTTTACCTTGAAAAGCTTCATAGAAAACACCGACCTCATCTAACCTTCTTAGTATGTTAAGATAAGCATCTTATTGCTTCTTAATTACAATTATTACTTAACCTATACCGTTCATAGGTTAAGTAATAATTGCAAATAAGAAGCAAAAAGATGCTTATCTTAACATACTAAGAAGGTTAGGTGAGGTCGGTGTTTTCTGTGAAGCTTTTGAAGGTAAACTAAAATATTCCCAATCAATTAGTATGTCACATAAGCACTTATTAAATAAGCCAATACTGACTATAAGCAAGTGCGAGAACGGGTTGGGGGGAGATAATCTGGAAGACACACGGTGATGCATGCAATTTCAGCGTTCCATTTTATTTTTATTTATTTATATATATTTATTTATTTATAGAAGAGTTCTTACATTCTTGTACAGTCACTAGCACGCTTCGAACCCAGACGCTCTCGCGAAACGCCAGGTGAGTGTGTTACCACTTCGCCATGGGGACTGTTTAAGTCATGTTTGAGATGATCAGAGTATATGTCAGAGGGACTATCGTACCTGCCTTTCCTTTCTTACAACTTTCCTAACCATTACAGGGGTTACAGTGGGGAGATACTTAACAATAGAGACACAGTGCATACAGTTATCACATACAGCTGAAGTTCGGTCCGTTTCAATGTTATCTTATCCTGTATTTAACACAGTTGTACAACGTTAAAATTCGCTACAGTTTGTAACGGACCTCGGCGCCATCTATGATCCAGGTTCCGAACTAAAACAGTTGACCATTAATATTACCTAACATTAATATTAGTTTCCCAACATCTAGTCTGCTGTGCTGGGACGGGACGAGCTACCAGGGACAGGCGACGGACATCAGTGAAGCAGGGAGAGTGAAGGAGTACTTTGGTCGACCTTGAGACGAGTTAGTCAGTGGGGCTAGTTGTGCGCTGTGGACCTCACTCTTGGATGGTGCTAGTTGTGCGCTGTGGACCTCACTCTTGGATGGTGCTAGTTGTGCGCTGTGGACCTCACTCTTGGATGGTGCTAGTTGTGCGCTGTGGACCTCACTCTTGGATGGTGCTAGTCAGTGGGGCTAGTTGTGCGCTGTGGACTTCACTCCTGGATGGTGCTAGTCAGTGGGGCTAGTTGTGCGCTGTGGACTTCACTCCTGGATGGTGCTAGTCAGTGGGGCTAGTTGTGCGCTGTGGACTTCACTCCTGGATGGTGCTAGTCAGTGGGGCTAGTTGTGCGCTGTGGACTTCACTCCTGGATGGTGCTAGTCAGTGGGGCTAGTTGTGCGCTGTGGACTTCACTCCTGGATGGTGCTAGTCAGTGGGGCTAGTTGTGCGCTGTGGACTTCACTCCTGGATGGTGCTAGTCAGTGGGGCTAGTTGTGTGCTGTGGACTTCACTCCTGGATGGTGCTAGTTGTGCGCTGTGGACTTCACTCCTGGATGGGGCTAGTTGTGCGCTGTGGACCTCACTCTTGGATGGTGCTAGTCAGTGGGGCTAGTTGTGCGCTGTGGACTTCACTCTTGGATGGTGCTAGTCAGTGGGGCTAGTTGTGCGCTGTGGACCTCACTCTTGGATGGTGCTAGTCAGTGGGGCTAGTTGTGCGCTGTGGACTTCACTCTTGGATGGTGCTAGTCAGTGGGGCTAGTTGTGCGCTGTGGACTTCACTCTTGGATGGTGCTAGTCAGTGGGGCTAGTTGAGCGCTGTGGACTTCACTGGTTGAGCGTACTAGCGAGTGTGCTAAAGCGAGAGGAGGGGGGACGCTTGAAGACGTCTCCATAACTACAACTAGCGTGAGGGCTAGTGTTGCGTTGAAGACCTCGCCAGAGGAATATATTGTCCTTCATGTTTGAACTAGCAAGCGTGAGGGCTAGTGATGCTCTGGATGACCTCTCGTAGTGAATTGTAAATAGTGGTGGTTATAGATAATTAACGGTTATTTTTAAGTGCTAGTTTAATTTCATATTCTTAAAGATTACACTATATTTCCACCAAGGTTAGGGACCTCTGATCTTGAGTAGGATCACAGTTTTAAAAGAATCCAGTTACGGACGAGCTCAACATTTTTTTAATGAACTTTTATTTATCCAATTTGGTCCCAAAATTTATAAAACTTTTTAATTTTCAAGATTATCAGTAACCTTTGATCTCGCCAAATTTTCTTAATCTTCCTTATGGAGCCCTGAGCAACGTGTAATCTGAGGTCACCAGCCAACTCTGGGACATCTTACTAGAGCTTGTGCCCTGGCATTATTTTGTATGCCAAAATATAGACTATTTTTAATTCTGAAACCTGATTATTCAAACCAGGCATAACATTTATATTTGTTTCAAGAGCGATAACAGCTTTGTAAGCCTTAACTATGAATGACTGACCCATGTAAACAGTCATTTAGACTTCTGAAGCAAATTACACTTCAAGATTAATTGCATCAGTTGGATTTTGAATATTATGAAGTTGACAGAGAAGCAGGAGGTAAAACTTCTTGCTCCAGTTGAGCAAGAATGGTCTTCTTGTCTGTATATGTTTAAGGGAGGTTTGTGTTTTCAGAGGAAGCGGCAACTTGTGAGCGAGATGTATCGAAGTTGGCCTTGACAGGAAGATGTCGGGCCTGGTGGCAACCACCACTGATAATTATATTCCAACAGATGGGACCAGTACGCACGCACACGCACAATCGAACATGGCCGAGAACCTTCACAAACATATACCATGGAAGTGCGCTCTCATACGGTATTGTTTTCAACTTTACACTGCATGATATTATGCCACAGGATAGCACTCCGACAGGATAGCACTCCGACAGGATAGCACTCCAACAGGATAGCACTCCAACAGGATAGCACTCCAACAGGATAGCACTCCCACAGGATAGCACTCCTACAGGATAGCACTCCGACAGGATAGCACTCCGACAGGATAGCACTCCGACAGGATAGCACTCCGACAGGATAGCACTCCCACAGGAAAGCACTCCCACAGGATAGCACTCCCACAGGATAGCACTCCCACAGGATCCCTCAGGACCTGACCAGTCATCACACATGTCATTGGTGGCAGTGTAAAAGGATGCATCTACAATTTTGAATTTTTCTGGATTCATAAGATTTTACCTAGTGTTTTTTTGTTAAATAGGAATATAACACATACCGAAAATCATTTTTTGACATATACGTTCGGGGATTGAACACATCGCAGTTGACTGTAATAACTTTAACTCTATGTTTGGAGGCTACATACGACAGTGTGGGGTATTGTTAGAGTATTTGATAGTGGCTGGTACTAATGGCTGGTGTGTAAGCTGTAGAGACTAGGAGTTGATGGGGAATCTTCTGCACCTCACTGAACTGCTAACGTTTCGAACGAATCTTTAGTAGTAGAACTAATCTTACGAATCTTGCAGGTTTAGGTAAACAATCCTGTAAGCATAGCGGAGTGTACTGTGAAGAGATGAGACCTCTCCTGCGACACATTTACTTCAGCGACATACCGGCGGCCAGCACCTGTGTGACTGTAAACTAGCTCTGCCAGGAGACCAGCACCAAGTTGTAACCACGTCAATGATAATCTTAGTATTATCGTATCTTTGGGAAGACGGTGGCAAGCTATTGATGCCCAGCTTATTGCTGTCTTGAGTAGGCGCCAGTCGTAAAGTTCTCTCATACGACTACACAAGAAAACACTCGTATAAAACTTGTCCATTACCAAATTAAGAGTGTTAACTGATGAATATTTTTTTTTCTCGTGTAATGTGAAAATATTAAGGCCAAGAGCAAAAGGGAACTAGTTTCTGAACTGATTCAGATTACCACCTAAATGTTAGGGATGCTGACACTTACACTTCTCAACTCGCATCACTAATGAATCATTCACCACTAATTTCGGACTCGAGTACACAACTTAAGTTCTTAAACAAATTCACGATTGGACAGCACATCTGGTGAAAAACAAAGTTAATGTGCCTGACAAAATTCCATACTTGCAGACAGAACACAGAGACTTGTGGCTGGTTATGTGCTAAGTTTAACCATTGCATTCCCTCTACTTAGCTCGCAACACCTTCCTTCCACTTAGCCTCACTGTAACACCTTCCCTTCACTCGGCTTCACAACAACACCTTCCTTCCACTTAGCTTCACTCCACAACACCTTCCCTCAAGAACAAGCAACCATAGAGGCGGTACTATATGTGACCAGCAACACATGCTCCCTCTACACCAACACGACAATTTCAACACTTTTACCACCCATAATACGCACAATTACTGCATCTTGCCAACAGGCTGGCCACCTATATCATACTGTCACTTCATCAATTCTAAATCCTTGTACAGGTGTGGCTGGAAACACGTAATTATTCCAATAAAATCTACAATCCCAGCATTACTACAGATAACTGTACAGAGAAGAGCAGCTCTAGCCTTCATACTTCAAAGTAAGCTCTAAAGACGTGTACACAGATAATAGCATTATTGTACTATATATATTTAATACGAACATGTTACAGTGGTTACATAGTTTGTAGAGTAATTGTAATTATATATCTCCTTTATTTACATACTGAGCTTCAAGAAGTTACAGCTAATGTTCCATGAATTTTGTTTGTGTTGATAGGGTCAAGAATCACCAAGATGCATAGTGACTAACACTTCAATTTTTGTTGACAAATAACCTTGA
>WNGS01165916.1:164823-176279 GCA_020271785.1 Procambarus virginalis | reverse complement strand
GTCCGGCCCGAGAAGGGAGGTGCCTTCGGCCATCTTGAACCAGAGAGTGAAGAGGTGTATGGTTGCTAGCTGGCATAAAGTTCACCTTTACGTTGTGTTACGAGTGTTCGACAGCCACATGACTACACACCATATCCCAGGATAAGTCTCTTTCCAGTGATATAAATTGTAATATGTTTTGAGCTCTTAGCATGGTTAAATTATCATGATTATGACGCATGAGAACACCAAATACACGTTGAGCGCCCGTCGTGCCTCATTCTTAAACGTTATTCCTAAATTTGCTTATAATAATTATTGCTTAAGTTTAACAAGTGTTTTGGTCCAATACGCAATGTTGTGTGTTGACAGGTTTACGTAAATTCACGTAAATTTCCCACACCGGTGATCACTAATCCACCAGAAAATCCTTATATCGTGTCCTCATTGACATGTGTCGCTGGTCAGGCCTTGAGGCAGTGCACACACCAGTAGCAAGATGGCAACTGTGAGGGACAGTGCTGCAGTGGGCACTGCTTGGCTCTGGCATCAGGGAGACGGGCAGTGATACTTCCACTCCCTTGAAAGAAAACTTAGGATGTCATCGTGATTAAAGATGCCAACAGCCGCACTGAAAAGTTAACTATTCAACCTCTGAAACCTTCAAATGCGCATATCCCGCCACCAATCAACAGACACAGACCAGGAGATGATCCCTGGGTTTGGGTATCAGTGAAGAAATGGTGCCGATGAGTCAATAGCCTGGAATCTATGTAAAAGAACACTAAACTTTCGAAACAAGATTCTCCATGATACGTCGAGGAATCATATGAAACAATAAGGGCAAAAATGGGCTATTGGTAGGTTTGGACGAGGACTTGATATCCAAATTATCAGTAGGCAGCGGGTCTAAAGCTTGATGGAGAATAATAAAAGAACAAGGACTAGCTTTTGGTCGACTACATTCCACCTCACAACACACTTTATGGCTGTTGTAGATCTCAAAGTCGGGAAAAAGCCAAACTTCTTACCTCTTATTTGCTAGTTATTGAGCCCGACTGCTCCCCCACCCCCCTCTGAGCTTCCTTTATCTACACATACCCGCTTATCTTTGTGTAATATCACAAAAGAAAAATAGTAAAAGTCTACTCGGAAGGAATCTCAACAAGGCCCTGGAACAAGACTTAGTTCCTGTGTTCACATCCGGAAAGAATGTATACTTCCACTTATAGCCCCCCCCCCATGTGCTCTCGTCTAAGCTAGCAATGAACAAGCGATACAAGAAATACATCAGGTCTGTCGGAAAATCCGACACCATTTAATAATACATGCAATTCCAGATAATATTGCTGCGTTGTATACACAAGTTACCCATAGAAAATGTAACTTGTAGTGGAACTTTCCGTCTATAGAAAACGGGATATCATTACCACATACTATTATAATTCACCAGCTATTCTGCTGGAATTATTCTTAAATACATTAGTCTTTGGACTTTTACCATCATAAAAACATCTTATTTTAATTAACTTAATTATCAGAATCAAAATAGCGTAAATGTGACCATTTATCAAGTTACTGACATCTCTACAAAGTGAGGGAGGCGTCAGTAGGAGGGTGTGGTCAGCCATTGGCGCAGGGAGCAAATTCGGCTCCTATCATCAGCCATTGTTGTTTAAGACCAGAGGCGCACGGGAGCAAATTCGGCTCCTGTTAATTTCTCTTGGACGAAGTGTTATGAAACCAAAGGTCTACCATTATCAACACGCTGTCAACAAAGCAAGGAAAGTGTTCTGCCGAAACCCATTTATCTAATCATTTTTGGCCATTAATGTCAGTAGATAGGGCGAGCCGGTTAGAATACGAAATCGCCTCATACTAAAGGTAATTAAGCCTTGGTCTTTGAATCATTATACAGTGTTTTCTCTGATATAGCTGTCATATATTAGAATTCTGGCTTTATAGCAAGCGCCCTTTGACAGGTCAAGAAGAGGAAGCAAAACTTGTGCATCAGTTACTATGGGTGTTGGAACTGCCTCAAAATAGGATAATTTGGTGTCTACATCCTAGTTATACCTGGTGAACTAAGCCTGCTGTGTAATAAGATAAGGAACCTTCAATGCATACTAATGTGTAGTTAATACTGTAGTTTGATTGGCTGTATATATATAAATTCAATATAACCCCCCACTGTTAATGACAAATGCAAAATACAAATGACACTGTATAAAACAGTGTCATTTTCCATGGAACGAAAAGGCAATGTAAAAAATCTGGGTGTACTCATGTCGGGAGACCTTACCTTTAAAGAACACAACAAAGTAGCCGTCACAACTGCAAGAAAAATGACAGGTTGGATAACAAGAACTTTTCACACTAGAGATGCTATACCGATGATGATAATTTTCAAAACGCTTGTGCTCTCTAGAGTGGAGTACTGCTGCACAATGACAGCCCCTTTCAAAGCTGGAGAAATTGCTGATCTGGAGAGCGTGCAGAGATCCTTTACTGCTAGAATCCACTCTGTAAAACATCTAAATTACTGGGACCGACTAAAGAACCTAAATCTGTACTCCCTTGAGCGCAGGCGGGAGAGATACATAATAATTTACACGTGGAAAATAATGGAGGGGCTGGTCCCAAACCTGCACACAGAAATAACATCACATGAGACCAGAAGACATGGCAGGATGTGCAGAATACCCCCGTTGAAAAGCAGAGGTGCAACAGGTACTCTAAGAGAGAACTCTATCAACATCAGAGGCCCGAGACTGTTCAACACGTTTCCACTACACATAAGGGGCATAACTGGCCGACCCCTCACAGTGTTCAAGAGAGAACTGGATAAGCACCTCCAAAGGATACCTGATCAACCAGCCTGAGACTCATACGTCAGGCTGCGAGCAGCCGCGTCTAACAGCCTGGTTGATCAGTCCAGCAACCAGGAGACCTGGTCGACGACCGGGCCGCGGGGACACTAAGCCCCGGAAGCACCTCAAGGTAACCCTCCCCCCCTAATGTGCAAAAATCGATTTGTGAGATTATTGCAGAAATACAGTCCACTGAACATCATACAAATTGCTATCGAAGTATATAAATTAACGTAAATATAAATTCTATATAAATTCATATAAATTATATATGTGGTAAAAACTCCAGGCAGTATATCTCCTTTTAATTGACTTCAGTAAATTAAAGTTTATCTTATTTTTTCTTAGTAGGTAAGAAATTGAGTGGACTGTATGTACTTGTTAAAACTGCCTGAAATTAATCTCACACAAATTGGGGGGGACAATTTGTAGCTTAAACCACTTTGTAATGGCTCCTTCTTAAACTACAAATTGTTTACCTAAGTTTAATTATATTATTTTGTCATACCACATATGGTGGTCTAATCTACTATTATTTCAACAATTATTACTAGTTATGAATACTACTACTACAATAACTAGAATGGCCTTATCTGAGCCTGTAGTAAGGGCCCACTAAGGCTGTGTCATGTTAGCATCTATGTGGGTGTGGCCCTGTGCCTCATGGTGCCAATGGCGGCTGTGGAGGCCTTCAAGGCTGGCAACAGCTAGGTACATGTACATAGTTCTACTGCTCAGCTACTTGCTGTTCCAAGTCACAATTTACCTGTTTGGGATGCAAGGAGTTAGTACATTTCCCTAAACATATCAATACAGGTATAACATGGTATGTGAGGGCTGTAAAAATGGAGTACACGTACATGGTGTTGGTGTTGTTCATATATCATGACCGCCACTACCATTTGGATATTAATCAGTGCACTAGAATAATAAACAAATACTTGGTAAGACGGATACTGGAGTGCTCTTATTTGTAGTAGTGATGTTGCTGTGGCAGTTTCTTAAGGCAGAGTAGGTCTATCCTGTGGCCATTATCACAACACACACGCGAGCTCCATTGTTATTGTTTTTCGTGACTGCGTGGCGTCTGTAAGAGCCGCTCAGCCTCCCTTGTTCCAATATTGTGTTCTACTTCTAAGTTAAAATTTACGTTAACAAGGGAATCANAATCTCCCAGAGGGTATAGACTCATTCCTCACAATGTTTGCTGACGACAACAAAATTATGAGAAGGATTAAGACAGGAGGACAGCTTGAGGTTTTAGGAAGACCTGGACAAGATGCAGTTCATACAACCCTTTGTACGAACAAAGGGTTGATAGAGTTTAACCCAAGCAAATGCAATGTAATGAAGATAGGTATAGGGAGCAGGTTACCAGATACAAGAAATCATTTAGGAGATGAAATACTTCAAGAGAGTCAGAGAGAGAGAAAGACCTGGGTGTTGATATCACGCCAGACCTGTCCCCTGAAGCTCATATCAAGAGGATAACATTGGAGGCATATGCCAGGTTGGCTAACATAAGAACGGCCTTTAGAAACTTGTGTAAGAAATAACTTGTTCTGGAAATAAACCTTCCAGAACTTTGTATACCACATATGTCAGACCAATCCTGGAGTATGCGGCTCCAGCATGGAGTCCATATCTAGTCAAGCATAAGACTAAACTGGAAAAAGGTTTACCACCAGACTAGTACCCGAACAGAGGAGTATGAGCTACAGGAATTAAATCTCACGTCACTGGGGGACAGAAGAGTTAGAGACGACGTGATCACCACATACAAGATTCTCAGAGGAATTGATAGGGTAGATAAAGACATACTATTTAACACAAGGGACACACACTATAGGGACACGGGTGGAAATTGAGTGCCCAAATGAACCATAGAGACGCTAGAAAGAATTTTTTCAGTGTCAGAGTAGTTGACAAATGGAATGCATTAGGCAGTGATGTGGTGGAGGCTGACTCCATACACAGCTTCAAGTGCAGATAATACAGGGCCCAATAGGCTCAGGAACCTGTGCATTAGTTGATTGACAATTGGGAGGCGGGACCAAAGAGCCAAAGTTCAACCCCCGCAAGCACAAATAGATAAGTACAATTAGGTAAGTAAATACACACTCACATCACTGCATTAAAGCTCGCGACATTTGGCTAATATTCAGGCACCTATTAACAGATAGGTGAACAGAGGCATTAGGTGAAAAAACTTCTACTCATTTGTTTCCGTGTGAACCGGGTTAGGTGACCGTTGAATTTCGTATGCTATGTACTCACCTATTTGTGCATGCGGGGGTTGAGCTCTGGCTCTTTGGTCCCGCCTCCCTTGTGCGGGCGCGCGCGTGCGAGACTATTTAGTTTCGTCACTGGTACAAACACACATCATTATCAATATACCAAACACATTCCTTCACACAAATTCGACTCAGTAAGTCATCATTAAACATACGTTTTTGTTTAAGTAATAAGGCAATAAATGTGGCGTCATTAACAACCTGGTCAATACCAACAACACAATAATATTCACCTTTGTCAACAATCTTCGCCAATACTCGCGCTTTTCCAACAATAATGTTCGCGAGGCTTCGGGAAATTCGCGAAAATATTCCTCGCGATTTTCTGGGAATATATTAACAAGAACAATTTATTGTTCTTATAATGTGTTTATGTCTTATCTCGACCAGACTTAGAATTTTCTATTTTTAAAATTTCCTGGACATTATTGAAGTTTATTATCACTGTTTACTCCAAATATTTTAATCAAAACAACACAAAATTCGACGAACTATATCGCAAAAATCCGTTTATGAAGCACTAACAAGAATGTTTCTCTAATCACTTAAAGTAAGTTTAAACCCTAGTGACGTTAATTAAAAAAAAAAAGTTGAAAATGTATTAACCAGGTAATTTTCAAGGACAACAAGAGCTTAATGTGAAGCAACATCCGTACACCCACCCACTATGACTGCCATCGGCGCACTGACTGACTCCCACGTGGACGAGCTCTTGCAGAGGCAAGAGGGAGGGGCGGAGCCTAGTGACGTCACTGCCTACGTCACACCACCTCCCTCTACCATCTTAAGGGAAACATTTTCACGAAATTACATTCGATAATGGCCATTAACGTCCAATAAATGCTGAGATGTGAGATGATTCTGACCTCCAGCCGGCAGGATGACGGGTTGCTTAATTAACTTAATTTAATAACTAAAAGATGTGTTTTTAATAATTCTAAATAAGAAACACTTAACTGCTTGGTGTAATGATTCGTGGGTCAGTACCATGGTGTAATGACTGGTGGGTCAGTAGTGTGGTGTAATGACTGGTGGGTCAGTACCATGGTGTAATGACTGGTGGGTCAGTACCATGGTGTAATGACTGGTGGGTCAGTACCGTGGTGTAATGACTGGTGGGTCAGTACCGTGGTGTAATGACTGGTGGGTCAGTACCGTGGTGTAATGACTGGTGGGTCAGTACCATGGTGTAATGACTGGTGGGTCAGTACCGTGGTGTAATGACTGGTGGGTCAGTACCGTGGTGTAATGACTGGTGGGTCAGTACCGTGGTGTAATGACTGGTGGGTCAGTACCGTGGTGTAATGACTGGTGGGTCAGTACCATGGTGTAATGACTGGTGGATCAGTACCAAGGTGTAATGACTGGTGGGTCAGTACCGTGGTGTAATGACTGGTGGGTCAGTACCATGGTGTAATGACTGGTGGGTCAGTACCATGGTGTAATAACTGGTGGGTCAGTAGTGTGGTGTAATGACTGGTGGGTCAGTACCGTGGTGTAATGACTGGTGGGTCAGTACCATGGTGTAATGACTGGTGGGTCAGTACCATGGTGTAATGACTGGTGGGTCAGTAGTGTGGTGTAATGACTGGTGGGTCAGTACCGTGGTGTAATGACTGGTGGGTCAGTACCATGGTGTAATGACTGGTGGGTCAGTACCGTGGTGTAATGACTGGTGGGTCAGTACCGTGGTGTAATGACTGGTGGGTCAGTACCATGGTGTAATGACTGGTGGGTCAGTAGTGTGGTGTAATGACTGGTGGGTCAGTACCATGGTGTAATGACTGGTGGGTCAGTACCATGGTGTAATGACTGGTGGGTCAGTACCATGGTGTAATGACTGGTGGGTCAGTACCATGGTGTAATGACTGGTGGGTCAGTACCATGGTGTAATGACTGGTGGGTCAGTACCGTGGTGTAATGACTGGTGGGTCAGTACCATGGTGTAATGACTGGTGGGTCAGTACCATGGTGTAATGACTGGTGGGTCAGTACCGTGGTGTAATGACTGGTGGGTCAGTACCATGGTGTAATGACTGGTGGGTCAGTAGTGTGGTGTAATGACTGGTGGGTCAGTACCATGGTGTAATGACTGGTGGGTCAGTACCATGGTGTAATGACTGGTGGGTCAGTACCATGGTGTAATGACTGGTGGGTCAGTACCATGGTGTAATGACTGGTGGGTCAGTACCATGGTGTAATGACTGGTGGGTCAGTACCATGGTGTAATGACTGGTGGGTCAGTAGTGTGGTGTAATGACTGGTGGGTCAGTAGTGTGGTGTAATGACTGGTGGGTCAGTACCATGGTGTAATGACTGGTGGGTCAGTACCATGGTGTAATGACTGGTGGGTCAGTAGTGTGGTGTAATGACTGGTGGGTCAGTACCATGGTGTAATGACTGGTGGGTCAGTACCGTGGTGTAATGACTGGTGGGTCAGTACCATGGTGTAATGACTGGTGGGTCAGTAGTGTGGTGTAATGACTGGTGGGTCAGTACCGTGGTGTATTGACTGGTGGGTCAGTAGTGTGGTGTAATGACTGGTGGGTCAGTACCGTGGTGTAATGACTGGTGGGTCAGTACCATGGTGTAATGACTGGTGGGTCAGTAGTGTGGTGTAATGACTGGTGGGTAAGTACCATGGTGTAATAACTGGTGGGTCAGTACCGTGGTGTAATGACTGGTTGGTCAGTACCATGGTTTAATGACTGGTGGGTCAGTACCATGGTGTAATGACTGGTGGGTCAGTAGTGTGGTGTAATGACTGGTAGGTCAGTACCATGGTGTAATGACTGGTGGGTCAGTAGTGTGGTGTAATGACTGGTGGGTCAGTAGTGTGGTGTAATGACTGGTGGGTCAGTACCATGGTTTAATGACTGGTGGGTCAGTACCATGGTGTAATGACTGGTGGGTCAGTACTATGGTGTAATGACTGGTGGGTCAGTACCATGGTGTAATGACTGGTGGGTCAGTAGTGTGGTGTAATGACTGGTGGGTCAGTACCATGGTGTAATGACTGGTGGGTCAGTAGTGTGGTGTATTGACTGGTGGGTCAGTACCATGGTGTAATGACTGGTGGGTCAGTACCATAGTGTAATGACTGGTGGGTCAGTACCATGGTGTAATGACTGGTGGGTCAGTACCATGGTGAAATGACTGGTGGGTCAGTACCATGGTGTAATGACTGGTGGGTCAGTACCATGGTGTAATGACTGGTGGGTCAGTACCATGGTGTAATGACTAGTGGGTCAGTACCATGGTGTAATGACTGGTGGGTCAGTAGTGTGGTGTAATGACTGGTGGGTCAGTACCATGGTATAATGACTGGCGGGTCAGTACCATGGTGTAATGACTGGTGGGTCAGTACCATGGTGTAATGACTGGTGGGTCAGTACCGTGGTGTAATGACTGGTGGGTCAGTAGTGTGGTGTAATGACTGGTGGGTCAGTAGTGTAGTGTAATGACTGGTGGGTCAGTAGTGTGGTGTAATGACTGGTGGGTCAGTAGTGTAGTGTAATGACTGGTGGGTCAGTAGTGTGGTGTAATGACTGGTGGGTCAGTACCATGGTGTAATGACTGGTGGTCAGTAACATGGTGTAATGACTGGTGGGTCAGTGCCGTGGTGTAATGACTGGTGGTCAGTACCATGGTGTAATGACTGGTGGGTCAGTAGTGTGGTGTAATGACTGGTGGGTCAGTACCATGGTGTAATGACTGGTGGGTCAGTAGTGTGGTGTAATGACTGGTGGGTCAGTACCGTGGTGTAATGACTGGTGGGTCAGTACCGTGGTGTAATGACTGGTGGGTCAGTACCGTGGTGTAATGACTGGTGGGTCAGTAGTGTGGTGTAATGACTGGTGGGTCAGTACCGTGGTGTAATGACTGGTGGGTCAGTACCAAGGTGTAATGACTGGTGGGTCAGTACCGTGGTGTAATGACTGGTGGGTCAGTACCATGGTGTAATGACTGGTGGGTCAGTACCATGGTGTAATGACTGGTGGGTCAGTACCGTGGTGTAATGACTGGTGGGTCAGTACCGTGGTGTAATGATTGGTGGGTCAGTAGTAAGGTGTAATGACTGGTGGGTCAGTAGTGTGGTGTAATGACTGGTGAGTCAGAACCATGGTGTAATGACTGGTGGGTCAGTACCGTGGTGTAATGACTGGTGGGTCAGTACCATGGTGTAATGACTGGTGGGTCAGTACCGTGGTGTAATGAGTGGTGGGTCAGTACCGTGGTGTAATGACTGGTGGGTCAGTACCATGGTGAAATGACTGGTGGGTCAGTGCCATGGTGTAATGACTGGTGGGTCAGTAGTGTGGTGTAATGACTGGTGGGTCAGTACCGTGGTGTAATGACTGGTGGGTCAGTAGTGTGGTGTAATGACTGGTGGGTCAGTAGTGTGGTGTAATGACTGGTGGGTCAGTACCGTGGTGTAATGACTGGTGGGTCAGTAGTGTGGTGTAATGACTGGTGGGTCAGTACCATGGTGTAATGACTTTTTTCCCAGTCAATCCTCTTATTACACCATGGTACTGACCTACCAGTCATTACACTATGGTACTGACCCACCAGTCATTACACCATGGTACTGACCCACCAGTCATCACACCATGGTACTGACCCACCAGTCATTACACCACGGCACTGACCCACCGTACACAATAAGAGGATTGACTGGGAAAAAATAAATGTAGACCTTTCAACCATTCAATGGGAGACGGTCTTAAGCGACAAAACTCCCACACAGGGAATAGCTCAACTGACAGCTGAAGCTTACAAGGTCTGCTTGAAGCACGTGCCGGTGAGGAGGGGCAGAAAGAGGAACACTCTAGAAAGAGAACGCAGACGACTGTACAGGAGAAGGAAAAAAATTACGGAAATGCTTCGGCAGACACAACTATCACAAGCAAGGAAAATAAGCCTAAGCCGGGAGATCGAAGAAATCGAACAAACGTTGAAGCGATCATATGAATCTGAGGAAATGGAATTGGAACAGAGAGCTATACAAGAGATAAGGAAAAATCCGAAATATTTTTTCACATACGCTAAATCAAAATCCAAAACCTCGACCAGTATTGGACCGTTAATTACAAATGAAGGTACGTACACAGAGGACAACAAAGAGATTAGTGAAATTCTAAGAAGCCAGTATGAGGCTATGTTTAGCACACCAATTAACAACATGAAAGTTGATGACCCAGACAGCTTCTTTATGAATGACATTCAAGCTGCAGATAATATAACGGATATTACCACAAACTCGGAAGACTTTGAAAGAGAAATTGACAATATGCCCATGCACTCAGCCCCTGGGCCTGACTCATGGAATTCAATATTCATAAAGAAATGTAAAGTACCAGTAGCGAGAGCACTCAGCGTAATATGGAGAAAGAGCCTGGATACAGGGGAGATACCAGCAGCACTTAAATCTGCAGATATAGCTCCGTTGCACAAGGGGGGAGTAAAGCCTTGGCAAAAAATTATAGGCCAGTTGCACTAACATCACACATAATAAAAGTGTTTGAAAGAGTGATTAGGAATCAAATTTCTAGTTTTATGGAAAACAATGAATTGCACAATCCAGGACAACATGGATTTAGAGCGGGAAGATCCTGTCTGTCACAGTTACTCAACCACTATGACAAAATCACAGAAGCCCTAGAAGAAAAGCAAAATGCAGATGTTGTATACACAGACTTTGCAAAGGCTTTCGACAAATGTGACCATGGGGTGATAGCTCACAAAATGAGGTCAATGGGAATAACTGGAAAAGTAGGACGCTGGATACTCAATTTCCTGTCGAACAGAACACAAAGAGTAACAGTCAATCAGATAAAATCGAGTCCAAGCGATGTTAAAAGCTCTGTACCTCAAGGTACAGTCCTTGCACCGCTACTGTTCCTTATTCTCATATCTGATATAGACAAAAATACACGTCACAGCTTCGTGTCATCCTTCGCAGATGACACAAAAATCAGCATGAAAATTACCTCTGCTGAAGACATTGAAAAACTACAAACAGATGTCAACAAAGTTTTCGATTGGGCAGCAGAAAATAATATGATGTTTAACAGTGATAAATTTCAGGTACTCAGGTACGGCAAAATGAGGATCTGAAACATAATACAGGTACAAAACACAATCAAATCTTCCCATAGTAGAAAAACAGCATGTCAAGGATTTGGGAATAATGATGTCCGACGATCTAACGTTTAGGGGCATAACCAAGCAAATATCGCATCAGCCAGAAAAATGATCGGATGGATTACGAGAACTTTCAAATCCAGGGATCCCATCACAATGTTGTACT
>WNGS01165916.1:112698-164731 GCA_020271785.1 Procambarus virginalis | reverse complement strand
TGGTGTAATGACTGGTGGGTCAGTACCATGGTGTAATGACTGGTGGGTCAGTAGTGGTGTAATGACTGGTGGGTCAGTACCGTGTGTAATGACTGGTGGGTCAGTACCATGGTGTAATGACTGGTGGGTCAGTACCATGGTGTAATGACTGTGGGTCAGTAGTGTGGTGTAATGACTGGTGGGTCAGTACCATGGTGTAATGACTGGTGGGTCAGTACCATGGTGTAATGACTGGTGGGTCAGTACCATGGTGTAATGACTGGTGGGTCAGTACCATGGTGTAATGACTGGTGGGTCAGTACCATGGTGTAATGACTGGTGGTCAGTAAGTGTGGTGTAATGACTGTGGGTCAGTACCATGGTGTAATGACTGGTGGGTCAGTAGTGTGGTGTAATGACTGGTGGGTCAGTACCGTGGTGTAATGACTGGTGGGTCAGTACCATGGTGTAATGACTGGTGGGTCAGTACCATGGTGTAATGACTGGTGGGTCAGTACCATGGTGTAATGACTGGTGGGTCAGTACCATGGTGTAATGACTGGTGGTCAGTACCATGGTGTAATGACTGGTGGGTCAGTAGTGTGGTGTAATGACTGGTGGGTCAGTACCATGGTGTAATGACTGGTGGGTCAGTACCATGGTGTAATGACTGGTGGGTCAGTACCATGGTGTAATGACTGGTGGGTCAGTACCATGGTGTAATGACTGGTGGTCAGTACCATGGTGTAATGACTGGTGGTCAGTACCATGGTGTAATGACTGGTGGGTCAGTAGTGTGGGTAATGACTGGTGGGTCAGTACCGTGGTGTAATGACTGGTGGTCAGTACCATGGTGTAATGACTGGTGGTCAGTACCATGGTGTAATGACTGGTGGGTCAGTACCATGGTGTAATGACTGGTGGGTCAGTAGTGTGGTGTAATGACTGGTGGTCAGTACCGTGGTGTAATGACTGGTGGGTCAGTACCATGGTGTAAGACTGGTGGGTCAGTAGTGTGGTGTAATGACTGGTGGGTCAGTACCATGGTGTAATGACTGGTGGGTCAGTACCATGGTGTAATGACTGGTGGGTCAGTACCGTGGTGTAATGACTGGTGGTCAGTACCATGGTGTAATGACTGGTGGGTCAGTACCATGGTGTAATGACTGGTGGGTCAGTACCGTGGTGTAATGACTGGTGGGTCAGTAGTGTGGTGTAATGACTGGTGGGTCAGTAGTGTGGTGTAATGACTGGTGGGTCAGTACCATGGTGTAATGACTGGTGGGTCAGTACCATGGTGTAATGACTGGTGGGTCAGTACCATGGTGTAATGACTGGTGGGTCAGTACCATGTGTAATGACTGGTGGGTCAGTACCATGGTGTAATGACTGGTGGGTCAGTACCATGGTGTAATGACTGGTGGGTCAGTACCATGGTGTAATGACTGGTGGGTCAGTACCGTGGTGTAATGACTGGTGGGTCAGTACGTGGTGTAATGACTGGTGGGTCAGTACCATGGTGTAATGACTGGTGGGTCAGTAGTGTGTGTAATGACTGGTGGTCAGTACCATGGTGTAATGACTGGTGGGTCAGTACCATGGTGTAATGACTGGTGGGTCAGTAGTGTGGTGTAATGACTGGTGGGTCAGTACCATGGTGTAATGACTGGTGGGTCAGTACCATGGTGTAATGACTGGTGGGTCAGTACTGGTGTAATGACTGGTGGGTCAGTACCATGGTGTAATGACTGGTGGGTCAGTACCATGGTGTAATGACTGGTGGGTCAGTACCATGGTGTAATGACTGGTGGGTCAGTAGTGTGGTGTAATGACTGGTGGGTCAGTAGTTGGTGTAATGACTGGTGGGTCAGTACCATGGTGTAATGACTGGTGGGTCAGTACGTGGTGTAATGACTGGTGGGTCAGTACCATGGTGTAATGACTGGTGGGTCAGTAGTGTGGTGTAATGACTGGTGGGTCAGTACCGTGGTGTAATGACTGGTGGGTCAGTACCATGGTGTAATGACTGGTGGGTCAGTAGTGTGGTGTAATGACTGGTGGGTCAGTACCATGGTGTAATGACTGGTGGGTCAGTACCATGGTGTAATGACTGGTGGGTCAGTACCATGGTGTAATGACTGGTGGGTCAGTACCATGGTGTAATGACTGGTGGGTCAGTAGTGTGGTGTAATGACTGGTGGGTCAGTACCTGGTGTAATGACTGGTGGGTCAGTACCATGGTGTAATGACTGGTGGGTCAGTAGTGTGGTGTAATGACTGGTGGGTCAGTACCATGGTGTAATGACTGGTGGGTCAGTACCGTGGTGTAATGACTGGTGGGTCAGTACCATGGTGTAATGACTGGTGGGTCAGTACCGTGGTGTAATGACTGGTGGGTCAGTACGTGGTGTAATGACTGGTGGGTCAGTACCATGGTGTAATGACTGGTGGGTCAGTACCATGGGTAATGACTGGTGGGTCAGTACCATGGTGTAATGACTGGTGGTCAGTACCATGGTGTAATGACTGGTGGGTCAGTAGTGTGGTGTAATGACTGGTGGGTCAGTAGTGTGGTGTAATGACTGGTGGGTCAGTACCATGGTGTAATGACTGGTGGGTCAGTAGTGTGGTGTAATGACTGGTGGTCAGTAGTGTGGTGTAATGACTGGTGGGTCAGTACCATGGTGTAATGACTGGTGGGTCAGTACGTGGTGTAATGACTGGTGGGTCAGTACCGTGGTGTAATGACTGGTGGGTCAGTACCATGGTGTAATGACTGGTGGGTCAGTACGTGGTGTAATGACTGGTGGGTCAGTACGTGTGGTGTAATGACTGGTGGGTCAGTACCATGGTGTAATGACTGTGGGTCAGTAGTGTGGTGTAATGACTGGTGGGTCAGTACCATGGTGTAATGACTGGTGGGTCAGTACCGTGGTGTAATGACTGGTGGGTCAGTGTGGTGTAATGACTGGTGGGTCAGTACCATGGTGTAATGACTGGTGGGTCAGTAGTGTGGTGTAATGACTGGTGGGTCAGTACCATGGTGTAATGACTGGTGGGTCAGTACCATGGTGTAATGACTGGTGGGTCAGTACCATGGTGTAATGACTGGTGGGTCAGTATGTTGTAATGACTGGTGAACCATGGTGTAATGACTGGTGGGTCAGTACCATGGTGTAATGACTGGTGGGTCAGTAGTGTGGTGTAATGACTGGTGGGTCAGTACCATGGTGTAATGACTGGTGGGTCAGTACCATGGTGTAATGACTGGTGGGTCAGTACCATGGTGTAATGACTGGTGGGTCAGTACCATGGTGTAATGACTGGTGGGTCAGTAGTGTGGTGTAATGACTGGTGGGTCAGTACCATGGTGTAATGACTGGTGGGTCAGTAGTGTGGTGTAATGACTGGTGGGTCAGTACCGTGGTGTAATGACTGGTGGGTCAGTACCATGGTGTAATGACTGGTGGGTCAGTACCATGGTGTAATGACTGGTGGGTCAGTACCGTGGTGTAATGACTGGTGGGTCAGTACCATGGTGTAATGACTGGTGGGTCAGTACCATGGTGTAATGACTGGTGGTCAGTACCATGGTGTAATGACTGGTGGGTCAGTACCATGGTGTAATGACTGGTGGGTCAGTACCATGGTGTAATGACTGGTGGGTCAGTACCGTGGTGTAATGACTGGTGGGTCAGTACCATGGTGTAATGACTGGTGGGTCAGTACCATGGTGTAATGACTGGTGGGTCAGTACATGGTGTAATGACTGGTGGGTCAGTACCATGTGGTGTAATGACTGGTGGGTCAGTACCGTGGTGTAATGACTGGTGGGTCAGTACCATGGTGTAATGACTGGTGGGTCAGTACCATGGTGTAATGACTGGTGGGTCAGTACCATGGTGTAATGACTGGTGGGTCAGTAGTGTGGTGTAATGACTGGTGGGTCAGTACCATGGTGTAATGACTGGTGGGTCAGTACCATGGTGTAATGACTGGTGGTCAGTAGTGTGGTGTAATGACTGGTGGGTCAGTAGTGTGGTGTAATGACTGGTGGTCAGTAGTGTGGTGTAATGACTGGTGGGTCAGTACCATGGTGTAATGACTGGTGGGTCAGTACTGGTGTAATGACTGGTGGGTCAGTACCATGGTGTAATGACTGGTGGGTCAGTACCATGGTGTAATGACTGGTGGGTCAGTACCATGGTGTAATGACTGGTGGGTCAGTACCATGGTGTAATGACTGGTGGGTCAGTAGTGTGGTGTAATGACTGGTGGGTCAGTATGGTGTAATGACTGGTGGGTCAGTACCATGGTGTAATGACTGGTGGGTCAGTACCATGGTGTAATGACTGGTGGGTCAGTACCATGGTGTAATGACTGGTGGGTCAGTACCATGGTGTAATGACTGGTGGGTCAGTACCGTGTGTGTAATGACTGGTGGGTCAGTACCATGGTGTATGACTGGTGGGTCAGTACGTGGTGTAATGACTGGTGGGTCAGTACCGTGGTGTAATGACTGGTGGGTCAGTACCATGGTGTAATGACTGGTGGGTCAGTACCGTGGTGTAATGACTGGTGGGTCAGTACCATGGTGTAATGACTGGTGGGTCAGTACCATGGTGTAATGACTGGTGGTCAGTACCATGGTGTAATGACTGGTGGGTCAGTACCGTGGTGTAATGACTGGTGGGTCAGTACCGTGGTGTAATGACTGGTGGGTCAGTACCATGGTGTAATGACTGGTGGGTCAGTACCATGGTGTAATGACTGGTGGGTCAGTACCATGGTGTAATGACTGGTGGGTCAGTAGTGTGGTGTAATGACTGGTGGGTCAGTACCATGGTGTAATGACTGGTGGGTCAGTACCATGGTGTAATGACTGGTGGGTCAGTAGTGTGGTGTAATGACTGGTGGGTCAGTACCATGGTGTAATGACTGGTGGGTCAGTACCGTGGTGTAATGACTGGTGGGTCAGTACATGGTGTAATGACTGGTGGGTCAGTAGTGTGGTGTAATGACTGGTGGGTCAGTAGTGTGGTGTAATGACTGGTGGGTCAGTACCATGGTGTAATGACTGGTGGGTCAGTACCGTGGTGTAATGACTGGTGGGTCAGTAGTGTGGTGTAATGACTGGTGGGTCAGTACCATGGTGTAATGACTGGTGGGTCAGTACGTGGTGTAATGACTGGTGGGTCAGTACCATGGTGTAATGACTGGTGGGTCAGTACCATGGTGTAATGACTGGTGGGTCAGTAGTGTGGTGTAATGACTGGTGGGTCAGTACCGTGGTGTAATGACTGGTGGGTCAGTACCATGGTGTAATGACTGGTGGGTCAGTACCGTGGTGTAATGACTGGTGGGTCAGTACCATGGTGTAATGACTGGTGGGTCAGTACCATGGTGTAATGACTGTGGGTCAGTAGTATGGTGTAATGACTGGTGGGTCAGTACCATGGTGTAATGACTGGTGGGTCAGTACCGTGGTGTAATGACTGGTGGGTCAGTACGTGGTGTAATGACTGGTGGGTCAGTAGTGTGGTGTAATGACTGGTGGGTCAGTACCATGGTGTAATGACTGGTGGGTCAGTATGTGGTGTAATGACTGGTGGGTCAGTACCATGGTGTAATGACTGGTGGGTCAGTACCGTGTGTAATGACTGGTGGGTCAGTACCATGGTGTAATGACTGGTGGTCAGTACCATGGTGTAATGACTGGTGGGTCAGTACCNGAGAGAGAGAGAGAGAGAGAGAGGAGAGAGAGAGAAAAGCTTACCCCCACACTTACCCCAAAGCTTAGCTCTTGGATCTCGCCTTTCTAGCCATCGACTGTTTAGTGAATGTACTCAAGACCAATTTGTCTTATATCAAAAATTCTTCATACATTTTTTTCACTCACTTCTACACACATGCTCTGCCCTCCTGACAAATCCTATCATGCCAAAACTAGGAACAGGAGCAAGCATGACAGCCAGAGGAAACAGGGTAACAGGGAAAAGTCAAGGTGACAAAATGAAGGAAATGTTCGCCCAGTTTTTGAGGGCATCAAGAATGAGAAGCAAGAAATGATGCAGGAAATGAAGAACGAAATAAGCAACCTGAAAATAGAGCTAACAGTAGCAAAGGAGGAGATTAGAGCCCTCAAAAAAAACGGTATCGATGCTGAGACTCAGACAATCATCCAGGGAGAAGGCAGTAATAGTATTTTGGAAGAGAATGCCACAATAAAAGCAACATTTGCAGAAATGCTAAAAAAAATAACTCTGAAGTAATGTCTGCAGTGATGGAGGTAGCCATGAAAGCCGCCACCTCACAGGAAGCGGCATGCTCCACTAGCCAGCTGCTGGAAAGGAAAAGATCAGTGGTTGCTGTGGGTATTAAAGAGCAGGAAGGCTCAAATAGAACAGAGTGGAATGATAAGGACAAAGTGGCAGTGAATGAAAAACTGAAGGCACTAGACATGGAAGGGAACTATCAGGGGGAAAGCACCAAGTCATTACGACTATATGGCACTTGGAAGGGGTCAGGATAAGGATTTGGGATGGGACGAAGGGAAAAGAATGGTGCCCAACCTCTTGGACGGTCGGGGATTGAACGCCGACCTGCATGAAGCGAGACCGTCGCTCTACCGTCCAGCCAAGGGGCTGAGCATAGCATTGAGAAGGTTTTCAGGCTAGGCTGGTACAACAAAGACCGAGACCGTGTGATAAAGATAGTGTTCACAAACGAGAACTCAAAGGAGAAGATTCTAACAAGGAAGAGCTACCTGCAAAATGTGGGAGAATTCAAAAATGTATTCCTCCAGAGAGACATGACGAGGGAGGAGAGAGCCATGGCGGCAGAAGCAAGGAAGAGGCGCAGGGCGAGAGGGGAAAACCAGGAAATCACAGCTCGCAACACAACATCCCCAGAGGTAAGGGGGGAACCCACAAGCAGCTACCCAGTAACTCCAGCGGGGAGGGTAACCCCACCACCCTCCTCTGCATAGAAACCCCCCCTACCCCAAACCCTCCCTGCCCCCACTCAAATGCTCAGCCAAATCTTCCTCCCCCCACACCCAATCCCCACCCATCTACCCCTCCCCTCCCCCTACCAAGTCCCCCCCTCCCCCCTTTTCCTTCCTGTCCTCCTTTCTCTTTCATCCCATACCCTCCTGTCCCTCCCCCTTCACTTGAACCCCCATGCCTTATCCCAGTATCCTCTGAGACCCTGTTATCCACCTCACAGATCCTCACACCCATGGAACAGCTTCCCCCAACAGCTGAACACTCTCCAAGGAGGCGATTGAGAAGGGACAGAAGAAAGTGAGCCTCAAGGCAATGTACACTAACATAGATGGAATTACAAATAAAGCAAATGAGCTTGAAGAATGGGTACTAGAGGAAAACCCAGACATAATAGCTCTCACAGAAACAAAGCTAACGAAAACCATAACAAATGCAGTGTTCCCACAGGACTAATATGTTATAAGGAAAGAGAGGGAAGGAAGAGGTGGTGGTGGGGTAGCTCTGATGGTAAGAAAAGGCTGGGATTTTGAGATGGTTATTCAGGGCTTTGAAGGTTTCAGTGACTACATAACAGGCACCATAACAACTGGAGGGCAAAAAATTATAGTTGTAGTCATATATAATCCACCACCAAATGAGAGAAGATCCAGACAGAAATATGATAGGAACAACATGGCCACCATGTTGAAAACCATCGAAAACCCAAATGAATTTTTCATGGATATGATACCAACATTAAATCATATATCAGACGTCACCCTATCCCCACTGGAGTTTGAAGAAGCCATAAACAGTATGCCTATGCACTCTGCACCAGGCCCGGACTCTTGGAACTCCATATTCATCAAGAACTGTAAAAAACCACTATCGCAGGCCCGCCACATTCTGTAGAGACAAAGCCTAGATACTGGCGTTATTCCTGATATACTAAAAACAGCAGAGATAGCACCACTTCATAAAGGAGGAAATAAGGCAGAGGCAAAAAATTACAGACCGATAGCGTTAACATCGCACATCATTAAAATTTTTGAGAGTGCTAAGAAGTAAGCTCACAAAATACATGGAAGCACAGCATCTCCATAACCCCCGACAACATGGTTTCAGAACAGGGCGCTCTTGCCTGTCGCAGTTGATGGACCACTATGATATGGCATTAGATGCTATGGAAGACAAACAAAACGCTGATGTAATTTACACAGATTTCGCAAAAGCTTTTGATAAATGTGACCATGGTGTTATTGCACATAAAATGCGCTCAAAAGGAATTACTGGAAAAATAGGCAGATGGATCTACAATTTCCTGACCAACAGAACCCAATGTGTAATAGTCAACAAAATAAAATCCAGCCCATCAACCGTTAAGAGCTCAGTCCCTCAGGGTACTGTGCTTGCTCCAGTACTTTTTCTCATCCTCATATCGGACATAGACAAGAACACAACCTATAGCACTGAATCATCCTTCGCAGATGACACCAGGATCTTCATGAGAGTAGGCAACACAGAGGACACGGCAAACCTCCAGTCAGATGTAAATCAGGTCTTTATATGGGCTACAGAAAATAATATGGTGTTTAACGAAGATAAGTTCCAGCTCATGCGCTATGGAAAAAATGAAAATATAAAAACGGAAACCACGTACAAAACTCAGACAAATCATAACATAGCACGAAAAGGCAATGTAAAGGATTTGGGTGTACTCATGTCGGAAGACCTTACCTTTAAAGAACACAATAAAGTGGCCGTCACAACTGCACGAAAAATGACAGGTTGGATAACAAGAACTTTTCACACTAGAGATGCTATACCGATGATGATACTTTTCAAAACGCTTGTGCTCTCTAGAGTGGAGTACTGCTGCACAATGACAGCCCCTTTCAAAGCTGGAGAAATTGCTGACCTGGAGAGCGTGCAGAGATCCTTTACTGCTAGAATCCACTCGGTAAAACATCTAAACTATTGGGACCGACTAAAGAGCCTAAATCTGTACTCCCTTGAGCGCAGGCGGGAGAGATACATAATAATTTACACATGGAAAATAATTGAGGGGCTGGTCCCAAACCTGCACACAGAAATAACATCACATGAGACCAGAAGACATGGCAGGATGTGCAGAATACCCCCGTTGAAAAACAGAGGTGCAACTGGTACTCTGAGAGAGAACTCTATCAACATCAGGGGCCCGAGACTGTTCAACACGCTCCCGCTACACATAAGGGGCATAACTGGCAAACCCCTCACAGTGTTCAAGAGAGAACTGGACAAGCACCTCCAAAGGATTCCTGATCAACCAGGCTGTGACTCATACGTCAGGCTGCGAGCAGCCGCGTCCAACAGCCTGGTTGATCAGTCCAGCAACCAGGAGGCCTGGTCGATGACCGGGCCATGGGGACGCAAAGCCCCGGAAGCACCTCAAGGTAACCTCAAGGTAAGGTAACCATTAACATAATAGAGAGAGCAGCTTCTGTTGCTAGCAGGAATGGATATGGACTACTAATTATGGGAGACTTCAACCATGGGAAGATAGATTGGAAGTAAAGAGACCCGCATGGAGGACCAGAAGCATAGAGAGCTAAGCTGCTGGACGTGGCAACAAGAAACTTTCTAAGCCAGCACATCAAGGAACCAACAAGAATGAGAGGAGAAGATGAACCAGCAATGCTTGATTTAATATTTACCCTAAATGAGTGGGATATAAGGGAAGTTAAGATGGGAGCGCCCTTGGGAATGAGTGATCACAGTGTATTGAACTTTGAGTACCTGGTAGAGCTGGGAATTATCTCCCCCAAAAAAGAACTAGGAAACAAAAGGCTGGCAAACCGAAAGGGGAATTATGAAGAGATGAGAAGTTTCCTAAGGGAAATACCTTGAGACACAGACCTCAGAGCTAAGTCTGTACAAGATATGATGGACTATGTCACCCAAAAGTGTCAGGAGGCAGTAAACAGGTTCATCCCGGCCCAAAGGGAAAAATCCGAGAGGCAAAAGAAGAATCCATGGTATAATAGGGCATGTATGGAAGCAAAGGGACTCAACAAAAGGACATGGAGGAACTTCCAGAATAACAGAACACCAGAAAGCAGAGAGAGAGATACCAGAGAACCAGGAATGAGTATGTTAGGGTGAGAAGAGAAACAGAGAAAAATTATGAAAATGATATAGCAAACAAAGCCAAGACCGAACCAAAGCTACTCCATAGTAACATCAGGAGGAAAACAACAGTGAAAGAATAGGTAATTAAACTCAGAACACGCGAGGATAGGTATACAGACAATGAAAAAGAGGTGTGTGAAGAACTCAACAAGAGGTTCCAGGAGGTCTTCACATTAGAACAAGGTGAGGTCACTGTGCTAGGAGAAAGGAATAAACCATGCGGCCTAGGAAGGTTTCGAAATTACGAGTGAGGAGGTCAAGAGACACCAGCTGGACCTGGATGTTAGAAAGGCTGTTGGTCCAGACGGGATCTCACTATGGGTACTGAAAGAGTGTGCAGAGGCACTTTGCCATCCACTCTCCATAGTGTATAGTAGGTCACTGGAGACGGGAGACATACCAGAAATATGGAAGACGGCGAATGTGGTCCCAATATACAAAAAGGGCGACAGGCATGAGGCACTGAACTACAGGCCAGTGTCCTTGACTTGTATACCATGCAAGGTGATGGAGAAGATCGTGAGAAAAAACCTAGAAACACATCTGGAGAGAAGGGACTTTGTGACATATCGCCAACATGGATTCAGGGAGGGTAAATCTTGCCTGGCTGGCTTAATAGAATTCTACGATCAGGTGACAAAGATTAAGCAAGAAAGAGAAGGCTGGGCGGACTGCATTTTCTTGAATTGTCGGAAAGCCTTTAACACAGTACCGCATAAGAGGCTGATACATTAGCTGGAGAGACAGGCAGGAGTAACTGATAGGACGCTTCAGTGGATAAGGGAGTACCTAAGCAATAGAAAGCAAAAGAGTTACAGTGAGGGGTGAGACCTCAGATTGGCGTGAAGTCACCAACGGAGTCCCACAGGGCTCTGTACTCGGACCTCTCCTGTTTCTGATAAACGTAAGTGATCTCCCAGAGGGTATAGACTCATTCCTCACAATGTTTGCTGACGACAACAAAATTATGAGAAGGATTAAGACAGGAGGACAGCTTGAGGTTTTAGGAAGACCTGGACAAGATGCAGTTCATACAACCCTTTGTACGAACAAAGGGTTGATAGAGTTTAACCCAAGCAAATGCAATGTAATGAAGATAGGTATAGGGAGCAGGTTACCAGATACAAGAAATCATTTAGGAGATAAAATACTTCAAGAGAGTCAGAGAGAGAGAGAAAGACCTGGGTGTTGATATCACGCCAGACCTGTCCCCTGAAGCTCATATCAAGAGGATAACATCGGAGGCATATGCCAGGTTGGCTAACATAAGAACGGCCTTTAGAAACTTGTGTAAGAAATAACTTGTTCTGGAAATAAACCTTCCAGAACTTTGTATACCACATATGTCAGACCAATCCTGGAGTATGCGGCTCCAGCATGGAGTCCATATCTAGTCAAGCATAAGACTAAACTGGAAAAGGTTTACCACCAGACTAGTACCCGAACAGGGGGTATGAGCTACAGGAATTAAATCTCACGTCACTGGGGGACAGAAGAGTTAGAGACGACATGATCACCACATACAAGATTCTCAGAGGAATTGATAGGGTAGATAAAGACATACTATTTAACACAAGGGACACACACACTATAGGGACACGGGTGGAAATTGAGTGCCCAAATGAACCATAGAGACGCTAGAAAGATTTTTTTTAGTGTCAGAGTAGTTGACAAATGGAATGCATTAGGCAGTGTTGTGGTGGAGGCTGACTCCATACACAGCTTCAAGTGTAGATAATACAGGGCCCAATAGGCTCAGGAACCTGTGCATTAGTTGATTGACAGTTGGGAGGCGGGACCAAAGAGCCAAAGTTCAACCCCCGCAAGCACAAATAGATAAGTACAATTAGGTAAGTAAATACACACACACATCGCTGCATTAAAGCTCGCGACAACTGACTAACATTCAGGCACCTATTAACAGATAGGTGAACAGACGCATTAGGTGAAAAAACTTCTACTCATTTGTTTCCGTGTGAACCGGTCATCTATACCGGGTAGGTGACCTTTGAATTTCGTGTGCTATGTACTCACCTATTTGTGCATGCGGGGGTTGAGCTCTGGCTCTTTGGTCCCGCCTCCCTTGTGCGGGCGCGCGCGTGCGAGACTATTTAGTTTCGTCACTGGTACAAACACACATCATTATCAATATACCAAACACATTCCTTCACACAAATTCGACTCAGTAAGTCATCACTAAACATACGTGTTTATTTAAGTAAGTAATAAGGCAATAAATGTGGCGTCATTAACAACCTGGTCAATACCAACAACACAATAATATTCACCTTTGTCAACAATCTTCCCCAATACTCGCGCTTTTCCAACAATAATGTTCGCGAGGCTTCGGGAAACTCGCGAAAATATTCCTCGCGATTTTCTGTGTATATGTTATCTTCAATAACTTACTGTTCCTGTGGCGTGTTTATCTCTTATCTCGACCAGGCTTTGAATTATTCTATTTTTCTAAAACTTTCTGAACTTTATTAAGTTTAGGTCACTGATCACACTCCAAAAACGATTTTCAAAACAAAATTAGTGACATTTTATTACGAAACATCAGTTTTTGAAGGAGATTAACAAATATCTTCCTTAACACTTAACATCAATCAGGTTTTAATAATCTTTACCCGAAAAGTCTTTAAACAAACACTTTTCATTTTCTACGACAGCAAGAGCTTAATGTGAAGCAACATCCGTACACCCACCCACTATGACTGCCATCGGCGCACTGACTGACTCCCACGTGGACGAGCTCTTGCAGAGGCAAGAGGGAGGGGCGGAGCCTAGTGACGTCACTGCCTACGTCACACCACCTCCCTCTACCATCTTAAGGGAAACATTTTCACGAAATTACATTCGATAATGGCCATTAACGTCCAATAAATGCTGAGATGTGAGATGATTCTGACCTCCAGCCGGCAGGATGACTGGTTGCTTAATTATTAATTAACTTAATTTAATAACTAAAAGATGTGTTTTTAATAATTCTAAATAAGAAACACTTAACTGCTTGTGTAATGACTGGTGGGTCAGTACCATGGTGTAATGACTGGTGGGTCAGTACCATGGTGTAATGACTGGTGGGTCAGTACCATGGTGTAATGACTGGTGGGTCAGTACCATGGTGTAATGACTGGTGGGTCAGTATGTGGTGTAATGACTGGTGGGTCAGTACCGTGGTGTAATGACTGGTGGGTCAGTACCATGGTGTAATGACTGGTGGGTCAGTAGTGTGGTGTAATGACTGGTGGGTCAGTACCATGGTGTAATGACTGGTGGGTCAGTAGTGGTGTAATGACTGGTGGGTCAGTACCATGGTGTAATGACTGGTGGGTCAGTACCATGGTGTAATGACTGGTGGGTCAGTAGTGTGGTGTAATGACTGGTGGGTCAGTATGTGGTGTAATGACTGGTGGGTCAGTACCATGGTGTAATGACTGGTGGGTCAGTACCATGGTGTAATGACTGGTGGGTCAGTACCATGGTGTAATGACTGGTGGGTCAGTACCGTGGTGTAATGACTGGTGGGTCAGTAGTGTGGTGTAATGACTGGTGGGTCAGTATGTGGTGTAATGACTGGTGGGTCAGTACCATGGTGTAATGACTGGTGGGTCAGTATGTGGTGTAATGACTGGTGGGTCAGTACCATGGTGTAATGACTGGTGGGTCAGTAGTGTGGTGTAATGACTGGTGGGTCAGTACCATGGTGTAATGACTGGTGGTCAGTACCATGGTGTAATGACTGGTGGGTCAGTAGTGTGGTGTAATGACTGGTGGGTCAGTACCATGGTGTAATGACTGGTGGGTCAGTACCATGGTGTAATGACTGGTGGGTCAGTAGTGTGGTGTAATGACTGGTGGGTCAGTACCATGGTGTAATGACTGGTGGATCAGTAGTGTGGTGTAATGACTGGTGGGTCAGTACCATGGTGTAATGACTGGTGGGTCAGTACCATGGTAAATGACTGGTGGGTCAGTACCATGGTGTAATGACTGGTGGGTCAGTACCATGGTGTAATGACTGGTGGGTCAGTACCATGGTGTAATGACTGGTGGGTCAGTACCATGGTGTAATGACTGGTGGGTCAGTAGTGTGGTGTAATGACTGGTGGGTCAGTACCATGGTGTAATGACTGGTGGGTCAGTACCGTGGTGTAATGACTGGTGGGTCAGTACCATGGTGTAATGACTGGTGGGTCAGTACCATGGTGTAATGACTGGTGGGTCAGTAGTGTGGTGTAATGACTGGTGGGTCAGTGTGGTGTAATGACTGGTGGGTCAGTACCATGGTGTAATGACTGGTGGGTCAGTACCATGGTGTAATGACTGGTGGGTCAGTAGTGTGGTGTAATGACTGGTGGGTCAGTACCATGGTGTAATGACTGGTGGGTCAGTAGTGAGGTGTAATGACTGGTGGGTCAGTACCATGGTGTAATGACTGGTGGGTCAGTACCATGGTGTAATGACTGGTGGGTCAGTAGTGTGGTGTAATGACTGGTGGGTCAGTACCATGGTGTAATGACTGGTGGGTCAGTACCATGGTGTAATGACTGGTGGGTCAGTAGTGTGGTGTAATGACTGGTGGGTCAGTACCATGGTGTAATGACTGGTGGGTCAGTACCGTGGTGTAATGACTGGTGGGTCAGTACCGTGGTGTAATGACTGGTGGGTCAGTAGTGTGGTGTAATGACTGGTGGGTCAGTACCATGGTGTAATGACTGGTGGGTCAGTACCATGGTGTAATGACTGGTGGGTCAGTAGTGTGGTGTAATGACTGGTGGGTCAGTACCATGGTGTAATGACTGGTGGGTCAGTACGTGGTGTAATGACTGGTGGGTCAGTAGTGTGGTGTAATGACTGGTGGGTCAGTAGAGTGGTGTAATGACTGGTGGGTCAGTACCATGGTGTAATGACTGGTGGGTCAGTAGTGTGGTGTAATGACTGGTGGGTCAGTACCATGGTGTAATGACTGGTGGGTCAGTAGTGTTGTAATGACTGGTGGGTCAGTAGTGTGGTGTAATGACTGGTGGGTCAGTACCATGGTGTAATGACTGGTGGGTCAGTACCGTGGTGTAATGACTGGTGGGTCAGTACCGTGGTGTAATGACTGGTGGGTCAGTACCATGGTGTAATGACTGGTGGGTCAGTACCATGGTGTAATGACTGGTGGGTCAGTACCATGGTGTAATGACTGGTGGGTCAGTACCATGGTGTAATGACTGGTGGGTCAGTATGTGGTGTAATGACTGGTGGGTCAGTACCATGGTGTAATGACTGGTGGGTCAGTAGTGTGGTGTAATGACTGGTGGGTCAGTAGTGTGGTGTAATGACTGGTGGGTCAGTACCATGGTGTAATGACTGGTGGGTCAGTACCATGGTGTAATGACTGGTGGGTCAGTACCATGGTGTAATGACTGGTGGGTCAGTACCATGGTGTAATGACTGGTGGGTCAGTACCATGGTGTAATGACTGGTGGGTCAGTAGTGTGGTGTAATGACTGGTGGGTCAGTAGTGTGGTGTAATGACTGGTGGGTCAGTACCATGGTGTAATGACTGGTGGGTCAGTACCATGGTGTAATGACTGGTGGGTCAGTACCATGGTGTAATGACTGGTGGGTCAGTACCATGGTGTAATGACTGGTGGGTCAGTACCATGGTGTAATGACTGGTGGGTCAGTACCATGGTGTAATGACTGGTGGGTCAGTACCATGGTGTAATGACTGGTGGGTCAGTACCATGGTGTAATGACTGGTGGGTCAGTACCATGGTGTAATGACTGGGGGTCAGTACCATGGTGTAATGACTGGTGGGTCAGTACCATGGTGTAATGACTGGTGGGTCAGTACCATGGTGTAATGACTGGTGGGTCAGTACCATGGTGTAATGACTGGTGGGTCAGTACCATGGTGTAATGACTGGTGGGTCAGTACCGTGGTGTAATGACTGGTGGGTCAGTACCATGGTGTAATGACTGGTGGGTCAGTACCATGGTGTAATGACTGGTGGGTCAGTAGTGTGGTGTAATGACTGGTGGGTCAGTACCATGGTGTAATGACTGGTGGGTCAGTACCGTGGTGTAATGACTGGTGGGTCAGTACCATGGTGTAATGACTGGTGGGTCAGTACCATGGTGTAATGACTGGTGGGTCAGTACCATGGTGTAATGACTGGTGGGTCAGTACCATGGTGTAATGACTGGTGGGTCAGTACCATGGTGTAATGACTGGTGGGTCAGTACCATGGTGTAATGACTGGTGGGTCAGTACCATGGTGTAATGACTGGTGGGTCAGTACCGTGGTGTAATGACTGGTGGGTCAGTACCGTGGTGTAATGACTGGTGGGTCAGTACCGTGGTGTAATGACTGGTGGGTCAGTAGTGTGGTGTAATGACTGGTGGGTCAGTACCATGGTGTAATGACTGGTGGGTCAGTACCATGGTGTAATGACTGGTGGGTCAGTAGTGTGTGTAATGACTGGTGGGTCAGTACCATGGTGTAATGACTGGTGGGTCAGTAGTGTGGTGTAATGACTGGTGGTCAGTAGTGTGGTGTAATGACTGGTGGGTCAGTAGAGTGGTGTAATGACTGGTGGGTCAGTACCATGGTGTAATGACTGGTGGGTCAGTATGTGGTGTAATGACTGGTGGGTCAGTAGTGTGGTGTAATGACTGGTGGGTCAGTACCATGGTGTAATGACTGGTGGGTCAGTAGTGTGGTGTAATGACTGGTGGGTCAGTAGTGTGTGTAATGACTGGTGGGTCAGTACCATGGTGTAATGACTGGTGGGTCAGTACGTGGTGTAATGACTGGTGGGTCAGTACCGTGGTGTAATGACTGGTGGGTCAGTACCATGGTAATGACTGTGGGTCAGTACCATGGTGTAATGACTGGTGGGTCAGTACCGTGGTGTAATGACTGGTGGGTCAGTACCATGGTGTAATGACTGGTGGGTCAGTACCATGGTGTAATGACTGGTGGGTCAGTAGTGTGGTGTAATGACTGGTGGGTCAGTACCATGGTGTAATGACTGGTGGTCAGTACCGTGGTGTAATGACTGGTGGGTCAGTACCATGGTGTAATGACTGGTGGGTCAGTAGTGTGGTGTAATGACTGGTGGGTCAGTACCATGGTGTAATGACTGGTGGTCAGTACCGTGGTGTAATGACTGGTGGGTCAGTACCATGGTGTAATGACTGGTGGGTCAGTAGTGTGGTGTAATGACTGGTGGGTCAGTACCATGGTGTAATGACTGGTGGGTCAGTACCATGGTGTAATGACTGGTGGGTCAGTACCATGGTGTAATGACTGGTGGGTCAGTACCATGGTGTATGACTGGTGGGTCAGTAGTGTGGTGTAATGACTGGTGGGTCAGTACCATGGTGTAATGACTGGTGGGTCAGTACCGTGGTGTAATGACTGGTGGGTCAGTACCATGGTGTAATGACTGGTGGGTCAGTACCGTGGTGTAATGACTGGTGGGTCAGTACCATGGTGTAATGACTGGTGGGTCAGTACCGTGGTGTAATGACTGGTGGGTCAGTACCATGGTGTAATGACTGTGGGTCAGTAGTGTGGTGTAATGACTGGTGGGTCAGTACCATGGTGTAATGACTGGTGGGTCAGTACCATGGTGTAATGACTGGTGGGTCAGTACCGTGGTGTAATGACTGGTGGGTCAGTACCATGGTGTAATGACTGGTGGGTCAGTATGTGGTGTAATGACTGGTGGGTCAGTACCATGGTGTAATGACTGGTGGGTCAGTAGTGTGGTGTAATGACTGGTGGGTCAGTACCATGGTGTAATGATGGGTGGGTCAGTACCATGGTNGTGGTGTAATGACTGGTGGGTCAGTACCATGGTGTAATGACTGGTGGGTCAGTACCATGGTGTAATGACTGGTGGGTCAGTAGTGTGGTGTAATGACTGGTGGGTCAGTACCATGGTGTAATGACTGGTGGGTCAGTACCATGGTGTATGACTGGTCAGTACCATGGTGTAATGACTGGTGGGTCAGTACCATGGTGTGTATGAATGGGGGGTCAGTACCATGGTGTAATGACTGGTGGGTCAGTAGTGTGGTGTAATGACTGGTGGGTCAGTACCATGGTGTAATGACTGGTGGGTCAGTACATGGTGTAATGACTGGGTGGTCAGTACCATGGTGTAATGACTGGTGGGTCAGTACCATGGTGTAATGACTGGTGGGTCAGTAGTGGGGTAATGACTGGTGGGTCAGTACCATGGTGTAATGACTGGTGGGTCAGTACCGTGGTGTAATGACTGGTGGGTCAGTACCATGGTGTAATGACTGGTGGGTCAGTAGTGTGTAATGACTGGTGGGTCAGTACCATGGTGTAATGACTGGTGGGTCAGTACCGTGGTGTAATGACTGGTGGGTCAGTACCATGGTGTAATGACTGGTGGGTCAGTACCATGGTGTAATGACTGGTGGGTCAGTAGTGTGGTGTAATGACTGGTGGGTCAGTACCATGGTGTAATGACTGGTGGGTCAGTACCATGGTGTAATGACTGGTGGGTCAGTAGTGGTGTAATGACTGGTGGGTCAGTACCATGGTGTAATGACTGGTGGGTCAGTACCGTGGTGTAATGACTGGTGGGTCAGTACCGTGGTGTAATGACTGGTGGGTCAGTAGTGTGGTGTAATGACTGGTGGGTCAGTACCATGGTGTAATGATGGTGGGTCAGTACCGTGGTGTAATGACTGGGGGGTCAGTAGTAGTGTGGTGTAATGACTGGTGGGTCAGTACCGTGGTGTAATGACTGGTGGGTCAGTAGTTTGTGTAATGACTGGTGGGTCAGTACCATGGTGTAATGACTGGTGGGTCAGTACCATGGTGTAATGACTGGTGGGTCAGTAGTGTGGTGTAATAATGGTGGGTCAGTAGTGTGGTAATGACTGGTGGGTCAGTACCATGGTGTAATGACTGGGGGGTCAGTACCATGGTGTAATGACTGGTGGGTCAGTACCATGGTGTAATGACTGGTGGGTCAGTACCATGGTGTAATGACTGGTGGGTCAGTAGTGGTGTAATGACTGGTGGGTCAGTACCATGGTGTAATGACTGGTGGGTCAGTACCATGGTGTAATGACTGGTGGGTCAGTACGTGGTGTAATGACTGGTGGGTCAGTACCATGGTGTAATGACTGGTGGGTCAGTACCATGGTGTAATGACGGGTGGGTCAGTACCATGTGTAATGACTGGTGGGTCAGTACCATGGTGTAATGACTGGTGGGTCAGTACCATGGTGTAATGACTGGTGGGTCAGTACCATGGTGTAATGACTGGTGGGTCAGTCATGTGTAATGACTGGTGGGTCAGTAGTGTGGTGTAATGACTGGTGGGTCAGTACCATGGTGTAATGACTGGTGGGTCAGTACCATGGTGTAATGACTGGTGGGTCAGTACCATGGTGTAATGACTGGTGGGTCAGTACCGTGGTGTAATGACTGGTGGGTCAGTACCATGGTGTAATGACTGGTGGGTCAGTACCATGGTGTAATGACTGGTGGGTCAGTACCGTGTGTGTAATGACTGGTGGGTCAGTAGTGTGGTGTAATGACTGGTGGGTCAGTACCATGGTGTAATGACTGGTGGGTCAGTATTGTGGTGTAATGACTGGTGGGTCAGTAGTGTGGTGTAATGACTGGTGGGTCAGTACCATGGTGTAATGACTGGTGGGTCAGTACCGTGGTGTAATGACTGGTGGGTCAGTACCATGGTGTAATGACTGGTGGGTCAGTAGTGTGGTGTAATGACTGGTGGGTCAGTACCATGGTGTAATGATGGTGGGTCAGTACCATGTGTAATGACTGGTGGGTCAGTAGTGTGGTGTAATGACTGGTGGGTCAGTACCGTGGTGTAATGACTGGTGGGTCAGTAGTGTGGTGTAATGACTGGTGGGTCAGTACCGTGGTGTAATGACTGGTGGGTCAGTACCATGGTGTAATGACTGGTGGGTCAGTAGTGTGGGTAATGACTGGTGGGTCAGTACCATGGTGTAATGACTGGTGGGTCAGTACCGTGGTGTAATGACTGGTGGGTCAGTAGTGTGGTGTAATGACTGGTGGGTCAGTACCATGGTGTAATGACTGGTGGGTCAGTACCATGGTGTAATGACTGGTGGGTCAGTACCGTGGTGTAATGACTGGTGGGTCAGTACCATGGTGTAATGACTGGTGGGTCAGTACCGTGGTGTAATGACTGGTGGGTCAGTACCGTGGTGTAATGTAATGACTGGTGGGTCAGTAGTGTGGTGTAATGACTGGTGGGTCAGTACCGTGGTGTAATGACTGGTGGGTCAGTACCATGGTGTAATGACTGGTGGGTCAGTCAGTAGTGGTGTAATGACTGGTGGGTCAGTACCGTGGTGTAATGACTGGTGGGTCAGTACCATGGTGTAATGACTGGTGGGTCAGTACCATGGTGTAATGACTGGTGGGTCAGTAGTGTGGTGTAATGACTGGTGGGTCAGTACCATGGTGTAATGACTGGTGGGTCAGTAGTGTGGTGTAATGACTGGTGGGTCAGTAGTGTGGTGTAATGACTGGTGGGTCAGTACCATGGTGTAATGACTGGTGGGTCAGTACCATGGTGTAATGACTGGTGGGTCAGTACCATGGTGTAATGACTGGTGGGTCAGTACCATGGTGTAATGACTGGTGGGTCAGTACCATGGTGTAATGACTGGTGGGTCAGTAGTGTGGTGTAATGACTGGTGGGTCAGTACCATGGTGTAATGACTGGTGGGTCAGTACCATGGTGTAATGACTGGTGGGTCAGTACCATGGTGTAATGACTGGTGGGTCAGTACCATGGTGTAATGACTGGTGGGTCAGTACCATGGTGTAATGACTGGTGGGTCAGTACCATGGTGTAATGACTGGTGGGTCAGTAGTGTGGTGTAATGACTGGTGGGTCAGTAGGTGGTGTAATGACTGGTGGGTCAGTAGGTGGTGTAATGACTGGTGGGTCAGTACCATGGTGTAATGACTGGTGGGTCAGTAGTGTGGTGTAATGACTGGTGGGTCAGTAGTGGGTTGGTGTGTGTATGACTGGTGGGTCAGTAGTGTGGTGTAATGACTGGTGGGTCAGTACCATGGTGTAATGACTGGTGGGTCAGTAGTGTGGTGTAATGACTGGTGGGTCAGTACCATGGTGTAATGACTGGTGGGTCAGTACCGTGGTGTAATGACTGGTGGGTCAGTACCAGGGTGTAATGACTGGTGGGTCAGTACCGTGGTGTAATGACTGGTGGGTCAGTAGTGTGGTGTAATGACTGGTGGGTCAGTAAAGTGGTGTGTAATGACTGGTGGGTCAGTACCGTGGTGTAATGACTGGTGGGTCAGTACCGTGGTGTAATGACTGGTGGGTCAGTACCATGGTGTAATGACTGGTGGGTCAGTACCGTGGTGTAATGACTGGTGGGTCAGTACCATGGTGTAATGACTGGTGGGTCAGTACCATGGTGTAATGACTGGTGGGTCAGTAGTTGGTGTAATGACTGGTGGGTCAGTACATGGTGTAATGACTGGTGGGTCAGTACCATGGTGTAATGACTGGTGGGTCAGTACCGTGGTGATGACTGGTGGGTCAGTACCATGGTGTAATGACTGGTGGGTCAGTACCGTGGTGTAATGACTGGTGGGTCAGTACGTGGTGTAATGACTGGTGGGTCAGTACCATGGTGTAATGACTGGTGGGTCAGTACCGTGGTGTAATGACTGGTGGGTCAGTACCGTGGTGTAATGACTGGTGGGTCAGTAGTGTGGTGTAATGACTGGTGGGTCAGTAGTGTGGGTAATGACTGGTGGGTCAGTAGTGTGGTGTAATGACTGGTGGGTCAGTACCATGGTGTAATGACTGGTGGGTCAGTACCATGGTGTAATGACTGGTGGGTCAGTACCTGGTGTAATGACTGGTGGGTCAGTACCATGGTGTAATGACTGGTGGGTCAGTACCGTGGTGTAATGACTGGTGGGTCAGTAGTGTGGTGTAATGACTGGTGGGTCAGTACCATGGTGTAATGACTGGTGGGTCAGTATGTGGTGTAATGACTGGGGGGTCAGTACAGTGGTGTAATGACTGGTGGGTCAGTANGACATGGTGTAATGACTGGTGGGTCAGTACCATGGTGTAATGACTGGTCAGTACCATGGTGTAATGACGGTGGGTCATACCATGGTGTAATGACTGGTGGGTCAGTACCATGGTGTAATGACTGGTGGGTCAGTAGTGTGGTGTAATGACTGGTGGGTCAGTACCATGGTGTAATGACTGGTGGGTCAGTACCATGGTGTAATGACTGGTGGTCAGTACATGGTGTAATGACTGGTGGGTCAGTACCATGGTGTAATGACTGGTGGGTCAGTACCGTGGTGTAATGACTGGTGGGTCAGTACCATGGTGTAATGACTGGTGGGTCAGTACCGTGGTGTAATGACTGGTGGGTCAGTACCATGGTGTAATGACTGGGTCAGTAGTGTGGTGTAATGACTGGTGGGTCAGTACCATTGTGTAATGACTGGTGGGTCAGTACGTGGTGTAATGACTGGTGGGTCAGTACCATGGTGTAATGACTGGTGGGTCAGTACCGTGGTGTAATGACTTGGGTCAGTAGTGTGGTGTAATGACTGGTGGGTCAGTACCATGGTGTAATGACTGGTGGGTCAGTACCATGGTGTAATGACTGGTGGGTCAGTAGTGTGTGTAATGACTGGTGGGTCAGTACCATGGTGTAATGACTGGTGGGTCAGTACCGTGTGTGTAATGACTGGTGGGTCAGTACCGTGTGTGTAATGACTGGTGGGTCAGTAGTGTGGTGTATGACTGGTGGGTCAGTACCATGGTGTAATGACTGGTGGGTCAGTACCATGGTGTAATGACTGGTGGGTCAGTAGTGGGTGTAATGACTGGTGGGTCAGTACCATGGTGTAATGACTGGTGGGTCAGTAGTGTGGTGTAATGACTGGTGGGTCAGTACCATGGTGTAATGACTGGTGGGTCAGTACCATGGTGTAATGACTGGTGGGTCAGTAGTGTGGTGTAATGACTGGTGGTCAGTAGTGTGTAATATGACTGGTGGGTCAGTACCATGGTGTAATGACTGGTGGGTCAGTACCATGGTGTAATGACTGGTGGGTCAGTACCATGGTGTAATGACTGGTGGGTCAGTACCATGGTGTAATGACTGGTGGGTCAGTAGTGTGGTGTAATGACTGGTGGGTCAGTACCATGGTGTAATGACTGGTGGGTCAGTACCATGGTGTAATGACTGGTGGGTCAGTAGTGTGGTGTAATGACTGGTGGGTCAGTACCATGGTGTAATGACTGGTGGGTCAGTACCATGGTGTAATGACTGGTGGGTCAGTACCATGGTGTAATGACTGGTGGGTCAGTACCATGGTGTAATGACTGGTGGGTCAGTACCATGGTGTAATGACTGGTGGGTCAGTACCATGGTGTAATGACTGGTGGGTCAGTACCATGGTGTAATGACTGGTGGGTCAGTAGTGGGTGTAATGACTGGTGGGTCAGTACCATGGTGTAATGACTGGTGGGTCAGTACCATGGTGTAATGACTGGTGGGTCAGTACCATGGTGTAATGACTGGTGGGTCAGTACCATGGTGTAATGACTGGTGGGTCAGTACCGTGGTGTAATGACTGGTGGGTCAGTACCGTGGTGTAATGACTGGTGGGTCAGTACCGTGGTGTAATGACTGGTGGGTCAGTAGTGTGGTGTAATGACTGGTGGGTCAGTACCATGATGTAATGACTGGTGGGTCAATATTGTAGTGTAATGACTGGTGGGTCAGTAGTGTGGTGTAATGACTGGTGGGTCAGTACCATGGTGTAATGACTGGTGGGTCAGTACCGTGGTGTAATGACTGGTGGGTCAGTACCATGGTGTAATGACTGGTGGGTCAGTAGTGTGGTGTAATGACTGGTGGGTCAGTACCATGGTGTAATGACTGGTGGGTCAGTACCATGGTGTAATGACTGGTGGGTCAGTAGTGTGGTGTAATGACTGGTGGGTCAGTACCGTGGTGTAATGACTGGTGGGTCAGTAGTGTGGTGTAATGACTGGTGGGTCAGTACCGTGGTGTAATGACTGGTGGGTCAGTACCATGGTGTAATGACTGGTGGGTCAGTAGTGTGGTGTAATGACTGGTGGTCAGTACCATGGTGTAATGACTGGTGGGTCAGTACCATGGTGTAATGACTGGTGGGTCAGTAGTGTGGTGTAATGACTGGTGGTCAGTACCATGGTGTAATGACTGGTGGGTCAGTACCATGGTGTAATGACTGGTGGGTCAGTACCGTGGTGTAATGACTGGTGGGTCAGTACCATGGTGTAATGACTGGTGGGTCAGTACCGTGGTGTAATGACTGGTGGGTCAGTACCATGGTGTAATGACTGGTGGGTCAGTAGTGTGGTGTAATGACTGGTGGGTCAGTACCGTGGTGTAATGACTGGTGGGTCAGTACCATGGTGTAATGACTGGTGGGTCAGTAGTGTGGTGTAATGACTGGTGGGTCAGTACCGTGGTGTAATGACTGGTGGGTCAGTACCATGGTGTAATGACTGGTGGGTCAGTACCATGGTGTAATGACTGGTGGGTCAGTAGTGTGGTGTAATGACTGGTGGGTCAGTACCGTGGTGTAATGACTGGTGGGTCAGTAGTGTGGTGTAATGACTGGTGGTCAGTAGTGTGGTGTAATGACTGGTGGGTCAGTACCATGGTGTAATGACTGGTGGGTCAGTACCATGGTGTAATGACTGGTGGGTCAGTACCGTGGTGTAATGACTGGTGGGTCAGTACCATGGTGTAATGACTGGTGGGTCAGTACCGTGGTGTAATGACTGGTGGGTCAGTAGTGTGGTGTAATGACTGGTGGGTCAGTACCATGGTGTAATGACTGGTGGGTCAGTACCATGGTGTAATGACTGGTGGGTCAGTACCATGGTGTAATGACTGGTGGGTCAGTACCATGGTGTAATGACTGGTGGGTCAGTACCATGGTGTAATGACTGGTGGGTCAGTACCATGGTGTAATGACTGGTGGGTCAGTAGTGTGGTGTAATGACTGGTGGGTCAGTAGTGTGGTGTAATGACTGGTGGGTCAGTATGTGGTGTAATGACTGGTGGGTCAGTACCATGGTGTAATGACTGGTGGGTCAGTAGTGTGGTGTAATGACTGGTGGGTCAGTATGTGGTGTAATGACTGGTGGGTCAGTAGTGTGGTGTAATGACTGGTGGGTCAGTACCATGGTGTAATGACTGGTGGGTCAGTAGTGGTGTAATGACTGGTGGGTCAGTACCATGGTGTAATGACTGGTGGGTCAGTACCGTGGTGTAATGACTGGTGGGTCAGTAGTGTGGTGTAATGACTGGTGGGTCAGTACCGTGGTGTAATGACTGGTGGTCAGTAGTGTGGTGTAATGACTGGTGGGTCAGTACAGTGGTGTAATGACTGGTGGGTCAGTACCGTGGTGTAATGACTGGTGGTCAGTATGTGGTGTAATGACTGGTGGGTCAGTACCATGGTGTAATGACTGGTGGGTCAGTACCGTGGTGTAATGACTGGTGGGTCAGTACCATGGTGTAATGACTGGTGGGTCAGTACCATGGTGTAATGACTGGTGGGTCAGTAGTGTGGTGTAATGACTGGTGGGTCAGTACCGGTGTAATGACTGGTGGGTCAGTACCATGGTGTAATGACTGGTGGGTCAGTACGTGGTGTAATGACTGGTGGGTCAGTACCATGTGTAATGACTGGTGGGTCAGTACCGTGGTGTAATGACTGGTGGGTCAGTAGTATGGTGTAATGACTGGTGGGTCAGTACCATGGTGTAATGACTGGTGGGTCAGTACCGTGGTGTAATGACTGGTGGGTCAGTACCGTGGTGTAATGACTGGTGGGTCAGTAGTGTGGTGTAATGACTGGTGGGTCAGTAGTGTGGTGTAATGACTGGTGGGTCAGTAGTGTGGTGTAATGACTGGTGGGTCAGTACCATGGTGTAATGACTGGTGGGTCAGTACCGTGGTGTAATGACTGGTGGGTCAGTACCATGGTGTAATGACTGGTGGGTCAGTACCATGGTGTAATGACTGGTGGGTCAGTACCGTGGTGTAATGACTGGTGGGTCAGTATGTGGTGTAATGACTGGTGGGTCAGTACCTGGTGTAATGACTGGTGGGTCAGTAGTGTGGTGTAATGACTGGTGGGTCAGTACCATGGTGTAATGACTGGTGGTCAGTACCGTGGTGTAATGACTGGTGGGTCAGTACCGTGGTGTAATGACTGGTGGGTCAGTAGTGTGGTGTAATGACTGGTGGGTCAGTAGTGTGGTGTAATGACTGGTGGTCAGTACCATGGTGTAATGACTGGTGGGTCAGTACCATGGTGTAATGACTGGTGGGTCAGTACGTGGTGTAATGACTGGTGGGTCAGTACCGTGGTGTAATGACTGGTGGGTCAGTACCATGGTGTAATGACTGGTGGGTCAGTACCGTGGTGTAATGACTGGGGGTCAGTAGTGTGGTGTAATGACTGGTGGTCAGTAGTGTGGTGTAATGACTGGTGGTTCAGTACCATGGTGTAATGACTGGTGGGTCAGTACCATGGTGTAATGACTGGTGGGTCAGTACCATGGTGTAATGACTGGTGGGTCAGTACGTGGTGTAATGACTGGTGGGTCAGTACCGTGGTGTAATGACTGGTGGGTCAGTACCATGGTGTAATGACTGGTGGGTCAGTAGTGTGGTGTAATGACTGGTGGGTCAGTACCATGTGTAATGACTGGTGGGTCAGTATGTGGTGTAATGACTGGTGGGTCAGTACCGTGGTGTAATGACTGGTGGTCAGTAGTGTGGTGTGTAATGACTGGTGGGTCAGTATGTGGTGTAATGACTGGTGGGTCAGTACCATGGTGTAATGACTGGTGGGTCAGTACCGTGGTGTAATGACTGGTGGGTCAGTAGTGTGGTGTAATGACTGGTGGGTCAGTAGTGTGGTGTAATGACTGGTGGGTCAGTACCGTGGTGTAATGACTGGTGGGTCAGTACCATGGTGTAATGACTGGTGGGTCAGTACCATGGTGTAATGACTGGTGGGTCAGTAGTGGTGGTATAATGACTGTGGGTCAGTACCGTGGGGTGTGTACTGACTGGTGGGTCAGTACCGGTGTAATGACTGGTGGGTCAGTACCGTGGTGTAATGACTGGTGGGTCAGTAGTGTGTAATGACTGGTGTCAGTAGTGTGGTGTAATGACTGGTGGGTCAGTAGTGTGGTGTAATGACTGGTGGGTCAGTACCATGGTGTAATGACTGGTGGGTCAGTACCATGGTGTAATGACTGGTGGGTCAGTACCATGGTGTAATGACTGGTGGGTCAGTACCATGGTGTAATGACTGGTGGGTCAGTAGTGTGGTGTAATGACTGGTGGGTCAGTACCATGGTGTAATGACTGGTGGGTCAGTACCGTGGTGTAATGACTGGTGGGTCAGTAGTGTGGTGTAATGACTGGTGGGTCAGTAGGTGGTGTAATGACTGGTGGGTCAGTACCATGGTGTAATGACTGGTGGGTCAGTACCGTGGTGTAATGACTGGTGGGTCAGTAGTGTGGTGTAATGACTGGTGGGTCAGTACCATGGTGTAATGACTGGTGGGTCAGTACCATGGTGTAATGACTGGTGGGTCAGTATGTGGTGTAATGACTGGTGGGTCAGTACCATGGTGTAATGACTGGTGGGTCAGTAGTGTGTGTAATGACTGGTGGGTCAGTACCGTGGTGTAATGACTGGTGGGTCAGTATGTGGTGTAATGACTGGTGGGTCAGTAGTTTGGTGTAATGACTGGTGGGTCAGTACCATGGTGTAATGACTGGTGGGTCAGTACCATGGTGTAATGACTGGTGGGTCAGTACCATGGTGTAATGACTGGTGGGTCAGTACCATGGTGTAATGACTGGTGGGTCAGTACATGGTGTAATGACTGGTGGGTCAGTACCATGGTGTAATGACTGGTGGGTCAGTACCATGGTGTAATGACTGGTGGGTCAGTACCATGGTGTAATGACTGGTGGGTCAGTACCGTGGTGTAATGACTGGTGGGTCAGTACCGTGGTGTAATGACTGGTGGGTCAGTACCATGGTGTAATGACTGGTGGGTCAGTACCATGGTGTAATGACTGGTGGGTCAGTACCATGGTGTAATGACTGGTGGGTCAGTAGTGTGGTGTAATGACTGGTGGGTCAGTACCATGGTGTAATGACTGGTGGGTCAGTACCGTGGTGTAATGACTGGTGGGTCAGTACCATGGTGTAATGACTGGTGGGTCAGTAGTGTGGTGTAATGACTGGTGGGTCAGTAGTGTGGTGTAATGACTGGTGGGTCAGTACCATGGTGTAATGACTGGTGGGTCAGTACCGTGTGTAATGACTGGTGGGTCAGTACCATGGTGTAATGACTGGTGGGTCAGTACCGTGGTGTAATGACTGGTGGGTCAGTACCGTGGTGTAATGACTGGTGGGTCAGTACCATGGTGTAATGACTGGTGGGTCAGTACCGGTGTAATGACTGGTGGGTCAGTACCATGGTGTAATGACTGGTGGGTCAGTAGTGTGGTGTAATGACTGGTGGGTCAGTACCATGGTGTAATGACTGGTGGGTCAGTACCATGGTGTAATGACTGGTGGGTCAGTACCATGGTGTAATGACTGGTGGGTCAGTACCATGGTGTAATGACTGGTGGGTCAGTACCATGGTGTAATGACTGGTGGGTCAGTATGTGGTGTAATGACTGGTGGGTCAGTACCATGGTGTAATGACTGGTGGGTCAGTACCATGGTGTAATGACTGGTGGGTCAGTACCATGGTGTAATGACTGGTGGTCAGTAGTGGGTGTAATGACTGGTGGGTCAGTACCGTGGTGTAATGACTGGTGGGTCAGTAGTGTGGTGTAATGACTGGTGGGTCAGTACCATGGTGTAATGACTGGTGGGTCAGTACCGTGGTGTAATGACTGGTGGGTCAGTATGTGGTGTAATGACTGGTGGGTCAGTAGTGTGGTGTAATGACTGGTGGGTCAGTACCATGGTGTAATGACTGGTGGGTCAGTACCGTGGTGTAATGACTGGTGGGTCAGTACCTGGTGTAATGACTGGTGGTCAGTAGTGTGGTGTAATGACTGGTGGGTCAGTACCATGGTGTAATGACTGGTGGGTCAGTAGTGTGGTGTAATGACTGGTGGGTCAGTAGTGTGGTGTAATGACTGGTGGGTCAGTACCATGGTGTAATGACTGGTGGGTCAGTACCATGGTGTAATGACTGGTGGGTCAGTACCATGGTGTAATGACTGGTGGGTCAGTACCGTGGTGTAATGACTGGTGGGTCAGTACCGTGGTGTAATGACTGGTGGGTCAGTACGTGGTGTAATGACTGGTGGGTCAGTACCATGGTGTAATGACTGGTGGGTCAGTAGTGTGGTGTAATGACTGGTGGGTCAGTACCATGGTGTAATGACTGGTGGGTCAGTACCTGTGGTGTAATGACTGGTGGGTCAGTACCATGGTGTAATGACTGGTGGGTCAGTAGTGTGGTGTAATGACTGGTGGGTCAGTAGTGTGGTGTAATGACTGGTGGTCAGTACCATGGTGTAATGACTGGTGGGTCAGTACCATGGTGTAATGACTGGTGGGTCAGTACCATGGTGTAATGACTGGTGGTCAGTACCATGGTGTAATGACTGGTGGGTCAGTACCATGGTGTATGACTGGTGGGTCAGTACCATGGTGTAATGACTGGTGGTCAGTACCGTGGTGTAATGACTGGTGGGTCAGTACCGTGGTGTAATGACTGGTGGGTCAGTACCGTGGTGTAATGACTGGTGGGTCAGTACCATGGTGTAATGACTGGTGGGTCAGTACCATGGTGTAATGACTGGTGGGTCAGTACCATGGTGTAATGACTGGTGGGTCAGTAGTGTGGTGTAATGACTGGTGGGTCAGTACCATGGTGTAATGACTGGTGGTCAGTAGTGTGGTGTAATGACTGGTGGGTCAGTACCATGGTGTAATGACTGGTGGGTCAGTACCGTGGTGTAATGACTGGTGGGTCAGTAGTGTGGTGTAATGACTGGTGGGTCAGTAGTGTGGTGTAATGACTGGTGGGTCAGTACCATGGTGTAATGACTGGTGGGTCAGTACCGTGGTGTAATGACTGGTGGGTCAGTACCATGGTGTAATGACTGGTGGGTCAGTAGTGTGGTGTAATGACTGGTGGGTCAGTACCATGGTGTAATGACTGGTGGGTCAGTAGTGTGGTGTAATGACTGGTGGGTCAGTAGTGTGGTGTAATGACTGGTGGGTCAGTACCATGGTGTAATGACTGGTGGGTCAGTACCATGGTGTAATGACTGGTGGGTCAGTACCATGGTGTAATGACTGGTGGGTCAGTACCGTGGTGTAATGACTGGTGGGTCAGTACCATGGTGTAATGACTGGTGGGTCAGTACCATGTTGTAATGACTGGTGGGTCAGTAGTGTGGTGTAATGACTGGTGGTCAGTACCGTGGTGTAATGACTGGTGGGTCAGTACCGTGGTGTAATGACTGGTGGGTCAGTACCATGGTGTAATGACTGGTGGGTCAGTAGTGTGGTGTAATGACTGGTGGGTCAGTACCATGGTGTAATGACTGGTGGGTCAGTACCGTGGTGTAATGACTGGTGGGTCAGTACCATGGTGTAATGACTGGTGGGTCAGTACCATGGTGTAATGACTGGTGGGTCAGTAGTATGTGTAATGACTGGTGGGTCAGTACCATGGTGTAATGACTGGTGGGTCAGTACCATGGTGTAATGACTGGTGGGTCAGTACCATGGTGTAATGACTGGTGGGTCAGTACCATGGTGTAATGACTGGTGGGTCAGTACCGTGGTGTAATGACTGGTGGGTCAGTACCGTGGTGTAATGACTGGTGGGTCAGTACCGTGGTGTAATGACTGGGGGTCAGTAGTGTGGTGTAATGACTGGTGGGTCAGTACCATGGTGTAATGACTGGTGGGTCAGTACCATGGTGTAATGACTGGTGGGTCAGTAGTGTGGTGTAATGACTGGTGGGTCAGTACCATGGTGTAATGACTGGTGGGTCAGTAGTGTGGTGTAATGACTGGTGGGTCAGTAGTGTGGTGTAATGACTGGTGGGTCAGTAATGGTGTAATGACTGGTGGGTCAGTACCATGGTGTAATGACTGGTGGGTCAGTACCATGGTGTAATGACTGGTGGGTCAGTACCATGGTGTAATGACTGGTGGGTCAGTACCGTGGTGTAATGACTGGTGGGTCAGTACCATGGTGTAATGACTGGTGGGTCAGTACCATGGTGTAATGACTGGTGGGTCAGTACCATGGTGTAATGACTGGTGGGTCAGTACCATGGTGTAATGACTGGTGGGTCAGTACCGTGGTGTAATGACTGGTGGGTCAGTACCATGGTGTAATGACTGGTGGGTCAGTACCATGTTGTAATGACTGGTGGGTCAGTAGTGTGGTGTAATGACTGGTGGGTCAGTACCGTGGTGTAATGACTGGTGGGTCAGTACCGTGGTGTAATGACTGGTGGGTCAGTACCATGGTGTAATGACTGGTGGGTCAGTAGTGTGGTGTAATGACTGGTGGGTCAGTACCATGGTGTAATGACTGGTGGGTCAGTACCGTGGTGTAATGACTGGTGGGTCAGTACCATGGTGTAATGACTGGTGGGTCAGTACCATGGTGTAATGACTGGTGGGTCAGTAGTATGGTGTAATGACTGGAGGGTCAGTACCATGGTGTAATGACTGGTGGGTCAGTACCATGGTGTAATGACTGGTGGGTCAGTACCATGGTGTAATGACTGGTGGGTCAGTACCATGGTGTAATGACTGGTGGGTCAGTACCGTGGTGTAATGACTGGTGGGTCAGTACCGTGGTGTAATGACTGGTGGGTCAGTACCGTGGTGTAATGACTGGGGGTCAGTAGTGTGGTGTAATGACTGGTGGGTCAGTACCATGGTGTAATGACTGGTGGGTCAGTACCATGGTGTAATGACTGGTGGGTCAGTAGTGTGGTGTAATGACTGGTGGGTCAGTACCATGGTGTAATGACTGGTGGGTCAGTAGTGTGGTGTAATGACTGGTGGGTCAGTAGTGTGGTGTAATGACTGCTGGGTCAGTAGAGTGGTGTAATGACTGGTGGGTCAGTACCATGGTGTAATGACTGGTGGGTCAGTAGTGTGGTGTAATGACTGGTGGGTCAGTACCATGGTGTAATGACTGGTGGGTCAGTAGTGTGGTGTAATGACTGGTGGGTCAGTAGTGTGGTGTAATGACTGGTGGGTCAGTACCATGGTGTAATGACTGGTGGGTCAGTAGTGTGGTGTAATGACTGGTGGGTCAGTACCATGGTGTAATGACTGGTGGGTCAGTACCATGGTGTAATGACTGGTGGGTCAGTACCATGGTGTAATGACTGGTGGGTCAGTACCGTGGTGTAATGACTGGTGGGTCAGTACCATGGTGTAATGACTGGTGGGTCAGTACCGTGGTGTAATGACTGGTGGGTCAGTACCATGGTGTAATGACTGGTGGGTCAGTAGTGTGGTGTAATGACTGGTGGGTCAGTACCATGGTGTAATGACTGGTGGGTCAGTACCATGGTGTAATGACTGGTGGGTCAGTACCGTGGTGTAATGACTGGTGGGTCAGTACCATGGTGTAATGACTGGTGGGTCAGTAGTGTGGTGTAATGACTGGTGGGTCAGTACCATGGTGTAATGACTGGTGGGTCAGTAGTGTGGTGTAATGACTGGTGGGTCAGTACCATGGTGTAATGACTGGTGGGTCAGTAGTGTGGTGTAATGACTGGTGGGTCAGTAGTGTGGTGTAATGACTGGTGGGTCAGTACCATGGTGTAATGACTGGTGGGTCAGTACCATGGTGTAATGACTGGTGGGTCAGTACCATGGTGTAATGACTGGTGGGTCAGTACCATGGTGTAATGACTGGTGGGTCAGTACCGTGGTGTAATGACTGGTGGGTCAGTACCATGGTGTAATGACTGGTGGGTCAGTACCATGGTGTAATGACTGGTGGGTCAGTACCATGGTGTAATGACTGGTGGGTCAGTACCATGGTGTAATGACTGGTGGGTCAGTACCATGGTGTAATGACTGGTGGGTCAGTACCATGGTGTAATGACTGGTGGGTCAGTACCATGGTGTAATGACTGGTGGGTCAGTACCATGGTGTAATGACTGGTGGGTCAGTACCATGGTGTAATGACTGGTGGGTCAGTACCATGGTGTAATGACTGGTGGGTCAGTACCATGGTGTAATGACTGGTGGGTCAGTACCATGGTGTAATGACTGGTGGGTCAGTACCATGGTGTAATGACTGGTGGGTCAGTACCATGGTGTAATGACTGGTGGGTCAGTACCATGGTGTAATGACTGGTGGGTCAGTACCATGGTGTAATGACTGGTGGGTCAGTACCATGGTGTAATGACTGGTGGGTCAGTACCATGGTGTAATGACTGGTGGGTCAGTACCATGGTGTAATGACTGGTGGGTCAGTACCATGGTGTAATGACTGGTGGGTCAGTACCATGGTGTAATGACTGGTGGGTCAGTACCATGGTGTAATGACTGGTGGGTCAGTAGTGTGGTGTAATGACTGGTGGGTCAGTACCATGGTGTAATGACTGGTGGGTCAGTACCGTGGTGTAATGACTGGTGGGTCAGTACCATGGTGTAATGACTGGTGGGTCAGTACCATGGTGTAATGACTGGTGGGTCAGTAGTTGGTGTAATGACTGGTGGGTCAGTACCATGGTGTAATGACTGGTGGGTCAGTACCATGGTGTAATGACTGGTGGGTCAGTACCATGGTGTAATGACTGGTGGGTCAGTACCATGGTGTAATGACTGGTGGGTCAGTACCGTGGTGTAATGACTGGTGGGTCAGTACCGTGGTGTAATGACTGGTGGGTCAGTACCGTGGTGTAATGACTGGTGGGTCAGTAGTGTGGTGTAATGACTGGTGGGTCAGTACCATGGTGTAATGACTGGTGGGTCAGTACCATGGTGTAATGACTGGTGGGTCAGTAGTGTGGTGTAATGACTGGTGGGTCAGTACCATGGTGTAATGACTGGTGGGTCAGTACCGTGGTGTAATGACTGGTGGGTCAGTAGTGTGGTGTAATGACTGGTGGGTCAGTACCTGGTGTAATGACTGGTGGGTCAGTACCATGGTGTAATGACTGGTGGGTCAGTACCGTGGTGTAATGACTGGTGGGTCAGTACCATGGTGTAATGACTGGTGGGTCAGTACCGTGGTGTAATGACTGGTGGGTCAGTACCATGGTGTAATGACTGGTGGGTCAGTACCATGGTGTAATGACTGGTGGGTCAGTACCATGGTGTAATGACTGGTGGGTCAGTACCATGGTGTAATGACTGGTGGGTCAGTACCATGGTGTAATGACTGGTGGGTCAGTAGTGTGGTGTAATGACTGGTGGGTCAGTAGTGTGGTGTAATGACTGGTGGGTCAGTACCATGGTGTAATGACTGGTGGGTCAGTACCATGGTGTAATGACTGGTGGGTCAGTAGTGTGGTGTAATGACTGGTGGGTCAGTACCATGGTGTAATGACTGGTGGGTCAGTAGTGTGGTGTAATGACTGGTGGGTCAGTACCATGGTGTAATGACTGGTGGGTCAGTACCATGGTGTAATGACTGGTGGGTCAGTACCATGGTGTAATGACTGGTGGGTCAGTACCATGGTGTAATGACTGGTGGGTCAGTACCATGGTGTAATGACTGGTGGGTCAGTACCATGGTGTAATGACTGGTGGGTCAGTACCATGGTGTAATGACTGGTGGGTCAGTACCATGGTGTAATGACTGGTGGGTCAGTACCATGGTGTAATGACTGGTGGGTCAGTACCATGGTGTAATGACTGGTGGGTCAGTACCATGGTGTAATGACTGGTGGGTCAGTACCATGGTGTAATGACTGGTGGGTCAGTACCATGGTGTAATGACTGGTGGGTCAGTACCATGGTGTAATGACTGGTGGGTCAGTACCATGGTGTAATGACTGGTGGGTCAGTACCATGGTGTAATGACTGGTGGGTCAGTACCATGGTGTAATGACTGGTGGGTCAGTACCATGGTGTAATGACTGGTGGGTCAGTACCGTGGTGTAATGACTGGTGGGTCAGTACCATGGTGTAATGACTGGTGGGTCAGTACCATGGTGTAATGACTGGTGGGTCAGTAGTGTGGTGTAATGACTGGTGGGTCAGTACCATGGTGTAATGACTGGTGGGTCAGTACCGTGGTGTAATGACTGGTGGGTCAGTACCATGGTGTAATGACTGGTGGGTCAGTAGTGTGGTGTAATGACTGGTGGGTCAGTACCATGGTGTAATGACTGGTGGGTCAGTACCGTGGTGTAATGACTGGTGGGTCAGTACCATGGTGTAATGACTGGTGGGTCAGTACCATGGTGTAATGACTGGTGGGTCAGTAGTATGGTGTAATGACTGGTGGGTCAGTACCATGGTGTAATGACTGGTGGGTCAGTACCATGGTGTAATGACTGGTGGGTCAGTACCATGGTGTAATGACTGGTGGGTCAGTACCATGGTGTAATGACTGGTGGGTCAGTACCGTGGTGTAATGACTGGTGGGTCAGTACCGTGGTGTAATGACTGGTGGGTCAGTACCGTGGTGTAATGACTGGTGGGTCAGTAGTGTGGTGTAATGACTGGTGGGTCAGTACCATGGTGTAATGACTGGTGGGTCAGTACCATGGTGTAATGACTGGTGGGTCAGTAGTGTGGTGTAATGACTGGTGGGTCAGTACCATGGTGTAATGACTGGTGGGTCAGTAGTGTGGTGTAATGACTGGTGGGTCAGTAGTGTGGTGTAATGACTGGTGGGTCAGTAGTGTGGTGTAATGACTGGTGGGTCAGTACCATGGTGTAATGACTGGTGGGTCAGTAGTGTGGTGTAATGACTGGTGGGTCAGTACCATGGTGTAATGACTGGTGGGTCAGTACCGTGGTGTAATGACTGGTGGGTCAGTAGTGTGGTGTAATGACTGGTGGGTCAGTACCATGGTGTAATGACTGGTGGGTCAGTACCATGGTGTAATGACTGGTGGGTCAGTAGTGTGGTGTAATGACTGGTGGGTCAGTACCATGGTGTAATGACTGGTGGGTCAGTAGTGTGGTGTAATGACTGGTGGGTCAGTAGTGTGGTGTAATGACTGGTGGGTCAGTACCATGGTGTAATGACTGGTGGGTCAGTACCATGGTGTAATGACTGGTGGGTCAGTACCATGGTGTAATGACTGGTGGGTCAGTACCATGGTGTAATGACTGGTGGGTCAGTAGTGTGGTGTAATGACTGGTGGGTCAGTAGTGTGGTGTAATGACTGGTGGGTCAGTACCATGGTGTAATGACTGGTGGGTCAGTACCATGGTGTAATGACTGGTGGGTCAGTACCATGGTGTAATGACTGGTGGGTCAGTACCATGGTGTAATGACTGGTGGGTCAGTACCATGGTGTAATGACTGGTGGGTCAGTACCATGGTGTAATGACTGGTGGGTCAGTACCATGGTGTAATGACTGGTGGGTCAGTACCATGGTGTAATGACTGGTGGGTCAGTACCATGGTGTAATGACTGGTGGGTCAGTACCATGGTGTAATGACTGGTGGGTCAGTACCATGGTGTAATGACTGGTGGGTCAGTACCATGGTGTAATGACTGGTGGGTCAGTACCATGGTGTAATGACTGGTGGGTCAGTACCATGGTGTAATGACTGGTGGGTCAGTACCATGGTGTAATGACTGGTGGGTCAGTACCATGGTGTAATGACTGGTGGGTCAGTACCATGGTGTAATGACTGGTGGGTCAGTACCATGGTGTAATGACTGGTGGGTCAGTACCATGGTGTAATGACTGGTGGGTCAGTACCATGGTGTAATGACTGGTGGGTCAGTAGTGTGGTGTAATGACTGGTGGGTCAGTACCGTGGTGTAATGACTGGTGGGTCAGTACCGTGGTGTAATGACTGGTGGGTCAGTACCATGGTGTAATGACTGGTGGGTCAGTAGTGTGGTGTAATGACTGGTGGGTCAGTACCATGGTGTAATGACTGGTGGGTCAGTACCGTGGTGTAATGACTGGTGGGTCAGTACCATGGTGTAATGACTGGTGGGTCAGTACCATGGTGTAATGACTGGTGGGTCAGTACCATGGTGTAATGACTGGTGGGTCAGTACCATGGTGTAATGACTGGTGGGTCAGTACCATGGTGTAATGACTGGTGGGTCAGTACCATGGTGTAATGACTGGTGGGTCAGTACCATGGTGTAATGACTGGTGGGTCAGTACCGTGGTGTAATGACTGGTGGGTCAGTACCGTGGTGTAATGACTGGTGGGTCAGTACCGTGGTGTAATGACTGGTGGGTCAGTAGTGTGGTGTAATGACTGGTGGGTCAGTACCATGGTGTAATGACTGGTGGGTCAGTACCATGGTGTAATGACTGGTGGGTCAGTAGTGTGGTGTAATGACTGGTGGGTCAGTACCATGGTGTAATGACTGGTGGGTCAGTAGTGTGGTGTAATGACTGGTGGGTCAGTAGTGTGGTGTAATGACTGGTGGGTCAGTAGTGTGGTGTAATGACTGGTGGGTCAGTACCATGGTGTAATGACTGGTGGGTCAGTAGTGGGTGTAATGACTGGTGGGTCAGTACCATGGTGTAATGACTGGTGGGTCAGTAGTGTGGTGTAATGACTGGTGGGTCAGTAGTGTGGTGTAATGACTGGTGGGTCAGTACCATGGTGTAATGACTGGTGGGTCAGTAGTGTGGTGTAATGACTGGTGGGTCAGTACCATGGTGTAATGACTGGTGGGTCAGTACGTGGTGTAATGACTGGTGGGTCAGTACCGTGGTGTAATGACTGGTGGGTCAGTGCCTTGGTGTAATGTCTGGTGGGTCAGTACAATGGAGTAATGACTGGTGGGTCAGTACCGTGGTGTAATGACTGGTGGGTCAGTACCATGGTGTAATGATGGTGGGTCAGTAGTGTGGTAATGATTGGTGGGTCAGTACCATGGTGTAATGACTGGTGGGTCAGTACCATGGTGTAATGACTGGTGGGTCAGTACCGTGGTGTAATGACTGGTGGGTCAGTACCATGGTGTAATGACTGGTGGGTCAGTAGTGTGTGNGGGTCAGTACCATGGTGTAATGACTGGTGGGTCAGTACCATGGTGTAATGACTGGTGGGTCAGTACCATGGTGTAATGACTGGTGGGTCAGTACCATGGTGTAATGACTGGTGGGTCAGTACCATGGTGTATGACTGGTGGGTCAGTACCGTGGTGTAATGACTGGTGGGTCAGTACCATGGTGTAATGACTGGTGGGTCAGTACCATGGTGTAATGACTGGTGGGTCAGTAGTGTGGTGTAATGACTGGTGGGTCAGTACCGTGGTGTAATGACTGGTGGGTCAGTACCGTGGTGTAATGACTGGTGGGTCAGTACCATGGTGTAATGACTGGTGGGTCAGTAGTGTGGTGTAATGACTGGTGGGTCAGTACCATGGTGTAATGACTGGTGGGTCAGTACCGTGGTGTAATGACTGGTGGTCAGTACCATGGTGTATGACTGGTGGGTCAGTACCATGGTGTAATGACTGGTGGGTCAGTACCATGGTGTAATGACTGGTGGGTCAGTACCATGGTGTAATGACTGGTGGTCAGTACCATGGTGTAATGACTGGTGGTCAGTACCATGTTGTGTTGACTGGTGGGTCAGTACCATGGTGTAATGACTGGTGGGTCAGTACCGTGGTGTAATGACTGGTGGGTCAGTACGTGGTGTAATGACTGGTGGGTCAGTACCATGGTGTAATGACTGGTGGGTCAGTAGTGTGGTGTAATGACTGGTGGTCAGTACCATGGTGTAATGACTGGTGGGTCAGTACCATGGTGTAATGACTGGTGGGTCAGTATGTGGTGTAATGACTGGTGGGTCAGTACCATGGTGTAATGACTGGTGGGTCAGTAGTGTGGTGTAATGACTGGTGGGTCAGTACCGTGGTGTAATGACTGGTGGTCAGTAAGTGGTGTAATGACTGGTGGGTCAGTACCATGGTGTAATGACTGGTGGGTCAGTAGTGTGGTGTAATGACTGGTGGGTCAGTACCATGGTGTAATGACTGGTGGGTCAGTAGTGTGGTGTAATGACTGGTGGGTCAGTAGTGTGGTGTAATGACTGGTGGGTCAGTACCATGGTGTAATGACTGGTGGGTCAGTGTGTGTGTAATGACTGGTGGGTCAGTACCATGGTGTAATGACTGGTGGGTCAGTACCGTGGTGTAATGACTGGTGGGTCAGTACCGTGGTGTAATGACTGGTGGGTCAGTACCATGGTGTAATGACTGGTGGGTCAGTACCATGGTGTAATGACTGGTGGGTCAGTACCGTGGTGTAATGACTGGTGGGTCAGTACCATGGTGTAATGACTGGTGGGTCAGTAGTGGGTGTAATGACTGGTGGGTCAGTACCATGGTGTAATGACTGGTGGGTCAGTACCATGGTGTAATGACTGGTGGGTCAGTACCGTGGTGTAATGACTGGTGGGGTCAGTACCATGGTGTAATGACTGGTGGGTCAGTGTTGGTGTAATGACTGGTGGGTCAGTACCATGGTGTAATGACTGGTGGTCAGTAGTGTGGTGTAATGACTGGTGGGTCAGTACCATGGTGTAATGACTGGTGGTCAGTAGTGTGGTGTAATGACTGGTGGTCAGTATGTGGTGTAATGACTGGTGGGTCAGTACCATGGTGTAATGACTGGTGGGTCAGTACCATGGTGTAATGACTGGTGGGTCAGTACCATGGTGTAATGACTGGTGGGTCAGTACCATGGTGTAATGACTGGTGGGTCAGTAGTGTGGTGTAATGACTGGTGGGTCAGTAGTGTGGTGTAATGACTGGTGGGTCAGTACCATGGTGTAATGACTGGTGGGTCAGTACCATGGTGTAATGACTGGTGGGTCAGTACCATGGTGTAATGACTGGTGGGTCAGTACCATGGTGTAATGACTGGTGGGTCAGTACCATGGTGTAATGACTGGTGGGTCAGTACCATGGTGTAATGACTGGTGGGTCAGTACCATGGTGTAATGACTGGTGGGTCAGTACCATGGTGTAATGACTGGTGGGTCAGTACCATGGTGTAATGACTGGTGGGTCAGTACCATGGTGTAATGACTGGTGGGTCAGTACCATGGTGTAATGACTGGTGGGTCAGTACCATGGTGTAATGACTGGTGGTCAGTACCATGGTGTAATGACTGGTGGGTCAGTACCATGGTGTAATGACTGGTGGGTCAGTAGTGTGGTGTAATGACTGGTGGGTCAGTACCATGGTGTAATGACTGGTGGGTCAGTACCATGGTGTAATGACTGGTGGGTCAGTACCGTGGTGTAATGACTGGTGGGTCAGTACCTGGGTGTAATGACTGGTGGGTCAGTACCGTGGTGTAATGACTGGTGGGTCAGTACCATGGTGTAATGACTGGTGGGTCAGTACCGTGGTGTAATGACTGGTGGGTCAGTACCATGGTGTAATGACTGGTGGGTCAGTACCGTGGTGTAATGACTGGTGGGTCAGTACCATGGTGTAATGACTGGTGGGTCAGTACATGGTGTAATGACTGGTGGGTCAGTACCATGGTGTAATGACTGGTGGGTCAGTACCATGGTGTAATGACTGGTGGGTCAGTACCATGGTGTAATGACTGGTGGGTCAGTATGTGTGTAATGACTGGTGGGTCAGTACCGTGGTAATGACTGGTGGTCAGTACCATGGTGTAATGACTGGTGGGTCAGTACCATGGTGTAATGACTGGTGGGTCAGTACCATGGTGTAATGACTGGTGGGTCAGTACCATGGTGTAATGACTGGTGGGTCAGTACCATGGTGTAAACTGGTGGGTCAGTACCATGGTGTAATGACTGGTGGGTCAGTACCTGGTGTAATGACTGGTGGGTCAGTACCATGGTGTGTGATGACTGGTGGTCAGTACCATGGTGTAATGACTGTGGGTCAGTACCATGGTGTAATGACTGTGGGTCAGTACCATGGTGTAATGACTGGTGGGTCAGTACCATGGTGTAATGACTGGTGGGTCAGTACCATGGTGTAATGACTGGTGGGTCAGTACCATGGTGTAATGACTGGTGGGTCAGTACCGTGGTGTAATGACTGGTGGGTCAGTACCATGGTGTAATGACTGGTGGGTCAGTACCATGGTGTAATGACTGGTGGGTCAGTAGTGTGGTGTAATGACTGGTGGGTCAGTACCGTGGTGTAATGACTGGTGGGTCAGTACCATGGTGTAATGACTGGTGGGTCAGTACCATGGTGTAATGACTGGTGGGTCAGTAGTGTGGGTAATGACTGGTGGGTCAGTACCATGTGTAATGACTGGTGGGTCAGTACCGTGGTGTAATGACTGGTGGGTCAGTACCATGGTGTAATGACTGGTGGGTCAGTACCATGGTGTAATGACTGGTGGTCAGTACATGGTGTAATGACTGGTGGGTCAGTACCATGGTGTAATGACTGGTGGGTCAGTACCATGGTGTAATGACTGGTGGGTCAGTACCATGGTGTAATGACTGGTGGGTCAGTACCATGGTGTAATGACTGGTGGGTCAGTACCGTGGTGTAATGACTGGTGGGTCAGTACCGTGGTGTAATGACTGGTGGGTCAGTACCATGGTGTAATGACTGGTGGGTCAGTAGTGTGGTGTAATGACTGGTGGGTCAGTACCATGGTGTAATGACTGGTGGGTCAGTACCATGGTGTAATGACTGGTGGGTCAGTAGTGTGGTGTAATGACTGGTGGGTCAGTACCATGGTGTAATGACTGGTGGGTCAGTAGTGGTGGTAATGACTGGTGGGTCAGTAGTGTGGTGTAATGACTGGTGGGTCAGTACCATGGTGTAATGACTGGTGGGTCAGTACCATGGTGTAATGACTGGTGGGTCAGTACCGTGGTGTAATGACTGGTGGGTCAGTACCATGGTGTAATGACTGGTGGGTCAGTAGTGGTGTAATGACTGGTGGGTCAGTACGTGGTGTAATGACTGGTGGGTCAGTACCATGGTGTAATGACTGGTGGGTCAGTGTGGTGTAATGACTGGTGGGTCAGTACCATGGTGTAATGACTGGTGGGTCAGTACCGTGGTGTAATGACTGTGGGTCAGTACCATGGTGTAATGACTGGTGGGTCAGTACCATGGTGTAATGACTGGTGGTCAGTACCATGGTGTAATGTGGGGGTCAGTACCATGGTGTAATGACTGGTGGGTCAGTACCATGGTGTAATGACTGGTGGGTCAGTACCGTGGTGTAATGACTGGTGGGTCAGTACCATGGTGTAATGACTGGTGGGTCAGTACCATGGTGTAATGACTGGTGGGTCAGTACCATGGTGTAATGACTGGTGGGTCAGTACCATGGTGTAATGACTGGTGGGTCAGTACCGTGGTGTAATGACTGGTGGGTCAGTACCATGTGTAATGACTGGTGGGTCAGTACGTGGTGTAATGACTGGTGGGTCAGTACCATGGTGTAATGACTGGTGGGTCAGTACCATGGTGTAATGACTGGTGGGTCAGTACGTGGTGTAATGACTGGTGGGTCAGTACCATGTGTAATGACTGGTGGTCAGTACCATGGTGTAATGACTGGTGGGTCAGTACCATGGTGTAATGACTGGTGGGTCAGTACCATGGTGTAATGACTGGTGGGTCAGTACCATGGTGTAATGACTGGTGGGTCAGTAGTGTGTGTAATGACTGGTGGGTCAGTACCATGGTGTAATGACTGGTGGGTCAGTACCATGGTGTAATGACTGGTGGTCAGTACCATGGTGTAATGACTGGTGGGTCAGTACCATGGTGTAATGACTGGTGGGTCAGTACCATGGTGTAATGACTGGTGGGTCAGTACCTGGGTGTAATGACTGGTGGGTCAGTACCATGGTGTAATGACTGGTGGGTCAGTACCATGGTGTAATGACTGGTGGGTCAGTACCATGGTGTAATGACTGGTGGGTCAGTACCATGGTGTAATGACTGGTGGGTCACCATGGTGTAATGACTGGTGGGTCAGTACCATGGTGTAATGACTGGTGGGTCAGTACCATGGTGTAATAATGACTGGTGGGTCAGTACCATGGTGTAATGACTGGTGGGTCAGTACCGTGGTGTAATGACTGGTGGGTCAGTACCATGGTGTAATGACTGGTGGGTCAGTACCATGGTGTAATGACTGGTGGGTCAGTACGTGGGTGTAATGACTGGTGGGTCAGTACCATGGTGTAATGACTGGTGGGTCAGTACCATGGTGTAATGACTGGTGGGTCAGTACCGTGGTGTAATGACTGGTGGGTCAGTAGTGTGGTGTAATGACTGGTGGTCAGTACCATGGTGTAATGACTGGTGGGTCAGTACCATGGTGTAATGACTGGTGGGTCAGTACCATGGTGTAATGACTGGTGGGTCAGTACCATGGTGTAATGACTGGTGGGTCAGTACCGTGGTGTAATGACTGGTGGGTCAGTACCATGGTGTAATGACTGGTGGGTCAGTACCGTGGTGTAATGACTGGTGGGTCAGTAGTGTGGTGTAATGACTGGTGGGTCAGTACCATGGTGTAATGACTGGTGGGTCAGTACCATGGTGTAATGACTGGTGGGTCAGTACCATGGTGTAATGACTGGTGGGTCAGTACCATGGTGTAATGACTGGTGGGTCAGTACCGTGGTGTAATGACTGGTGGGTCAGTAGTGTGGTGTAATGACTGGTGGGTCAGTAGTGTGGTGTAATGACTGGTGGGTCAGTACCATGGTGTAATGACTGGTGGGTCAGTACCATGGTGTAATGACTGGTGGGTCAGTACCATGGTGTAATGACTGGTGGGTCAGTACCGTGGTGTAATGACTGGTGGGTCAGTACCATGGTGTAATGACTGGTGGGTCAGTACCATGGTGTAATGACTGGTGGGTCAGTACCATGGTGTAATGACTGGTGGGTCAGTACCATGGTGTAATGACTGGTGGTCAGTACCATGGTGTAATGACTGGTGGGTCAGTACCATGGTGTAATGACTGGTGGGTCAGTACCATGGTGTAATGACTGGTGGGTCAGTACCATGGTGTAATGACTGGTGGGTCAGTACCATGGTGTAATGACTGGTGGGTCAGTACCATGGTGTAATGACTGTGTGGTCAGTACCATGGTGTAATGACTGGTGGGTCAGTACCATGGTGTAATGACTGGTGGGTCAGTACCATGGTGTAATGACTGGTGGGTCAGTAGTGTGGTGTAATGACTGGTGGGTCAGTACCGTGGTGTAATGACTGGTGGGTCAGTACCATGGTGTAATGACTGGTGGGTCAGTACCGTGGTGTAATGACTGGTGGGTCAGTACCATGGTGTAATGACTGGTGGGTCAGTACCATGGTGTAATGACTGGTGGGTCAGTACCATGGTGTAATGACTGGTGGGTCAGTACCATGGTGTAATGACTGGTGGGTCAGTACCATGGTGTAATGACTGGTGGGTCAGTAGTGTGGTGTAATGACTGGTGGTCAGTACCATGGTGTAATGACTGGTGGGTCAGTACCTGTGGTGTAATGACTGGTGGGTCAGTGTGGTGTAATGACTGGTGGGTCAGTACCATGGTGTAATGACTGGTGGGTCAGTACCATGGTGTAATGACTGGTGGGTCAGTAGTGTGGTGTAATGACTGGTGGGTCAGTACCGTGGTGTAATGACTGGTGGGTCAGTACCGTGGTGTAATGACTGGTGGGTCAGTACCATGGTGTAATGACTGGTGGGTCAGTACCATGGTGTAATGACTGGTGGGTCAGTACCATGGTGTAATGACTGGTGGTCAGTACCATGGTGTAATGACTGGTGGGTCAGTACCATGGTGTAATGACTGGTGGGTCAGTACCATGGTGTAATGACTGGTGGGTCAGTACCGTGGTGTAATGACTGGTGGTCAGTAGTGTGGTGTAATGACTGGTGGGTCAGTACCGTGGTGTAATGACTGGTGGGTCAGTAGTGTGGGTAATGACTGGTGGGTCAGTACCATGGTGTAATGACTGGTGGGTCAGTACCGTGGTGTAATGACTGGTGGGTCAGTACCATGGTGTAATGACTGGTGGGTCAGTACCATGGTGTAATGACTGGTGGGTCAGTACCATGGTGTAATGACTGGTGGGTCAGTAGTGTGGTGTAATGACTGGTGGGTCAGTACCATGGTGTAATGACTGGTGGGTCAGTACCATGGTGTAATGACTGGTGGGTCAGTACCATGGTGTAATGACTGGTGGGTCAGTACCATGGTGTAATGACTGGTGGGTCAGTACCATGGTGTAATGACTGGTGGGTCAGTACCATGGTGTAATGACTGGTGGGTCAGTACCATGGTGTAATGACTGGTGGGTCAGTAGTGTGGTGTAATGACTGGTGGGTCAGTACCGTGGTGTAATGACTGGTGGGTCAGTACCATGGTGTAATGACTGGTGGGTCAGTAGTGTGGTGTAATGACTGGTGGGTCAGTACCATGGTGTAATGACTGGTGGGTCAGTAGTGTGTGTAATGACTGGTGGGTCAGTAGTGTGGTGTAATGACTGGTGGGTCAGTAGTGTGGTGTAATGACTGGTGGGTCAGTACCATGGTGTAATGACTGGTGGGTCAGTAGTGTGGTGTAATGACTGGTGGGTCAGTACCATGGTGTAATGACTGGTGGGTCAGTACCGTGGTGTAATGACTGGTGGGTCAGTAGTGTGGTGTAATGACTGGTGGGTCAGTACCATGGTGTAATGACTGGTGGGTCAGTAGTGTGGTGTAATGACTGGTGGGTCAGTACCATGGTGTAATGACTGGTGGGTCAGTACCATGGTGTAATGACTGGTGGGTCAGTAGTGGTGTAATGACTGGTGGGTCAGTACCATGGTGTAATGACTGGTGGGTCAGTACCATGGTGTAATGACTGGTGGGTCAGTAGTGTGGTGTAATGACTGGTGGGTCAGTACCATGGTGTAATGACTGGTGGGTCAGTACCATGGTGTAATGACTGGTGGGTCAGTACCGTGGTGTAATGACTGGTGGGTCAGTACCATGGTGTAATGACTGGTGGGTCAGTACCATGGTGTAATGACTGGTGGGTCAGTAGTGTGGTGTAATGACTGGTGGGTCAGTACCATGGTGTAATGACTGGTGGGTCAGTACCATGGTGTAATGACTGGTGGGTCAGTACCGTGGTGTAATGACTGGTGGGTCAGTAGTGTGGTGTAATGACTGGTGGGTCAGTATGTGGTGTAATGACTGGTGGGTCAGTAGTGTGTAATGACTGGTGGGTCAGTACCATGGTGTAATGACTGGTGGGTCAGTAGTGGTGTAATGACTGGTGGGTCAGTACCATGGTGTAATGACTGGTGGGTCAGTACCGTGGTGTAATGACTGGTGGGTCAGTACCATGGTGTAATGACTGGTGGGTCAGTACCATGGTGTAATGACTGGTGGGTCAGTACCGTGGTGTAATGACTGGTGGGTCAGTACCATGGTGTAATGACTGGTGGGTCAGTACCATGGTGTAATGACTGGTGGGTCAGTACCGTGGTGTAATGACTGGTGGGTCAGTAGTGTGGTGTAATGACTGGTGGGTCAGTACCATGGTGTAATGACTGGTGGGTCAGTACCATGGGTGTAATGACTGGTGGGTCAGTACCGTGGTGTAATGACTGGTGGGTCAGTACCATGGTGTAATGACTGGTGGGTCAGTAGTGTGGTGTAATGACTGGTGGGTCAGTACCATGGTGTAATGACTGGTGGGTCAGTAGTGTGGTGTAATGACTGGTGGGTCAGTAGTGTGGTGTAATGACTGGTGGGTCAGTACCATGGTGTAATGACTGGTGGGTCAGTACCATGGTGTAATGACTGGTGGGTCAGTACCATGGTGTAATGACTGGTGGGTCAGTACCGTGGTGTAATGACTGGTGGGTCAGTACCATGGTGTAATGACTGGTGGGTCAGTACCATGGTGTAATGACTGGTGGGTCAGTACGTGGTGTAATGACTGGTGGGTCAGTAGTGTGGTGTAATGACTGGTGGGTCAGTAGTGTGGTGTAATGACTGGTGGGTCAGTACCATGGTGTAATGACTGGTGGGTCAGTAGTGGTGTAATGACTGGTGGGTCAGTACCGTGGTGTAATGACTGGTGGGTCAGTAGTGTGGTGTAATGACTGGTGGTCAGTACCGTGGTGTAATGACTGGTGGGTCAGTACCATGGTGTAATGACTGGTGGGTCAGTAGTGTGGTGTAATGACTGGTGGGTCAGTACCGTGGTGTAATGACTGGTGGGTCAGTAGTGTGGTGTAATGACTGGTGGGTCAGTACCATGGTGTAATGACTGGTGGGTCAGTACCATGGTGTAATGACTGGTGGGTCAGTAGTGTGGTGTAATGACTGGTGGTCAGTACCGTGGTGTAATGACTGGTGGGTCAGTACCATGGTGTAATGACTGGTGGGTCAGTACCATGGTGTAATGACTGGTGGGTCAGTACCATGGTGTAATGACTGGTGGGTCAGTAGTGTGGTGTAATGACTGGTGGGTCAGTACCATGGTGTAATGACTGGTGGGTCAGTACCATGGTGTAATGACTGGTGGGTCAGTACCATGGTGTAATGACTGGTGGGTCAGTAGTGTGGTGTAATGACTGGTGGGTCAGTACCATGGTGTAATGACTGGTGGGTCAGTAGTGTGGTGTAATGACTGGTGGGTCAGTAGTGTGGTGTAATGACTGGTGGGTCAGTACCATGGTGTAATGACTGGTGGGTCAGTACCATGGTGTAATGACTGGTGGGTCAGTACCATGGTGTAATGACTGGTGGGTCAGTACCATGGTGTAATGACTGGTGGGTCAGTATGTGGTGTAATGACTGGTGGGTCAGTAGTGTGGTGTAATGACTGGTGGGTCAGTACCATGGTGTAATGACTGGTGGGTCAGTACCATGGTGTAATGACTGGTGGGTCAGTACCATGGTGTAATGACTGGTGGGTCAGTACCATGGTGTAATGACTGGTGGGTCAGTACCATGGTGTAATGACTGGTGGGTCAGTACCATGGTGTAATGACTGGTGGGTCAGTACCATGGTGTAATGACTGGTGGGTCAGTACCATGGTGTAATGACTGGTGGGTCAGTAGTGGGTGTAATGACTGGTGGGTCAGTACCATGGTGTAATGACTGGTGGTCAGTACCATGGTGTAATGACTGGTGGGTCAGTAGTGTGGTGTAATGACTGGTGGGTCAGTACCATGGTGTAATGACTGGTGGGTCAGTACCATGGTGTAATGACTGGTGGGTCAGTACCATGGTGTAATGACTGGTGGGTCAGTACCATGGTGTAATGACTGGTGGGTCAGTACCGTGGTGTAATGACTGGTGGGTCAGTAGTGGTGTAATGACTGGTGGGTCAGTACCTGTGGTGTAATGACTGGTGGGTCAGTACCATGGTGTAATGACTGGTGGGTCAGTACCGTGGTGTAATGACTGGTGGGTCAGTACCATGGTGTAATGACTGGTGGGTCAGTACCGTGGTGTAATGACTGGTGGGTCAGTACCATGGTGTAATGACTGGTGGGTCAGTACCATGGTGTAATGACTGGTGGGTCAGTACCATGGTGTAATGACTGGTGGGTCAGTACCGTGGTGTAATGACTGGTGGGTCAGTACCATGGTGTAATGACTGGTGGGTCAGTACCATGGTGTAATGACTGGTGGGTCAGTACCGTGGTGTAATGACTGGTGGGTCAGTACCGTGGTGTAATGACTGGTGGGTCAGTACCATGGTGTAATGACTGGTGGGTCAGTACCATGGTGTAATGACTGGTGGGTCAGTAGTGTGGTGTAATGACTGGTGGGTCAGTACCATGGTGTAATGACTGGTGGGTCAGTACCATGGTGTAATGACTGGTGGGTCAGTACCATGGTGTAATGACTGGTGGGTCAGTACGTGGTGTAATGACTGGTGGTCAGTACCATGTGTGTAATGACTGGTGGTCAGTACCATGGTGTATGACTGGTGGGTCAGTACCGTGGTGTAATGACTGGTGGGTCAGTACCGTGGTGTAATGACTGGTGGGTCAGTAGTGTGGTGTAATGACTGGTGGGTCAGTAGTGGTGGTAATGACTGGTGGGTCAGTAGTGTGGTGTAATGACTGGTGGGTCAGTACCATGGTGTAATGACTGGTGGGTCAGTACCATGGTGTAATGACTGGTGGGTCAGTACCATGGTGTAATGACTGGTGGGTCAGTACCATGGTGTAATGACTGGTGGGTCAGTACCATGGTGTAATGACTGGTGGGTCAGTACCATGGTGTAATGACTGGTGGGTCAGTACATGGTGTAATGACTGGTGGGTCAGTAGTGTGGTGTAATGACTGGTGGGTCAGTACCATGGTGTAATGACTGGTGGGTCAGTACCATGGTGTAATGACTGGTGGGTCAGTAGTGTGGTGTAATGACTGGTGGGTCAGTACCATGGTGTAATGACTGGTGGGTCAGTACCATGGTGTAATGACTGGTGGGTCAGTAGTGTGGTGTAATGACTGGTGGGTCAGTAGTGTGGTGTATGACTGGTGGTCAGTACCATGGTGTAATGACTGGTGGGTCAGTACCGTGGTGTAATGACTGGTGGGTCAGTACCATGGTGTAATGACTGGTGGGTCAGTACCATGGTGTAATGACTGGTGGGTCAGTACATGGTGTAATGACTGGTGGGTCAGTACCGTGGTGTAATGACTGGTGGGTCAGTATGTGGTGTAATGACTGGTGGGTCAGTACCATGGTGTAATGACTGGTGGGTCAGTACCATGGTGTAATGACTGTGGGTCAGTAGTGTGTTGTAATGACTGGTGGGTCAGTACCATGGTGTAATGACTGGTGGGTCAGTACCATGGTGTAATGACTGGTGGGTCAGTAGTGTGGTGTAATGACTGGTGGGTCAGTACCATGGTGTAATGACTGGGGGTCAGTACCATGGTGTAATGACTGGTGGGTCAGTACCTGGTGTAATGACTGGTGGGTCAGTACCATGTGTAATGACTGGTGGGTCAGTACCATGGTGTAATGACTGGTGGGTCAGTACCGTGGTGTAATGACTGGTGGGTCAGTACCATGGTGTAATGACTGGTGGGTCAGTACCATGGTGTAATGACTGGTGGGTCAGTACCGTGGTGTAATGACTGGTGGGTCAGTAGTGTGGTGTAATGACTGGTGGGTCAGTACGTGGTGTAATGACTGGTGGTCAGTAGTGTGTGTAATGACTGGTGGGTCAGTACCATGGTGTAATGACTGGTGGGTCAGTACCATGGTGTAATGACTGTGGGGTCAGTACCATGGTGTAATGACTGGTGGGTCAGTATGTGGTGTAATGACTGGTGGGTCAGTACCGTGGGTGTAATGACTGGTGGGTCAGTAGTGTGGTGTAATGACTGGTGGGTCAGTAGTGGTGTAATGACTGGTGGGTCAGTACCATGGTGTAATGACTGGTGGGTCAGTACCGTGGTGTAATGACTGGTGGGTCAGTACCATGGTGTAATGACTGGTGGGTCAGTAGTGTGGTGTAATGACTGGTGGGTCAGTAGTGTGGTGTAATGACTGGTGGGTCAGTACCATGGTGTAATGACTGGTGGGTCAGTACCATGGTGTAATGACTGGTGGGTCAGTACCGTGGTGTAATGACTGGTGGGTCAGTACCATGGTGTAATGACTGGTGGGTCAGTACCGTGGTGTAATGACTGGTGGGTCAGTACCGTGGTGTAATGACTGGTGGGTCAGTACCATGGTGTAATGACTGGTGGGTCAGTAGTGTGGTGTAATGACTGGTGGTCAGTACCAGTGGTGTAATGACTGGTGGGTCAGTACCATGGTGTAATGACTGGTGGGTCAGTACCATGGTGTAATGACTGGTGGGTCAGTAGTGTGTGTAATGACTGGTGGTCAGTACCAGTGGTGTAATGACTGGTGGGTCAGTAGTGTGGTGTAATGACTGGTGGGTCAGTAGTGTGGTGTAATGACTGGTGGTCAGTACCATGGGTGTAATGACTGGTGGGTCAGTACCATGGTGTAATGACTGGTGGGTCAGTACCGTGGTGTAATGACTGGTGGGTCAGTACCATGGTGTAATGACTGGTGGGTCAGTAGTGTGGTGTAATGACTGGTGGGTCAGTAGTGTGTGTAATGACTGGTGGGTCAGTACCATGGTGTAATGACTGGTGGGTCAGTACCATGGTGTAATGACTGGTGGGTCAGTACCGTGGTGTAATGACTGGTGGGTCAGTACCATGGTGTAATGACTGGTGGGTCAGTACCATGGTGTAATGACTGGTGGGTCAGTACCGGTGTAATGACTGTGGGTCAGTACCATGGTGTAATGACTGGTGGGTCAGTAGTGTGGTGTAATGACTGGTGGGTCAGTACCATGGTGTAATGACTGGTGGGTCAGTACCATGGTGTAATGACTGGTGGGTCAGTACCATGGTGTAATGACTGGTGGGTCATAGTGTGGTGTAATGACTGGTGGGTCAGTACCATGGTGTAATGACTGGTGGGTCAGTAGTGTGGTGTAATGACTGGTGGGTCAGTACCATGGTGAATGACTGGTGGGTCAGTACCATGGTGTAATGACTGGTGGGTCAGTA
>WNGS01165916.1:4574-22458 GCA_020271785.1 Procambarus virginalis | reverse complement strand
AAGTGTTAGTGTGGACTGTGAAGTGTTAGTGTGGACTGTAAAGTGTTAGTGTGGACTGTGAAGTGTTAGTGTTAACTGTAAAGTGTTAGTGTGGACTGTAAAGTGTTAGTGTGGACTGTGAAGTGTTAGTGTGGACTGTAAAGTGTTAGTGTGGACTGTGAAGTGTTAGTGTGGACTGTGAAGTGTTAGTGTGAACTGTAAAGTGTTAGTGTGGACTGTGAAGTGTTAGTGTGACTGTAAAGTGTTAGTGTGGACTGTAAAGTGTTAGTGTGGACTGTAGTGTTAGTGTGTGGACTGTGAAAGTGTGGACTGTGTGGACTGTAAAGTGTTAGTGTGGACTGTGTGGTGTTAGTGTGGACTGTGTGGTGTTAGTGTGGACTGTAAAGTGTTAGTGTGGACTGTGAAGTGTTAGTGTGGACTGTGAAGTGTTAGTGTGGACTGTAAAGTGTTAGTGTGGACTGTGAAGTGTTAGTGTGGACTGTGAAGTGTTAGTGTGGACTGTGAAGTGTTAGTGTGGACTGTGTGGCGTTAGTGTGGACTGTGTGGTGTTAGTGTGGACTGTGAAGTGTTAGTGTGAACTGTAAAGTGTTAGTGTGGACTGTGAAGTGTTAGTGTGGACTGTGAAGTGTTAGTGTGGACTGTGAAGTGTTAGTGTGAACTGTAAAGTGTTAGTGTGGACTGTAAATTGTTGGTGTGGACTGTAAAGTGTTAGTGTGGAATGTAAAGTGTTAGTGTGGACTGTAAAGTGTTAGTGTGGACTGTGTGGTGTTAGTGTAGACTGTGGGGTGTTAGTGTGGACTGTGAAGTGTTAGTGTGGACTGTGTGGTGTTAGTGTGGACTGTGAAGTGTTAGTGTGGACTGTGAAGTGTTAGTGTGGACTGTGTGGTGTTAGTGTGGACTGTGAAGTGTTAGTGTGGACTGTGTGGTGTTAGTGTGGACTATGAAGTGTTAGTGTGAACTGTGAAGTGTTAGTGTGGACTGTGAAGTGTTAGTGTGGACTGTAAAGTGTTAGTGTGGACTGTAAAGTGTTAGTGTGGACTGTGTGGTGTTAGTGTGGACTGTGAAGTGTTAGTGTGAACTGTGAAGTGTTAGTGTGGACTGTGAAGTGTTAGTGTGGACTGTGAAGTGTTAGTGTGGACTGTGAAGTGTTAGTGTGGACTGTAAAGTGTTAGTGTCGACTGTAAAGTGTTAGTGTGGACTGTGTGGTGTTAGTGTGGACTGTGAAGTGTGAGTGTGGACTGTGTGGTGTTAGTGTGGACTGTGAAGTGTTAGTGTGAACTGTGAAGTTTTAGTGTGGACTGTGAAGTGTTAGTGTGGACTATGAAGTGTTAGTGTGGACTGTAAAGTGTTAGTGTGGACTGTGTGGTGTTAGTGTGGACTGTGAAGTGTTAGTGTGAACTGTGAAGTGTTAGTGTGGACTGTGAAGTGTTAGTGTGGACTGTAAAGTGTTAGTGTGGACTGTAAAGTGTTAGTGTGGACTGTGTGGTGTTAGTGTTGACTGTGTTGTTTTAGTGTGGACTGTAAAGTGTTAGTGTGGACTGTGAAGTGTTAGTGTGAACTGTAAAGTGTTAGTGTGGACTGTAAAGTGTTAGTGTGAACTGTGTGGTGTTAGTGTGGACTGTGAAGTGTTAGTGTGAACTGTAAAGTGTTAGTGTGGACTGTGAAGTGTTAGTGTGAACTGTAAAGTGTTAGTGTGGACTGTAAAGTGTTAGTGTGAACTGTGTGGTGTTAGTGTGGACTGTGAAGTGTTAGTGTGAACTGTAAAGTGTTATTGTGGACTGTGAAGTGTTAGTGTGGACTGTAAGTGTTAGTGTGGACTGTGTGGTGTTAGTGTGAACTGTAAAGTGTTAGTGTGGACTGTAAAGTGTTAGTGTGAACTGTGTGGTGTTAGTGTGGACTGTGAAGTGTTAGTGTGAACTGTAAAGTGTTAGTGTGGACTGTGAAGTGTTAGTGTGAACTGTAAAGTGTTAGTGTGGACTGTAAAGTGTTAGTGTGAACTGTGTGGTGTTAGTGTGGACTGTGAAGTGTTAGTGTGAACTGTAAAGTGTTATTGTGGACTGTGAAGTGTTAGTGTGGACTGTAAGTTGTTAGTGTGGACTGTGTGGTGTTAGTGTGAACTGTAAAGTGTTAGTGTGAACTGTAAAGTGTTAGTGTGAACTGTAAAGTGTTAGTGTGAACTGTAAAGTGTTAGTGTGGACTGTAAAGTGTTAGTGTGAACTGTAAAGTGTTAGTGTGGACTGTAAAGTTTTAGTGTGAACTGTAAAGTGTTAGTGTGGAGTGTGTGGTGTTAGTGTGGACTGTAAAGTGTTAGTGTGGACTGTAAAGTTTGAGTGTGAACTGTAAAGTGTTAGTGTGGAGTGTGTGGTGTTAGTGTGGACTGTAAAGTGTTAGTGTGGACTGTAAAGTTTTAGTGTGAACTGTAAAGTGTTAGTGTGGACTGTAAAGTTTTAGTGTGAACTGTAAAGTGTTAGTGTTGACTGTGGTTATGGAGGATTCCCGCCGGTTAATATTAAAATGCGTTTAGAAAATTAAAAAATAATGTCCTTGTCTGGTCGAGATAAGAAACAAACACATCAAAGAAACAATAAATTGTTTATGTCAAAATAACGGTAATTTGCGAAGAATATTTTCCCGAATTTTCTAAAGCATCGCGAACATTAAACTTGGTAAAGTGCCAGAACTAAGGAACTCGGTTGTCAAAGGTAAATATTATTTTTTATTATTATTAATGAGGTTGTATGCCTCTTAGTTCTGGGACTAGCCTAGTGGCATACCTCTGAACTTTGTCCAGCTTCGTCTTGTGCTTGACAAGGTATGGGCTCCATGCTGGGACCGCATACTCCAGGATTGGTCTTATATATGTGGTATAGAAGGTCCTGAAGGATTTCTTACACAGGTTCCTGAAAGCAGTTCTGATGTGTTAGCCAGCCTCGTATAGGCTGCTGATGTTATCATTTTGATATGAGATTAAGAAGACAGGTTTGGCCTGATATCAACTCCTAGATATTTCTCTCTGTCCATTTCTTGAAAGACTTCATCTCCCATCCGGTATCCAGTGACTGGCCTCCTATTTCCTCCTCCTAGTTTCATCACCTTACATTTACTTGGGTTGAACTTTAGTAGCTATTTGTTGGACCATTCCTTCAGTTTGTCTAGGTCTTCTTGCAGCCTCATACTATCTTCCTCTCTATTGATCGTCTTCATAATTTTTGCATCACCTGCATACATTGAGAGGAACGAGTATATTCCTTCTGGGAGATCATTTACGTATATCAGAAACAGTATAGGTCCAAGGACTGATCCCTATGGGACCCCACTGGTGACTCCTCGCCACTCAGAGACCTCTCCCTTCACAGTGACTGGCTGTGTTCGGTGGCTTAGGTACTCCCTTATTCAGTGGTGTACCTTCCCTTTCACTCCTTCCTATATCTAAAGTTTGTGCATTAGTCTCTTATGTGGTACTGTGTCAAAGGCTTTCTGGCAATACTGAAATATGAAGTCTGCCCAGCTCTCTCTCTCTCTTTCTTGCCTAATTTTTGTTGCCTGATCATAGAACTCAATTAAACCTGTTAGGCATGATTTGCCATCTCTGAACCTATGCTGATGTTGTGTTACAAAGTTCATTCGCTCTCATTCATTCATTCATTCATTCATTCAAAGTCTTCTCATTCATCTTGCATGGAATGCAAATTAGGCTGGCCTGTAGTTCAGTTCCTTCTGCCTATCCTCCTTCTAAATTGGGACTACATTGGCCGTCTTTCAAATTTTTGGCAGTTCATCTGTTACCAGTGATTTGTTGTACACCATGGAGAGTGGCAGGCAGAGTTTCTGCTCCTTCCTTTAGAATCCACGGTGTGATTCCATCCTGGCCTATAGCCTTTGTCACATCCAAATTTAGCAGATGCATCTCACCTCTCTACTGGTAATCACAAACTCCTCTAGTGGTGTCTGTTTTGATATTTCCTCTCTTATCTCTGGGACTTCTCCTTGCTCTGAGCTGAAGACCTAGAAATTCTTATTGAGTTCCTCGCACACTTCCTTGTCGTTTGTAGTGAATCTTTCTGCCCCTATCCTCAGTTTCATTGCTTGTTGCCTCCTGATGTGGCTGTGCAGCAGTTTAGGTTGAGTCTTTGATTGCTCGCTATGTCATTTTCATATTGCCTCTCTACCTCTCATCTCATCCCTGACGTATTCATTCCTTGCGCTCTGGTATCTTTCTCTGCTCTCTAGTGTTCTGTTTTTTCTACAGTTTCTCCACTCCCTTTTACTTACTTGCTTTGCTAGCTTATATCTCTGATTAAACCATGGGTTTCTCATCTACATTTATTTTTTTCCTCTTGAACTGGGACGAACTTGTCTCCTGCCTCCTTACACTTCTGTGTGATGTAGTCCTTCATGTCTTGAGCCGTCTCTCCTCTGAGCTCTGTTTCCCAAGCTATATCAGTTAGGAATTTTCATATCTCCTCATAGTTTCCTTTCCGGACTACCGGCCTCTTGCTTTCTGGACCCTTCCTTGAGTACGTTAACTCTTCTTTGACCAGATACTCAAACAACAGTACACTGTGATCACTCATACCCACGGGGGCTTCGAAACCGTTTTCCCTTATGTCTGAATCGTTCAGAGTGAAAACTAGGTCGTGTCTTAATGATTCATCGTTGCCTTTCATTCTCGTGTGTCCCTTGACATAATGATTTAAAACGTTTCTAGTCGCCACCTCCAGCAATTTTGCTCTCCATGTTACCTCACCTCCATGTGGTTCCTTGTTTTCCCAGTCTATCCTTCCGTGATTAAAGTCCACCATGAGCAGATGGGATCGATTTCTACAGGCAGCAGTGGATGCTCTTTTAATTATAGTGTTAACTGTCATGTTGTTTCTGTCATACTCTTGCCTGGGTCATCTTTCATTTGGTGGTGGGTTATATATTACTGCTACTACTACTCTTGGTCCTCCCATCGTCATGGTGCCTGTTATGAAGTCTCTGAACCCTTCACAGCCCGGAATAACCATCTCCTCGAAACTCCATTCCTTTCTCATCAGTAGAGCCACTCCACCTCCTCCTCTTCCTTCCCTCTCTTTCCTTATTACAGTGTAGTCTTGGGAAAACACCACATTCCTTATGATTCCTGAGAGTTTTGTTTCTGTGAGTCCAATTACTTCTGGGTTTACTTATTGTGCTCTTTCCATAAGTTCACTTGCCTTGTTTGCAAATCCCATCTATGTTCGAGTACATTACCTTGAAGCTGACTCTCTTCAGTCCATTCTGAGTTTCTGTTGATTCCACTGGAGTTGGGAGGCAAGGGGTGTCTGGGGTGGGAGGGGCCTAGGATGGAGGACCTGGGGGATCTGGGGTGTGAGGAGGCTGGGAGGATCTTTTACAGGGGACTTGGGGAAAGGGTTGGGGAAGAAGAAAGACAGGGGGGAAACATAGGGGACCTGGGGTCAGGGAACATGGGAAACATTGTCTGAGAAGGGACTTTACTGTCTGGCGAGGTGCATGTGTTTGGTGGGTTATGGCTGTGGGTGTTTGATGGTGAGAGGCTTCTGTTACAATCCACCCTGGGGGTGCTGGCCTACTGTTCGGGGGGGGGGGGATTCCAACTCCCCTCTGAGGTTCCTGGAGATACTTAGCTGAGTCCTGTGGCTCCCATATCCCCACCCCTTTCTTTGCGTTTCCTCCTTGCTTCTGCAGCCTTCCTTCTCTCATCCCTCGTCGTCTTGTCCCTTCTCTGAAAGACGTTCTCGTATCCCCTTAACCTCATAAGTCTGCTCTTCCTGGATAGGATTTTTTCTAATGTTGCCTCATTCATGAGCACTACCTTTATCAGTCGTTTTCTTTCCTTCTTGTAGACGCCCAGCCTGAAAACCTTCTCTGTGATGCTATTAGCCTCTTCTATATCCAGTCCTTCCAAGATCTCTGTCATAGTTGTTCGGTCCCTCCTCCATTCCTCCCAAGTGGATCCTTCTGGTTCCTGTACTCCAACAATTATAACTGCTCTTTTCCTTTCCAGCATTTGTTCAGTGCATTTTGCAGCTTTCTATGAGATAGCTGGTTTCATAGCTGCTGCTTCTAAAGCGGCCTTGGTACTTGGGTTGTTTTGCATCATTTCTGCAAAGGAGAGTCTCCCTGGAAGGAGCCCTCCATCAGCTTCATCCGCTGTTTCCAGGAAGTTGCATACTCCGTACCAGTTTGAATTCTGATTTCCCCTGAGTCTCTTAATCTCCTCCTTGGCTTCCTCCAACTTACTCATTTGGCTCTGTATTAATGCATGCATTTCCTGCAGGTCTCTGCTGAATCCCATTTTCATTTCCTGCAGTTCTCTGCAGACTTCCCCCTAATGCCTCGCTGATCCACTCACAGGTAGTATCCACTATTCTCCCCAGTCCCCGTGGGTGGTGATATCCCTCGATCATTTTCCCTGGCTGAGGGAGGGGGGGGCGGTAGGGAGGGAGGGTTGTGAAAGAGAAAGAGTATGTGAGTGGGAGTGTGTACTCACCTAATTGTACTCACCTAATTGTGCTTGCGGGGGTTGAGCTTTGGCTCTTTGGTCCCGCCTCTCAACTGTCAATCAACAGGTGTACAGGTTCCTGAGCCTACTGGGCTCTATCATATCTACATTTGAAACTGTGTATGGAGTCAGCCTCCACCACATCACTTCCTAGTGCATTCCATTTATTAACTACTCTGACACTGAAAAAATTCTTTCTAACGTCTCTGTGGCTCATCTGGGTACTGAGTTTCTACCTGTGTCCCCTTGTTCGTGTCCCACCCGTGGTGAAGAGTTTGTCTTTGTCCGCCCTGTCAATTCTCCTGAGAATTTTGTAGGTGGTTATCATGTCTCCCCTTACTCTTCTGTTTTCCAGGGATGTGAGGTTCAGCTCCTTTAGCCTTTCCTCGTAGCTCAATCCTCTCAGTTCCGGGACGAGCCTGGTGGCATACCGCTGAATCTTCTCTAACTTTGTCTTGTGTTTAACTAGGTATGGACTCCAGGCTGGAGCTGCATACTCCAGGATTGGTCTTACATAAGTGGTATACAGGGTTCTGAAAGATTCCTTACACAAATTTCTAAAGGCAGTTCTTATGTTGGCCAGTCTAGCATATGCCGCTGATGATATTCTTTTGATGTGGGCTTCTGGGGACAGGTTCGGTGTGATATCAACCCCCAGATCTTTCTCTCTATTTGACCCTTGCAGGATTTCCCCTCCCAAATGATACCTTGTGTTCAGCCTCCTGCTCCCTTCTCCTAATTTCATCACCTTACACTTTCCCGAGTTGAACTTTAGCAGCCATTTTCTAGACCATTCCTCAGTTTATCCAGGTCATCCTGTAGTCTCTGTCTATCTTCATCCGTCTTGATTCTTCTCATAATTTTTGCATCATCAGCAAACATTGAGAGGAATGAGTCTATACCCTCCGGAAGATCGTTCACATATATTAGAAACAGGATGGGTCCAAGTACTGAGCCCTGTGGGACTCCGCTGGTGACATCTCGCCACTCTGATGTCTCCCCCCTCACCGTTACTCGCTGTTTCCTGTTGCTTAAGTACTCCCTTATCCACTGGAGCACCTTCCCTTTTACTCCTGCCTGTTGCTCCAACTTTTTTAACAGCCTTTTGTGCGGTACTGTGTCAAAGGCTTTTTGGCAATCCAGGAAAATGCAGTCGGCCCACCCTTCTCTTTCCTGCCTAATTTTTGTTGCTTGTCATAAAATTCTATTAAACCTGTGAGGCACGATTTACCATCCCTGAACCACCTTGGTGGTGCGTTACAAAGTTATTTCCCCTCTAGATGCTCTACGAGCCTTTTCCTCACGATCTTCTCCATACCTTGCATGGTATACAAGTTAAGGAAACTGGCCTGTAATTCAGTGCCTCTTGCCTGTCACCCTTTTTGTATATGGGACCCACGTTAGCTTTCTTCCACCACTTTCTGGTAAGTCTCCTGTTTCCAGTGACCTGTTATACACCATAGAGAGTGGCACACTCCTTTGCCCTTCCTTTTATCTGAGATTCTCAGGCCCAACAGCCTTTGTCACATCCAGCTCCAGCAGACACCTTTTGACCTCATCACTGGTGAGGTCAAATTCCTCCAAGGTTGCTTGGTTTGCCACCTCCTCATTTAGTGCAGGGGCTTCTCCTTGTTCTATTGTGAAGACCTCCTGGAATCTCTTGTTGAGTTCTTCACACACCTCCTTGTCATTCTCTGTGTATCTGTTCTCCGCTTTTCGCAGCTTCATCACTTGTTCTTCACTGCTGTTTTCCTCCTGATGTGGCTGTGGAGCAGCTTTGTTGGGTCTTGGCTTTACTCGCGATGTCATTTTCAAACTGTCTCTCTGCTTCCCTCCTCACTCTGAGGTACTCATTTCTGGCCCTCTGGTATCTCCCCTGCTCTCTGGTGTTCTGTTATTTCTGTAATTTCTCCATGTTCTTTTACTCAGTTGCTTCGCTACCTTGCATTCCTGGTTGAACCATGGGTTTTTCTGTTGTTTTTCGTTTTTTTCCTTTTGGACAGGGATAAACCTGTCTGCAGCTTCCTGGCACTTCTGGTTGACAAAATCCATCATGACCTGCACATTCTTGTCTCTAAGTTCTGTTTCCCATGGTATTCCTCTGAGGAAGCTCCTCATCTCGTCATATTTTCCTCTTCGGTAATTCAGTCTTTTTCCCTCCACTCCCATCCTTGGATAGGTTATCCCTACCTCCACCAAGTACTCAAAGGTCAGTACACTGTGGTCACTCATTCCTATGGGGGCTTCCACTTTGACTTCCCTTATTTCTGACTCATTCAGGTGAATATCAAGTCGAGTCTAGCTGGTTCATCATTGCCTCTCACTCTTGTGGGTTCCTTGACATGCTGGCTCAGAAAATTCCTTTTGCCACTTCCAAGAGTTTAGCTCTCCACGTATCTGCACCACCATGTGGGTCCCCATTCTCCCAGTCTATCTTTCCATGGTTGAAATCGCCCATGATTAAGAGTCTGGAGCCATTCCTGCAGGCAACTGAAGCTGCTCTCTCTATATATAATGGTTGCCATGTTGTTCCTATCAACTCCTGTCTAGGTCTTCTGTCATTTAGGGGAGGGTTGTAAATGACTGCCACTATTATCTTAGGTCCACCCATTGTTATAGTTCCTGTTATGTAATCTCTGAATCCGTCACAGCCGGAATTTCCATCTCATCAAAACTCCAGTCCTTCCTTATCAGCAGGGCCACTCCTCCGCCTCCTCTCCCCTCCCTCTCTTTCCTTACTATATAGTCCTTTGGAAACACAGCATCTGTTATGACTCCTGACAATTTTGTTTCTGTTAGTCCTATTACATCAGGGTTTTCTTCTTGCACCCTTTCTGCCAGTTCACTTGCTTTATGGTAATCCCATCAATGTTTGAGTACATTACCTTGAAGCTCACTTTCTTGTATCCAATTTCACCCTCACTCCCCACAAGTGTAGGAAGTTGTTCTATGGTCAATGTTACTTGGGTAGGCTCCTCCTCCTGTGAGGTAGTTTCCAGGGGTTCAAGGGGAGGTGGAGTGGGGGATGGAGGGCTTAGGTCTTCCTCAGGCCTGCTTGGGGCAGGAGAAGTCCTGGGGGTGAGGGAGCAGGGATTGCTTGGGAAAAGGGCACGCCCTCCTGCAGTGTAGTTGACAGGGTTTGGAGGGAGATGGAGTGGGGGATAGAGGGCTTTGGTCTTGCTCAGGCCTGCTTGGGGCAGAAGAAGACCAGGGGCTGGGAAGCAGGGGCTACTTGGGGTAAGGGGAGGGGGAGGACTTGGGTTTCCTGATGGGCATTGTGCATGGCAAGGGAGGGTTTGTGCTGGGGAGGAGGGCCCTATTGGGTGGGTGGTGGTGTGCTGGGGTGCATTCCCCCTTGGGTTCCTGGGTTGCTGGACTTGGGCTCCCCACTCCCCTCTGGGATTGCTGGTTGGAGGCTGAGGTTCCCTGGCTCCCTTCCCTCTCCTTGCGCCTTTTCCTTGCATCTGCTGCCCTTACTATCTCGTCTCTGGTCATGTCTCTCTGAACATATACCTCTTTGTAGTTCCTTGCATGCCTCAGTTTGCTCTTCTTTACTAGGATGTCTTCTTTGATGTCCTCGCTCTTGAATACTACCTTGATCAATCTCTTTTTGTCTGTGTTGTACTGGCCAATCCGGAAAAACTGTTCTATGTCTCGTTCAGCCCCTTCCATTCCTATCTCCTTTAATATCCCTGCCACTTCAGCTTTGTCTTTAGTCCTCGATTCCTCCCTTGTGGAGCCCTCTTGCCTACCACTACTAGCTCTTTTCCTTTCCATTAGCTGGCTCGTGCATCTAGCTGCCTCCTGTGAGGTTACTGCTTTCATTACAACTTCCTTGACTGTGGACATTGCTCCTGGGCTCTTCACATTTCAGCAAAGGTTGGGCCATTGTTGCGGTCCCTGCCATTGCTACATCTCCTGGTACCTGGGGGTTGGTCCCCTGGGCCAGAGTCTGAGGAGGGCCTGTTTTTAGGCTTTTTATCTCCTCTTGCGCTGCACTTAGTTCTGTCTGCAGCTTATATATAGTTTCTCTCAGCCTTCAATTCCCCACTGACTTCCTTCCTGCCTTAACAATCATCTCCATGAATGACTCGTCCAGTCCCTCTCCTCCAGCTTCGTTCTGTTGTCTTACCATCCCGCTTGCCCGTGTGTGTGTTTTGTGTGTGTGTTGTGTGTGTGTGTGTGTGTGTGTGAGTGCGCCGTGCTTGGCGTGTCTGTGTCTGGTCTGTGTCTGTGTGTGTTTGTTGTGTGTGCGTGTGTGTGTTGTGTGTGTGTGACGGTGTGTTGTGTGTTGTGTGTGTGGTGTGTGTGTGTGTGTGTGTGTGTGTGTGTACTCACCTAGTTGTACTCACCTAGTTGTGCTTGCGGGGGTTGAGCTCTGGCTCTTTGGTCCCGCCTCTCAACCGTCAATCAACAGGTGTACAGTTTCCTGAGCCTAATGGGCTCTATCATATCTACATTTGAAACTGTGTATGGAGTCAGCCTCCACCACATCGCTTCCTAATGCATTCCATTTGTCAACCACTCTGACACTAAAAAAGTTCTTTCTAATATCTCTGTGGCTCATTTGGGCACTCAGCTTCCACCTGTGTCCCCTAGTGCGTGTGCCCCTTGTGTTAAACAGCCTGTCTTTATCAACCCTGTCGATTCCCCTGAGAATCTTGAATGTGGTGATCATGTCCCCCCTAACTCTTCTGTCTTCCAACGAAGTGAGGTTTAATTCCTGCAGTCGCTCCTCGTAGCTCATACCTCTCAGCTCGGGTACTAGTCTGGTGGCAAACCTTTGAACCTTTTCCAGTTTAGTCTTATGCTTGACTAGATAGGGACTCCATGCTGGAGCCGCATACTCCAGGATTGGTCTGACATATGTGGTATATAATGTTCTGAAAGATTCCTTACACAAGTTTCTAAAGGCCGTTCTTATGTTAGCCAACCTGGCATATGCTGCTGATGTTATCCTCTTGATATGAGCTTCAGGGGACAGGTCTGGCGTGATATCAACCCCCAGGTCTTTCTCTCTCTCTGACTCTTGAAGTATTTCATCTCCCAAATGATACCTTGTATCTGGTCTCCTGCTTCCTACCCCTATCTTCATTACATTACATTTGCTTGGGTTAAACTCTAACAGCCATTTGTTCGACCATTCCTGCAGCTTGTCCAGGTCTTCTTGAAGTCTCAAGCTGTCCTCCTCTGTCTTAATCCTTCTCATAATTTTGGCGTCGTCAGCAAACATTGAGAGGAATGAGTCTATACCCTCTGGAGATCATTTACGTATATCAGAAACAGGATAGGTCCAAGTACAGAGCCCTGTGGGACTCCACTGGTGACTTCACGCCAGTCTGAGGTCTCACCCCTCACTGTAACTCTCTGTTTCCTATTGCTTAGGTACTCCCTTATCCACTGGAGCGCCCTACCTGTTACTCCTGCCTGTTTCTCCAGCTTATGCATCAACCTTTATGGGGTACTGTGTCAAAGGCTTTCCGACAGTCCAAAAAAATGCAGTCCGCCCACCCTTCTCTTTCTTGCTTAATTCTTGTCACCTGATCGGAATTCTATCATCCTGTAAGGCAAGATTTACCCTCCCTGAACCCATGTTGATGGGTTGTCACGAAGTCTCTTCTCTCCAGATGTGTTACTAGGTTTTTTCTCACAATCTTCTCCATCACCTTGCATGGTATACAAGTTAAGGACACTGGCCTGTAGTTCAGTGCCTCTTGTCTGTCACCCTTTTTGTATATTGGTACTACATTAGCAGTCTTCCATATTTCTGGTAGGTCCCCCGTTTCCAGTGACTTACTATACACTATGGAGAGTGGTAAGCAAAGTGCTCCTGCACACTCTTTCAATACCCATGGCGAGATTCCATCCGGCCCAACAGCTTTTCTCACATCCAGCTCCAATAGGTGCTTTTTGACCTCATCTCTTGTAATTTCGAACCTATCCAAGGTCACCTGGTTTGCTGCCACCTCTCCCAGCGCCGTGATATCTCCCTGTTCTATTGTAAAGACCTCCTGGAACCTTTTGTTGAGTTCTTCACACACCTCTTTGTCATTCTCTGTGTACCTGTCCTCGCCCACCCTAAGTTTAATCACCTGTTCCTTCACTGTTGTCTTCCTCCTGATGTGACTGTGTAGTAGCTTTGGTTCAGTCTTGGCTTTGTTAGCTATATCATTTTCATACCTTTTCTCAGCTGCTCTTCTCACACTGACATACTCGTTCCTGGTTCTCTGGTATCTCTCTCTACTTTCTGGTGTTCTGTTATTACGAAAGTTCCTCCATGCCCTTTTGTTCAGCTCTTTTGCTTTCATACATTCCCTATTAAACCACGGATTCTTCCTTTGCTTCTCTGTTTTTTCCTGTTGGGCTGGGACAAACCTGCTTACAGCCTCCTGACATTTTTGGGTGACATAGTCCATCATGTCTTGTACGGACTTGGTTCCGAGTTCTGTGTCCCAATGTATATCCCATAGGAATTTATTCATCTCCTCATAGTTTCCCTTTCTGTACGCCAGCCCTTTGGTTCCCAGTTCTTTTTTGGGGGTGATAATTCCTAGCTCAACCAGGTACTCAAAGCTCAATACACTATGATCACTCATTCCAAGGGGGCTTCCAACTTAACTTCCCTTATATCCGACTCATTTAGGGTAAATATCAAATCCAGCAAGGCTGGTTCATCCCCTCCTCTCATTCTTGTCGGTCCCTTGACGTGTTGACTTAGAAAGTTTCTTGTTGCCACATCCAGCAGCTTAGCTCTCCACGTGTCTGGGCCTCCGTGTGGGTCTCTGTTCCCCCAATCTATCTTCCCATGGTTGAAGTCTCCCATGATTAGAAGTCTGGATCCGTTCCTGCTAGCCACAGAAGCTGCTCTCTCTATTATATTGATGGTGGCCATGTTGTTTCTATCATATTCCTGTCTGGGTCTTCTGTCATTCGGTGGGGGGTTATATATGACTACTATTATAATTTTCTGTCCTCCAGTTGCAATGGTGCCTGATATGTAGTCCCTGAAACCTTCACAGTTCTGAATTACCATCTCTTCGAAACTCCAACCTTCTCTTAGTAGCAAAGCCACACACCTCCTCCTCTCCCTTCTCTCTCTTTCCTCACTACATAGTAGCCCTGTGGAAACACTGCATTTGTTATGATTTTCGTTAGCTTTGTTTCTGTGAGTGCTATTATGTCTGGGTTTTCTTCTAGTGCCCACTCTCCAAGTTCACTAGTTTTATTTGTAATCCCATCTATGTTAGTGTACATCGCCTTGAAGCTCACTTTCTTCTGTTCATTTACATATCCCTTTCTTGGCGAGTATTCTACTGGTGTGGGAAGCTGTTCCGTGGGTGAGAGGATCTGTGAGGTGGTTTGCAGGGTCGCAGAGGGTTTTGGGGTGGGGGGTGGGGGTTTAAGGGAAGGGGAACGGGTAGGGTGTGGGTTAAGGAGATAGGGGGACATGGAGATACGGGTGAGGGGGAGGAGGAATAGGGAGGGTATGGGATGAAGGGAAGGGGGACTGGGGGGGAAAGGTGGGAGGGGGGACATGATGGGAATGGGGATGGGTTGTCGGGGTCAGAATGGGGTGGGGGGGAGGGAGGGTTGGGTGGGGGCAGGTAGGGTGAGGAGAAGGAAGGGTTTCTATGCAGAGGGGGTGGTGGTGTTGCCCCCCCCCCCTGGTGTTGCTGGGATGCTGGTTTTGGGTTCCCCTCTTGTCTCTGGGACTGCTGTGTTGGGGGCTGTGATTTCCTGGTTTGCTCCTCTCTCCCTGCGCTTCCTCCTTGCCTCTGCTGCCCTGGCTCTCTCCTCCTTCGTCCTGTCCCTCTGCAGGAATACTTGTTTGTATCCCTCCACATGTTGGAGACGACTCTTCTTTTCTAGAATATCCTCCTTTGTGGTTTCGTTTGCAAACACCACCTTTACAAGTCGGTTTCTGTCCCTGTTGTACCAGCCCAACCTGAAAACCTTCTCAATGTTGTGTGCAGCCTCTTCCATCTGTAACCCCTTCAGTAGCCCATGTACTGCCTCTCTATCCTTGCCATTCCATTCTTGCCTGTTGGATCCTTCCTGTTCTTTGATGCCTACAACTACCACTGATCTCTTTCTCTCCAGCAGTTGAGTGTGCACCTTGCTGCTTCCGTGAGGTAGCAGCTTGCATGGCTACCTCCCTCACTGGGCCATTGCTTCTGAGCTCTTTTTCAATATGTCCCCAAATGNTTAGTGTGGACTGTGTGGTGTTAGTGTGGACTGTGAAGTGTTAGTGTGGACTGTGTGGTGTTAGTGTGGACTGTGAAGTGTTAGTGTGGACTGTGAAGTGTTAGTGTGGACTGTGAAGTGTTAGTGTGGACTGTGAAGTGTTAGTGTGGACTGTGAAGTGTTAGTGTGGACTGTGTGGTGTTAGTGTGGACTGTGAAGTGTTAGTGTGGACTGTGAAGTGTTAGTGTGGACTGTGAAGTGTTAGTGTGGACTGTGTGGTGTTAGTGTGGACTGTGTGGTGTTAGTGTGGACTGTGAAGTGTTAGTGTGGACTGTGTGTGTTAGTGTGGACTGTGAAGTGTTAGTGTGGACTGTGTGGTGTTAGTGTGGACTGTGTGGTGTTAGTGTGGACTGTGTGGTGTTAGTGTGGACTGTGAAGTGTTAGTGTGGACTGTGAAGTGTTAGTGTGGACTGTGAAGTGTTAGTGTGGACTGTGTGGTGTTAGTGTGGACTGTGAAGTGTTAGTGTGGACTGTGAAGTGTTAGTGTGGACTGTGTGGTGTTAGTGTGGACTGTGAAGTGTTAGTGTGGACTGTGTGGTGTTAGTGTGACTGTGAAGTGTTAGTGTGGACTGTGTGGTGTTAGTGTGGACTGTGTGGTGTTAGTGTGGACTGTGTGGTGTTAGTGTGGACTGTGTGGTGTTAGTGTGGACTGTGTGGTGTTAGTGTGGACTGTGTGGTGTTAGTGTGGACTGTGTGGTGTTAGTGTGGACTGTGTGGTGTTAGTGTGGACTGTGTGGTGTTAGTGTGGACTGTGAAGTGTTAGTGTGGACTGTGTGGTGTTAGTGTGGACTGTGTGGTGTTAGTGTGGACTGTGAAGTGTTAGTGTGGACTGTGTGGTGTTAGTGTGGACTGTGAAGTGTTAGTGTGGACTGTGAAGTGTTAGTGTGGACTGTGTGGTGTTAGTGTGGACTGTGAAGTGTTAGTGTGGACTGTGTGGTGTTAGTGTGGACTGTGTGGTGTTAGTGTGGACTGTGAAGTGTTAGTGTGGACTGTGTGGTGTTAGTGTGGACTGTGTGGTGTTAGTGTGGACTGTGAAGTGTTAGTGTGGACTGTGAAGTGTTAGTGTGGACTGTGTGGTGTTAGTGTGGACTGTGAAGTGTTAGTGTGGACTGTGTGGTGTTAGTGTGGACTGTGAAGTGTTAGTGTGGACTGTGAAGTGTTAGTGTGGACTGTGAAGTGTTAGTGTGGACTGTGTGGTGTTAGTGTGGACTGTGAAGTGTTAGTGTGGACTGTGTGGTGTTAGTGTGGACTGTGAAGTGTTAGTGTGGACTGTGTGATGTTAGTGTGGACTGTGAAGTGTTAGTGTGGACTGTGGTGTTAGTGTGGACTGTGTGGTGTTAGTGTGGACTGTGTGGTGTTAGTGTGGACTGTGTGGTGTTAGTGTGGACTGTGTGGTGTTAGTGTGGACTGTGTGGTGTTAGTGTGGACTGTGTGATGTTAGTGTGGACTGTGAAGTGTTAGTGTGGACTGTGTGGTGTTAGTGTGGACTGTGAAGTGTTAGTGTGGACTGTGTGGTGTTAGTGTGGACTGTGAAGTGTTAGTGTGGACTGTGAAGTGTTAGTGTGGACTGTGAGTGTTAGTGTGGACTGTGAAGTGTTAGTGTGGACTGTGTGGTGTTAGTGTGGACTGTGAAGTGTTAGTGTGGACTGTGAAGTGTTAGTGTGGACTGTGAAGTGTTAGTGTGGACTGTGTGGTGTTAGTGTGGACTGTGTGGTGTTAGTGTGGACTGTGAAGTGTTAGTGTGGACTGTGTGGTGTTAGTGTGGACTGTGAAGTGTTAGTGTGGACTGTGTGGTGTTAGTGTGGACTGTGTGGTGTTAGTGTGGACTGTGTGGTGTTAGTGTGGACTGTGAAGTGTTAGTGTGGACTGTGAAGTGTTAGTGTGGACTGTGTGGTGTTAGTGTGGACTGTGTGGTGTTAGTGTGGACTGTGTGGTGTTAGTGTGGACTGTGTGGTGTTAGTGTGGACTGTGAAGTGTTAGTGTGGACTGTGTGGTGTTAGTGTGGACTGTGAAGTGTTAGTGTGGACTGTGTGGTGTTAGTGTGGACTGTGAAGTGTTAGTGTGGACTGTGTGGTGTTAGTGTGGACTGTGTGGTGTTAGTGTGGACTGTGTGGTGTTAGTGTGGACTGTGTGGTGTTAGTGTGGACTGTGTGGTGTTAGTGTGGACTGTGTGGTGTTAGTGTGGACTGTGTGGTGTTAGTGTGGACTGTGTGGTGTTAGTGTGGACTGTGTGGTGTTAGTGTGGACTGTGAAGTGTTAGTGTGGACTGTGTGGTGTTAGTGTGGACTGTGTGGTGTTAGTGTGGACTGTGAAGTGTTAGTGTGGACTGTGTGGTGTTAGTGTGGACTGTGAAGTGTTAGTGTGGACTGTGAAGTGTTAGTGTGGACTGTAAGTGTTAGTGTGGACTGTGAAGTGTTAGTGTGGACTGTGTGGTGTTAGTGTGGACTGTGTGGTGTTAGTGTGGACTGTGAAGTGTTAGTGTGGACTGTGTGGTGTTAGTGTGGACTGTGTGGTGTTAGTGTGGACTGTGAAGTGTTAGTGTGGACTGTGTGGTGTTAGTGTGGACTGTGAAGTGTTAGTGTGGACTGTGAAGTGTTAGTGTGGACTGTGAAGTGTTAGTGTGGACTGTGTGGTGTTAGTGTGGACTGTGAAGTGTTAGTGTGGACTGTGAAGTGTTAGTGTGGACTGTGAAGTGTTAGTGTGGACTGTGTGGTGTTAGTGTGGACTGTGTGTGTTAGTGTGGACTGTGAAGTGTTAGTGTGGACTGTGAAGTGTTAGTGTGGACTGTGTGGTGTTAGTGTGGACTGTGAAGTGTTAGTGTGGACTGTGAAGTGTTAGTGTGGACTGTGTGGTGTTAGTGTGGACTGTGAAGTGTTAGTGTGGACTGTGAAGTGTTAGTGTGGACTGTGAAGTGTTAGTGTGGACTGTGTGGTGTTAGTGTGGACTGTGTGGTGTTAGTGTGGACTGTGAAGTGTTAGTGTGGACTGTGTGGTGTTAGTGTGGACTGTGAAGTGTTAGTGTGGACTGTGAGTGTTAGTGTGGACTGTGTGGTGTTAGTGTGGACTGTGTGGTGTTAGTGTGGACTGTGTGGTAGTACAAAAGCCCCAGTAGGAGGAGGACCACACCCCACCC
>WNGS01165914.1:14319-26036 GCA_020271785.1 Procambarus virginalis | reverse complement strand
CACACTGGTGGAACACACACACGCTGGTGGAACACACACACACACACTGGTGGAACACACACACACTGGTGGAACGCACACACTGGTGGAACACACACACGCTGGTGGAACACACACACACTGGTGGAACACACACACTGGTGGAACACACACGCTGGTGGAACACACACACACACTGGTGGAACACACACGCTGGTGGAACATACACACACACTGGTGGAACACACACGCTGGTGTAACACACACACACTGGTGGAACACACACACACACTGGTGGAACACACACGCTGGTGGAACACACACACTGGTAGAACACACACGCTGGTGGAACACACACACTGGTGGAACACACACGCTGGTGGAACACACACACTGGTGGAACACACACGCTGGTGGAACACACACGCTGGTGGAACACACACACGCTGGTGGAACACACACGCTGGTGGAACACACACGCTGGTGGAACACACACGCTGGTGGAACACACACACACTGGTGGAACACACACACACTGGTGGAACACACACGCTTGTGGAACACACACGCTGGTGGAAACACACACACACTGGTGGAACACACACACACTGGTGGAACACACACGCTGGTGGAACACACACACTGGTGGAACACACACACGCTGGTGGAACACACACGCTGGTGGAACACACACACTGGTGGAACACACACACACACTGGTGGAACACACACACACTGGTGGAACACACACACACTTGTGGAACACACACGCTGGTGGAACACACACACTGGTGGAACACACACGCTGGTGGAACACACACACACTGGTGGAACACACACTGGTGGAACACACACACACTGGTGGAACACACACGCTGGTGGAACACACACACTGGTGGAACACACACACTGGTGGAACACACACACTGGTGGAACACACACGCTGGTGGAACACACACACTGGTGGACACACACACACTGGTGGAACACCACACACTGGTGGACACACACACACTGGTGGAACACACACGCTGGTGGAACACACACACTGGTGGAACACACACGCTGGTGGAACACACACACACTGGTGGAACACACACACTGGTGGAACACACACACACTGGTGGAACACACACGCTGGTGGAACACACACACTGGTGAAACACACACACTGGTGGAACACACACACACTGGTGGAACACACACGCTGGTGGAACACACACACACTGGTGGAACACACACACTGGTGGAACACACACGCTGGTGGAACACACACACACTGGTGGAACACACACACACTGGTGGAACACACACACTGGTGGAACACACACACACTGGTGGAACACACACACTGGTGGAACACACACACACTGGTGGAACACACACGCTGGTGGAACACACACACTGGTGGAACACACACGCTGGTGGAACACACACACACTGGTGGAACACACACACTGGTGGAACACACACACACTGGTGGAACACACACACACTGGTGGAACACACACACTGGTGGAACACACACGCTGGTGGAACACACACACACTGGTGGAACACACACACTGGTGGAACACACACGCTGGTGGAACACACACACACACTGGTGGAACACACACACTGGTGGAACACACACACACTGGTGGAAACACACACACTGGTGGAACACACACGCTTGTGGAACACACACACACTGGTGGAACACACACGCTGGTGGAACACACACACACACTGGTGGAACACACACCTGGTGGAACACACACGCTGGTGGAAACACACACACTGGTGGAACACACACACGCTGGTGGAACACACACACTGGTGGAACACACACACTGGTGGAACACACACGCTGGTGGAACACACACACACTGGTGGAACACACACGCTGGTGGAAACACACACACACACACTGGTGGAACACACACGCTGGTGGAACACACACGCTGGTGGAACACACACACACTGGTGGAACACACACACGCTGGTGGAACACACACGCTGGTGGAACACACACACACTGGTGGAACACACACACGCTGGTGGAACACACACACTGGTGGAACACACACGCTGGTGGAACACACACACACTGGTGGAACACACACACTGGTGGACACACACACACTGGTGGACACACACACACTGGTGGAACACACACACTGGTGGAACACACACACTGGTGGAACACACACACTGGTGGAACACACACACTGGTGGAGCACACACACACACTGGTGGAGCACACACACACTGTTGGAACACACACACACTGGTGGAACACACACACTGGTGGAAACACACACACACTGTGGAACACACACACACTGGTGGAACACACACACTGGTAGAACACACACGCTGGTGGAACACACACGCTGGTGGAACACACACACACTGGTAGAACACACACACGCTGGTGGAACACACACACTGGTGGAACACACACACTGGTGGAACACACACGCTTGTGGAACACACACACACTGGTGGAACACACACGCTGGTGGAACACACACACACACACTCGTGGAACATACACGCTGGTGGAATACACACGCTGGTGGAACACACACACACTGGTGGAACACACACACGCTGGTGGAACACACACGCTGGTGGAACACACACACACACTGGTGGAACACACACACGCTGGTGGAACACACACACTGGTGGAACACACACGCTGGTGGAACACACACACACTGGTGGAACACACACACTGGTGGAGCACACACACACTGGTGGAGCACACACACACTGGTGGAACACACACACTGGTGGAACACACACACTGGTGGAACACACACACTGGTGGAACACACACACTGGTGGAACACACACACTGGTGGAACACACACACCGGTGGAGCACACACACACTGGTGGAGCACACACACACTGTTGGAACACACACACACTGGTGGAACACACACACTGGTGGAACACACACACACACTGTTGGAACACACACACACTGGTGGAACACACACACTGGTAGAACACACACGCTGGAGGAACACACACGCTGGTGGAACACACACACACTGGTGGAACACACACACTGGTGGAACACACACACTGGTGGAACACACACACTGGTGGAACACACACACTGGTGGAACACACAGTTTCTTTTCCAGAATATTGATAAAAATTTATGATCTGAGCGTTGAAAATATATTTTAGTGTTTATACCAAAAACTTTTATGAAGGAAAATGGTTTTGAGATTCATATAGAAATACAGAAAGTTTGCAATGAAGTTTCCAACTTTTAGTCTATTATAATAGACATGATACCAGAACATTAATATTTGGGCATAAATGTAATCATTGTTATTCAATAATTTGGTAAGTACATAATAGATTTAACCACAATACGAGGAAAGGCATAATTTCTATAAATTCTGTAACAAATTATATTAAAAGAGATTATTATATAAATGAAAATAAGATATTATTGTCTTGTCTTTCGAACTCTGAATACTACCAAAGTAAAATAATTAGATTTGATCTATTTTCCACTAAAAATTATGAATCAGTTGTTCATTTCTCGATCTACAGGAACAATGGGTGTGGGTGGGGGGGGGGGGATTTTTGACAAGCCGTCGGCGTCATGTCTCCATCGAGACCACTAATATTTGTGGTTTTAAGGTAATTTCAATTAAAAACTTAGTTTACGTTGTTTACCACAACAACCTTCTTCTTAAATAATCTACATCTCCTGCATTGCTCAGAGACAAATTATTTAGTGCTGTTAACACCCTATTGACTGGTGCCGACATACCAACTCACTTCTTTTATGATAAATGGCTGAGCAACAATGCCTACAATCTCATTAAACTCAACATTCCTTTTAAGTGCAATCTACCTGTCTCTGATATTCCTCTTTATCTGTACCCCACCATTCAAGTATCATACACACCTGTCACCAAGAAAGATAATGAGAATCTTGCTCTTCTCAAAGCTGTCACACTCGAAACAATTGCCTCCTCCATTGAGGATTTAAGATCTCACGAGCACTGTGTCTACACCGACGGTTCAGTCCAATCCTCTACTGGACGGACTGCAGAAGCATGTACGTTTTATAGAAATAATATTTGCACAAAGATTGTCAGTGTCAGGTTAAACAACTTGCTGACCTCCACACAAGCAGAACTAGCAGCATTACACCTAGCTACCAGCACATTAAAAAACATTGGAGGAGGAATAATATTTTGTGATTCAAAGTCTGCTTTTCAAGCAATCGAAAACTTCTCCTGGAAGATCGACAGCAAGAACCTCATCCTACCATATAAATGACCAAATTGCTGCACAGAGTATAGGGTCTCGAATCTCCTTTGTATGATTACCTTCACACATAAATATAACCCATCATAATGAGACAGACATTGCAGCCAAATTAGCGTGTAACAAAGATGAAGTTGAATTACATCTGGGTATCCCCATCTCTGCTGTCAAAATTGTATTGGTCCAAACACTCAGGTCTGATAGGAAAGAAATTACTGACTCCCAACGACCTGAAAGTACTAGTATAAAAAGCTATGATTTGTTCAGATCTGAAACCTATATCTATGGGCAGCACAAAACGTCCACCAGACTGTGCGACACAGTGGTTGCAAGGATCAGGTTGGGTTACCGTTACCTGTGGCAGGTGGCTGCAGGTGACGGATCTCCCAATCCTGAGCACTCCAGGTGCAAACTCTGTGAGCAGGAACTGCGGCATGATCTCCCACACTACATCACCGAATTTCCAGTTATTAGACCTTTCAGACCAGTTGGCATGAGGTACCTGGAGCTTTGCAATTACTATATTCACTTTCATGTTCTTGAAGATAGCCTCACAGTGTACTCAAAATTTGCCAGTGCAGGCTACTAAACATATGGCCCTGTATGACTAACCATCCTGCGAGACGGGGACTTTTATTACCACTGCTACTTTATTCACTCTTGTGTTGATATCCTCAAAATGCATCCGGAGTCTGCCAGTGCAGACTGCCTATCACATGCCTCTGTATGACTAACATCCTGTGTGATGGGGATTTTTTTAGCATCACCTAGTTAGCTTTTTTGACACACTGTACTGCCCTTCATATAGTCTAGGGTAGCTGCACTAATGCAGATGTACCTCATGTATTAATAAAAAAAAATCTGAGCCGGACTTCAGGAATATTTTCATGCATCTTTCAAACTTTTAAAACTTTCAAATTTAGGCATGTCACTGAGGTTTAGGTGTGTCCTAACAGGGCGAGGAAGGGGGAACTGTAGCCGGAATCGAAACATTTTGTCATTACTCCTTTTCTGATTATTAATGCAGCCGGATTTTACATTCTTAAATAAAGTTTGTTATGAGAACAATTAATGCACAAGAGACGCCGATGTGGGACAACCAATGGTTGACAGTAAATGATGTCCGGAATGTGCTTTGTTTTGGCAAAATATAGTTAGTTCGTCAATCTATATTTTGTTCTCCATTATTTGTGTTTTAAAATGTTGTTTATTATGCTGCATGTTCCTTACACTCCAAATGTAAACTAACACTAATGACAATATTATGTGTTATCTCTCCAGATATCGTTCACCAGTGTGATTAAAACTATCACTTTACTCTACCCCTATATTTCAAGACCCCATGGGTACCCTGCAGTGCCCGGGTCGCCCCAGTACTCAGGCCTCCCCCACACATCCTCCCATCTTCCCCTACACATACACACACCTGTCTCTCTTTCCATATACACATCCAGACCTACTACACAACACCCTCCATATACACTCCCATCTCCCTCCAACACCCTCCCTGCTTCCTCCACACACACCTCTCCCAGTCATCCCCCCCACACACACCCTCCCTATCTCCCCCCCACACACACCCTCCCTATCTCCCACCACACACACACACTCCCTATCCCCCACACACACACCCTCCTATCTCCCCCCATACCCACACCCTCCCTATCTTCCCCCCCCCCACACACCTATACCTTCCCTCTCTCCCCCCCACACACACAACTAAACCTTCCCTATCTCCTCCACACACCCACCTTCTTTATCTCCCCCCACACCCTCCCTATTTCCCCCCCCCCACACACACCCCCCCCTATCTCCCCACACACCCACACCTCCCTACCTCCCCACACACACACACCCTCCCTACCTCCCCTCCCCCCACACTCCCACACCCTCCTTATCTCCCAACACACCCACACCCTCCTTATCTCCCCCCACACTCCCACACCCTCTTTATCTCCCCCACACACCCACACCCTCCTTATCTTCCCCCCCCCACACTCCCACACCCTCTTATCTCCCCCACACACCCACACCCCCCCTGTCTCTCCCCCCACACACCCACACCCACACCCCCCTGTCTCCCCACACACCCACACCCTCCTTATCTCCCCCACACACCCACCCCTCCTTATCTCCCCCACACACCCACACCCTCCTTATCTCCCCCACACACCCACACCCTCCTTATCTCCCCCCCCCTCAAACACCCACCCTCTCTATCTCCCCCCACACACCCATACCCTCCTTATCTCCCCCCCACACCAACCCAAAACATGCCTATCTCCACCCACACCCTCCTTATCTCCCCCACACACCCACACCCTTGCTTCTGCCGCCAAGGAGGAGAGAGCCGTGGCGGCAGAAACAAGGAAGAGGCGCAGGGCGAGAGGGGAAAACCAGGAAGTCACAGCTCCAACACGCCCCCCCAGAGGCGAGGGGGGAACCCACAACCAGCTACCCAGTAACACCAGAAAGGAGGACAACCCTGCCACCCTCCTCTGCATAGAAACCCCCATACCCCAAACCTCCCTGCCCCCACTCAAATGTTCAGACAAATCCCTCCCCCCCCACACCCAATCCCCATCCTTCTACCCCTACCTTCCTCCCGCCGAGTCCCCCCTCGCCCCCTTTCCTTCCTGTCTTCCCTTCCCTTTCACCCCATACCCTCCCTGTCCCTCCCCCTTCACTAGATCCCCCGCCCCTCAACCCAGTATCCTCTGAGGACCCTGTTATTCACCTCACAGGTCCTCGCACCCATGGAACAACTTCCCCACCAGCAGAACACTCACCAAGGAGGCGATTTGAGAAGGGACAGAAGAAAGTGAGCCTCAAAGCAATGTACACTATACATAGATGGAATTACAAATATAGCAAATGAACTTGGAGAATGGGTACTAGAGGAAAACCCAGACATAATAGCCCTCACAGAAACAAAGCTAACGAAAACCATAACAAACGCAGTGTTCCACAGGACTATTATGTTATGAGAAAAGAGAGGGAAGGAAGAGGTGGTGGTGGTGTAGCTCTGCTAATATGTAAAGACTGGGATTTTGAGGAGATGGTTATTCAGGGCTGTGAAGGTTTCAGTGACTACATAGCAGGTACCATAACAACTGGAAGGAAAAAATTATAGTCGTAGTCATATATAATCCACCACCAAATGACAGAAGACCCAGACAGGAATATGATAGAAACAACATGGCCACCATTAACATAATAGAAAGAGCAGCGTCTGTTGGTAGCAGGAATGGATCTGTACTACTAATTATGAGAGACTTCAACCATGGGAAGATAGATTGGGAGAACAGAGACCCGCATGGAGGACCAGAAACATGCAGAGCAAAGCTGCTGGATGTGGCAACAAGAAACTTTTTAAGCCATCAAAGAACCAACAAGAATGAGAGGAGAAGATGAACCAGCAATGCTTGATTTGATATTTACCGTTAATGAGTGGGATATAAGGGAAGTTAAGATGGAAGCACCCTTGGGAATGAGCGACCACAGTGTATTGAACTTTGAGTACCTGGTAGAGCTAGGAATTATCGCCCCAAGAAAAGAACTAGGAATCAAAAGGCTGGCATACCGAAGGGGAATTCTGAACAGATGAGAAGTTTCCTAAGGGAAATACCTTGGGACACAGACCTCAGAGATAAGTCTGTACAGGGTATGATGGACTACGTTACCCAAAAGTGTCAGGAGGCAGTAAACACGTGCATCCCGGCCAAAAGGGAAAAATCCGAGAAGCAAAAGAAGAATCCGTGGTATAATAGAGCATGTATGGAAGCGAAGAAACTGAACAAAAGGGCGTGGAGGAACTTCCGAAATAAAAGAACACCAGAAAGTAGAGAGAGATACCAGAGAACAGGAATGAGTACGTCAGGGTGAGAAGAGAAGCAGAGAAAAGTTTTGAAAATGATATAGCAAACAAAGCCAAGACCGAACCAAAGCTACTCCTCAGTCACATCAGAAGGAAAACAACAGTGAAAGAACAGTACTGAAACTTAGAACAGGCGAGGACAGGTATGCAGAGAATGACAAAGAGGTGTGTGAAGAACTCAACAAAAGGTTCCAGGAGGTCTTCACACTAGACAAGGTGAGGTCACTGTGCTAGGAGAAAGGGAGGTAAACCAGGCGGCCTTGGAAGAGTTCGAAATTACGAGAGAGGAGGTCAAGAGACACCTGCTGGATCTGGATGTTAGAAAGGCTGTTGGTCCAGACGGGATCTCACCATGGGTACTGAAAGAGTGTGCAGAGGCACTTTGCTTGTCACTCTCTATAGTGTATACTATAGAGAGAGGTCAGAGACACCTGCTGGATCTGGATGTTAGAAAGGCTGTTGGTCCAGACGGGATCTCACCATGGGTACTGAAAGAGTGTGCAGAGGCACTTTGCTTGTCACTCTCTATAGTGTATACTAAGTCACTGGAGACAGGAGACCTACCAGAAATATGGAAGACAGCGAATGTGGTCCCAATATACAAAAGGGCGACAGGCAAGAGGCACTGAACTACAGGCCAGTGTCCTTGACTTGTATACCATGCAAGGTGATGGAGAAGATCGTGAGAAAAAACTGTAACACATCTGGAGAGAAGGGACTTCGTGACAAATCGCCAACATGGGTTCAGGGAGGGTAAATCTTGCTTGACTGGCTTAATAGAATTCTACGACCAGGTGACAAAGATTAAGCGATTAAGCAAGAAAGAGAGGGCTGGGCGAACTGCATTTCTTGGATTGTCGGAAAGCCTTTGACACAGTACCGCATAAGAGGCTGGTACATAAGCTGGAGAGACAGGCAGGTGTAGCTGGTAAGGTACTCCAGTGGATAAGGGAGTAAGCAATAGGAAGCAGAGAGTTACGGTGAGGGGTGAGACCTCCGATTGGCGTGAGTCACCAGTGGAGTCCCACAGGGCTCTGTACTCGGTCCTATCTTGTTTCTGATATTTGTAAATGATCTCCAAGAGGGTATAGATTCATTTCTCTCAATGTTTGCAGACGATGCCAAAATTATGAGAAGGATTAAAACAGAAGAGGACTGTTTGAGGCTTCAAGAAGACCTAGACAAGCTGAAGGAATGGTTGAACAAATGGTTGTTAGAGTTTAACCCAACCAAATGTAATGTAATGAGATAGGTGTAGGGAGCAGGAGGCCAGATACAAGGTATCATCTGAGAGAGGAAATTCTTCAGGAGTCAGAGAAAGAAAAACTTGGGGGTTAATATCACGCCAGACCTGTCTCCTGCAGCACATATCAAGAGGATAACATCAGCGGCATATGCCAGGCTGGCCACATACGAACGGCATTCAGAAACTTGTGTAAAGAATCATTCAGAACTTTGTATACCACATATGTCAGGCCAATCCTGGAGTATGCAGCCCCAACATGGAGTCCATATCTAGTCAAGCATAAGACTAAACTGGAAAAGGTTCAAAGGTTTGCCACCAGACTAGTACCCGAGCTGAGAGGTATGAGCTACGAGGAGAGCACTACGGGAATTAAACCTCACTTCGCTGGAAGACAGAAGAGTTAGGGGGGACATGATCACCACATTCAAGATTCTGAAGGAATTGATAGGGTAGATAAAGACAGCTATTTAACACAAGGGGCACACGCACAAGGGGACACAGGTGAAAACTGAGTGCCCAAATGAGCCACAGAGATATTAGAAAGAACTTTTTTAGTGTCAGAGTGGTTGACAAATGGAATGCATTAGGAAGCGATGTGGTGGAGGCTGACTCCATACACAGTTTCAAGTGTAGATATGATAGAGCCCAATAGGCTCAGGAATCTGTACACCTGTTGATTGGCGGTTGAGAGGCGGGACCAAAGAGCCAAAGCTCAATCCCGCAAACACAACTAGGTGAGTACACCCTCCCTATCTCCCCCACACCCTCCCCCAACTCATATTTTCACCCTTTTTTGGCAGGGATATTCCTGCACTGGGCCCTAAGCCTCTGGCTGGCCCACTGGGCGGCCCTAAGCCTCTGGCTGGCCCACTGGGCGGGCCCTAAGCCTCTGGCTGGCCCACTGGGCGGGCCCTAAGCCTCTGGCTGGCCCACTGGGCGGGCCCTAAGCCTCTGGCTGGCCCACTGGGCGGGCCCTAAGTCTCTGGCTGGCCCACTGGGCGGGCCCTAAGCCTCTGGCTGGCCCCTGGGCGGGCCCTAAGCCTCTGGCTGGCCCACTGGGCGGGCCCTAAGCCTCTGGCTGGCCCACTGGGCGGGCCATAAGCCTCTGGCTGGCCCACTGGGCGGGCCCTAAGCCTCTGGCTGGCCACTGGGCGGGCCCTAAGCCTCTGGCTGGCCCACTGGGCGGGCCCTAAGCCTCTGGCTGGCCCACTGGGCGGGCCCTAAGCCTCTGCTGGCCCACTGGGCGGGCCCTAAGCCTCTGGCTGGCCCACTGGGCGGGCCCTAAGCCTCTGGCTGGCCCACTGGGCGGGCCCTAAGCCTCTGGCTGGCCCACTGGGCGGGCCCTAAGCCTCTGGCTGGCCCACTGGGCTGGCCCTAAGCTTCTGGCTGGCCCACTGGGCGGGTCCTAAGCTCTGGCCGGCACACTGGGCGGCACTAAGCCTCTGGCTGACCCACTGGGCGGGCCCTAAGCCTTTGGCTGGCCCACTGGGCGGGCCCTAAGCCTCTGGCTGGCCCACTGGGCGGGCCCTAAGCCTCTGGCTGGCCCACTGGGCGGGCCCTAAGCCTCTGGCTGGCCCACAGGTCGGGCCCTAAGCCTCTGGCTGGCCCACTGGGCGGGCCCTAAGCCTCTGGCTGGCCCACTGGGCGGGCCCTAAGCCTCTGGCTGGCCCACTGGGCGGGCCCTAAGCCTCTGGCTGGCCCACTGGGCGGGCCCTAAGCCTCTGGCTGGCCCACTGGGCGGGACCTAAGCCTCTGGCTGGCCCACTGGGCGGGCCCTAAGCCTCTGGCTGGCCCACTGGGCGGGCCCTAAGCCTCTGGCTGGCCCACTGGGCGGCCCTAAGCCTCTGGCTGGCCCACTGGGCGGCCCTAAGCCTCTGGCTGGCCCACTGGGCGGGCCTAAGCCTTTGGCTGGCCCACTGGGCGGGCCCTAAGCCTCTGGCTGGCCCACTGGGCGGGCCCTAAGCCTCTGGCTGGCCCACTGGGCGGGCCCTAAGCCTCTGGCTGGCCCACTGGGCGGGCCCTAAGCCTTTGGCTGGCCCACTGGGCGGGCCCTAAGCCTCTGGCTGGCCCACTGGGCGGACCCTAAGCCTCTGGCTGGCCCACTGGGCGGGCCCTATGCCTCTGGCTGGACCACTGGGCGGGCCCTAAGCCTCTGGCTGGCCCACTGGGCGGGCCCTAAGCCTCTGGCTGGCCCACTGGGCGGGCCCTAAGCCTCTGGCTGGCCCACTGGGCGGGCCCTAAGCCTTTGGCTGGCCCACTGGGCGGGCCCTAAGCCTCTGGCTGGCCCACTGGGCGGGCCCTAAGCCTCTGGCTGGCCCACTGG
>WNGS01165911.1:0-22883 GCA_020271785.1 Procambarus virginalis | reverse complement strand
GGAACTGAATAAGAAATTTCAGATCTTCACCGTAGAGTAGGAGAAGTTCCAGAGATAAGAGAGGGAACAGTCAACTAGACACACTAGAAGAGTTTGAGATTTCCAGTGGAGATGTAAGGAGGAAGCTTGACAGATTTGGTTGAGACAAAGGTGGAATCTCCCCTTTGATACTAAGGGAAGGAGCAGAAGCACTGTGCCTGCCACTCCCATAGTGTATAACAAATCACTGGTAACAGGGGAGCTTACAAAAATTTGGAAGATGGCTAACGTAGTCTCGAAATACAAGAAAGGGGATAGACAGGAGGCACTGAACTACAGGCCAGTGTCCCTAACCTGCATACCATGCAAGCTAATCGGGAAGATTGCGCAAAAAAAGCAAGGTGAAACACCTGGAGCAAAAGAACTTTGTAACACAGCATCAACATGGGTTCAAGGATGGCAAGTCCTGCCTCCCAGAATTAATTGAATTCTACGGCCAGGCAACAAAAATCCAGCAAGAAGGAGAGGGGGTGGGCAGACTGCATATTTTTGGAGCGCCAGAAAGCCTTTGACACAGTAACACGCAAGAGGCTAGTGCAAAGCCTGGAGATGCTGGCAGGAGTGAAAGAGAATGTACTTCATTGGATAAGGGAGTACCTAAGCAACAGAAGACGGCGAGTCACTGTGAGGGGGTGAGGTCTCAGATTGGCGAGGAGTAACCAGTGGGATCCCGCAGGGTTCGGTCCTTGGACCTATACTGTTTCTGATATAAGTAAAGGATCTCCCAGAGGGTATTGAATCGTTCCTCTCATTGTTTGCTGATAATGCAAAAATTATGAGGAGGATTAAGACAGAGGAAGATAGTATGAGGCTGCAAGATGACCTAGACAAACTGAATGAATGGTCCAACAAATGGCTACTAAAGTTCATTCCGAGTAAATGTAAGGTAATGGAACTAGGCGGTGGAAACAGGTGGCCAGACAGATGATACCGAATGGGAGAGGACGTACTTCATGAAACGGACAGAGAGAAAGATCTAGGAGAAGATATCACCCAAACCTGTCTCCTGAAGCTCACATAAAAAGAATAACATCTGCGGGAAATGCGAGCTGGATAACATCAGAACTGCCTTCAGGAACCTGTGTAAGGAGTCATTCAGAACCTTGTATACGAAATATGTAAGACCAATCCTGGAGTATGCGGCCCCAGCATGGAGTCTGTACCTTGTCAAGCACAAGACGAAGCTGGAAAAAGATCAGAGTTATGCTACTAGGCTAATCCTAGAACTAAGAGGCATGAGTTACGAGGAAAGGCTGCGTGAAATGCACCTCATGGCACTGGATGAAAGAAGAGTAAGGGTAGATATGATCACTACCTACAAAATTTTCAGAGAAGTTGAGAGGGAAGATAAGGATAAAATGTTTATCACGGGTGATACGCGAACAAGGGGACACAGGTGGAGACTAGTACCCAAATGAGCCACAGGGACGTTCGAAAGAACTTTATCAGTGTCAGAGTAGTTAACACATGGAATGCATTAGGCAGTGATGTGGTGGAGGCAGACGCCATACACATATTCAAATGTAAATATGATAGAGCTCAGTAGGCTCAGGAATCTGTACATCAGTTGATTGACAGTTGAGAGGCGGGACCAAAGAGCCAGAGCTCAACCCCCGCAAGCACAATTAGATGATTACACACGGAAACACTGTCACACACAGAGACACTCACACACACACACAGACACTCTCACTTACGGAGACACTCACACACACATGGAGACACACACACACGGAGACATTCTCACTTACGGAGATACTCATACACACGGAGACACTCACACTCACAGAGACACTCACACACACGGAGACACTCACACACACGGAGACACTCACACACACGGAGACACACACACACGGAGACACTCACACACACGGAGACACTCACACTCACAGAGACACTCACACACACGGAGACACACACACACGGAGACACTCACACACACGGAGACACTCACACACACGGAGACACTCACACACACGGAGACACTCACACACACGGAGACACACACACGGAGACACTCACACACACGGAGACACACACACTGAGACACTCACACACATGGAGACACTCTCACACACGGAGACACTCTCACACACGGAGACACTCACACTCACGGAGACACACACACACACTGAGACACTCACACACATGGAGACACTCACACACATGGAGACACTCTCATTCATGAAGACACTCACACTCACGGAGACACTCACACACATGGAGACACTCATGCACACGGAGACACTCACACACATGAAGACATTCAAAACCCATTCAGTAAATAGGATACTGAAGGGGGTTAAAGATGGACAGGGCTGAACAAAACATTGAGAAGGTTTTCAGGTTGGGCTGGAACAACAAGGACAGAAACCGCCTGGTAAAAATTGTGCTTGCAAACGAGACCATGTTAGCGGTTATTCTAGAAAGGAAGAGTCATCTGCAGTGCAGTATGTGGAGGAATACAAAAAAGTATTCCTCCAGAGGGACAGGACGAAGGAGGAGAGAGCCAGTGCAGCAGAGGCAAGGAGGAAGTGCAGGAGGAGAGGAGTAAACCAGGAAAGCATAGCCCCCAATGCAACACTCATCGAAGAAAACCCAGACATAATAGCACTCACAGAAACAAAGCTAACAAAAACCATAACAAATACAGTGTTTCCACATGACTACTATGTAGTGAGGAAAGAGAGAGAAGGGAGAGGTGTTGGTGGGGTAGCTTTGCTGATAAGAAAAGGCTGGAGTTTTAAAGAGATGGGTATTCAGGGCTTTGAAGATTTCAGTGACTACAAATCAGATACCATAGCAATTGGAGGACAAAAAATATAGTAGTAGTCATATATAACCCCCAACAAACGACAGAAGACCCAGACAGGAAAATGACAGAAACTATTGCCACCATCAATATAATAGAGAGAGCAACTTCTGTAGCTAGCAGGAACGGATCCAGACTACTAATCTTGTGAGACTTCAACCACGGGAAGATAGATTGGGAGAACAGAGACCCACATGGAGGACTAGACACATGGTGAGCTAAGCTGCTGAACGTGGTGTGATGATAATCTCTTTCAAGAGAGATTGAGCCTGCTCTTCCCTATATCAGTCACGTTACTACTACAAGTACAAGATGCTACATCCAAGATACGTCCAGCAGTAGCACAAAACGTTTTGACCAGGAAGCAAAACGTACCCTGCATACCCACCTTCACCCCTCCCCCCGTCACACCGGCTCAGCGTGACATTTCAACAAGCTAACTACCAGTCTCCACCTTCCTGCCTTTTGATTGGCTGGTGTCGCCGTCAGCTTACTGCACTTGCACCACGCACGCCATCTAGCCGAGTCGACGTCTGGGCAGCTCCAGCCGTCCTTCCTCAGAATATCCCTGTGCTCTCTGAAGTTGATATCTCTCTCTGGTATATTACAGCCCTGGCTTACGTATACTAAAGGGAGGTAGCAGCTATAGCCAGTATTCTCAGCACCTGACTTTATTTGCACATTGTATTATTGTAATTCATCTATATTCTTATTTTTGTTATTTTGTGTTTGTTAACCTATTTTAAATTCATTTAAGCCAAGAGATTGTCTTTATTTATATTTTGCTTTTCTAAATTAATTAAAGTTTCATTATTTTACTTTGTGTTTTGCGTGTCTTCCCTTACCTTACCACAGACAAACAGGCAAGCAGTCTCTTTTTTTTTGTATGTGTGACCAGGCATTGACACCCGCCATTGAAGGACTGCCGAACACCTTACTCCAACACTTTACCGTCACAGTGGCAACAAGAAATTTTCTAAGCCAACACATCAAGGGACCAGCAAGAATGAGAGGAGAGGATAAACCAGCTTTGCTTGATCTGATATTTACCCTAAATGAGTCATATATAAGGAAAGTTAAGTTGGACGCCCCCTTGGCAATGAGTGATCACAGTGTGTCGATCTTTGAGTTCCTGGTAGTGCTAGGAATATTTCTCCATAAAAAGAACTGGGAAACAAAGGGCTGGAGTACCGAAAGGGAAATTATGAGGTGATGAAAAAATTCCTATAGGATATACCATGGGACACAGAACTCAGAACTAAGTCTGTATAAGACATGATGGACTATGTCACCCAAAAGTGTCCGGAGGAAGTAAATAGGTTTATCCCAGCCCGACAGGAAAAAAACTTGAAGCAAAAGAAGAATCCATGGTTTAATAGGGCATGTATGCAAGCAAAGGAACTGAACAAAAGGGCGTGGAGGAACTTCTGAAATAACAGAACACCAGAAAGCAGAGAGAGATACCAGAGAACCAGGAACGAGTATGTTAGTGTGAGAAGAGAAGCTGAGAAAAAGTATGAAAATGATATAGCTAATAAAGCCAAGACCGACCCAAAGCTACTACACAGTCACATCAGGAGGGAAAACACAGTGAAGGAACAGGTGATGAAACTTAGAATGGGTGAAGACAGGTACACAGAGAATGACAAAGAAGTGTCTGAAGAACTCAACAAAAGGTTCCAGGAGATCTTCACAATAGAACAAGAAGAGATCACTTCACTAGGAGAGGTGGCAGTAAACCAAGCGGCCTTGGAAGGGTTCGAAATTACAAGAGATGAGGTTAAGAGGCACCTGTTGGAGCTGGACGTGAGAAAGGCTGTTGGCCCGAACGGAATCTCACCATAGGTATTGAAAGAGTGTGCATGAGCGCTTTGCTTGCCACTCTCCATAGTGTATAGTGGGTCACTGGAAACGGGAGACCTACCAGAAATATGGAAGATGGCTATTGTATCCCAATATACAAAAAGGGTGATAGACAAGAGGCTCTGAACTACAGGCCAGTGTCCTTAACTTATATTCCATGCAAGGTGATGGAGAAGATTGTAAGAAAAAACCTAGTAACACATCTGGAGAGAAGGGACTTCGTGACAACCCATCAACATGGGTTCAGGGAGGATAAATATTGCCTTACAGGCTTAATAGAATTCACTGATCAGGTGACAATGATCTAGCAGGAAAGAGAAGGATGGGCGGAATGCATTTTTTTTTGGGTGTGGGAAAGCCTTTGACACAATACAACGAAAAAGGCTGATGCATAAGCTGGAGAAACCGGCAGGAGTAACTGGTAGGGCGCTCCAGTGGATAAGGGAGTACCTAAGCAATAGAGAGCAGAGAGTTACAGTGAGGGGTGAGACATCAGATTGGCGTGAAGTCACCAGTGGAGTCCCACAGGGCTCTGTACTCGGACCTATCCTGTTTCTGATATACGTAAATGATCTCTCAGAGGATATAGACTCATTCCTCTCAATGTTTGATGACTACGCCACAATAATGAGAAGGATTAAGACATAGGAGGACTGCTTGAGGCTTCAAGAAGACCAGGACATGATGCAGGAATGGTCGAACAAATAGTTGTTAGAGTTAAACCCAAGCAAATGTAATGTAATGAAGATAGGTGTTGGGAGCAAAAGACCAGATACAAGGTATCATTTCGGAAATGAAATACTTCATGAATCAGAGAGAGAGAGAAAGACCTAGGAGTTGATATCATGCCAGACCTGTCCCCTGAAGCTCATATCTAGAGGATAACATCAGCAGCATATGCCAGGTTGGCTAACATAAGAACGGCCTTTAGAAACTTGTGTAAGGAATCTTTCAGAACATTGTATACCACATGTCAGACCAACCCTGGAGTATGCAGCTCCAACATAGAGTCCATATCTAGTCAAGCACGAAAAAACTGGAAAAGGTTCAAAGGTTTGCCACCAGACTAGTACCCGAACTGAGGTGTATGAGATACGAGGAGAGACTATGGGAATTAAACCTCATGTTACTGGGAAACGGAAGAGTTAGAGGGAACACGAATACCACATACAAGATTCTCAGAGGAATTGATAGGGTACATGAAGACAGACTATTTAACACAAGGGGAACACGCACTAAGGAACACAGGGAGAAATTGAGTGCCCAATTGAGCCATAGACGTTAGTAAGAATTGTTTTCAGTGTCAGAATAGTAGACAAATGGAATGCATTAGGAATTAATGTGGTGGAGGCTGACTCCATACACAGCTTCAAGTGTAGATATGATTGAGCCCAGCAGGCTCAGGAACCTGTACATTAGTTAATTGACAGTTGAGAGGCGGGATCAAGGAGCCAGAGCTCAACCCCTGCAAGCACAAATAGGTGAGTACACACGGAGAGACATACACACACATGGAGACATTCACACACACACGGAGACACTCCCCGTGCCAGGTCCCCCCAGCTCCCACTCACCCCAGATCCCAAAGGTCCCCCCCCCAGAGGAGAAGCAGAAGAGAGTCAGCTTCAGGGTGATGTACTTGAACATTGATGGGATCACAAGCAAGACAAGTGAACTAAGGGAAAGAGCACAAGAAGTGAACCCAGATGTAATTGGACTCACTGAAACAAAACTCTCAGAAATCATAACGAATGCCGTGTTTCCCCAGGAGTACACAGTAATAAGGAAAGAGAGAGAAGGTAGGGGAGGAGGCGGAGTGGCCCTACTCATGAGAAAGGAATGGAGTTTTAAGGAGATGGCCATCCCGGGCTGTGAGGAGTTCAGAGACTACATAGCAGGCACCATGACAATGGGAGGACCAAGAATAGTAGTAGCAGTAATATACAACCCTCCACCAAATGACAGAAGACCCAGTCAAGAGTATGAAAACAACAACATGGCAGTTAACACTATAATTGAGAGGGCAGCCTCTGCTGCCTGTAGAAATAGATCCCACCTGCTCATCATGGGCGACTTCAATCATGGAAGGATTGACTGGGAGAACAAGGAACCGCATGGAGGCGAGGATACGTGGAGAGCCAAACTATTGGAGGTGGTGACAAGAAACTTTTTAACCCAGCATGACCCGGTAGGAATGAGCGACCACAGTGTACTGGTGTTTGAGTACTTGATTGAAGAAGGGTTATTGAACTCGAGGAGGGATACCGAAACCAAAAGGTTAGCATACCGAAAGGGAAACTATGAGGGGATAAGAAAATTCCTAACAGATATAGCATGGGAAACAGAGCTCAGGGGAAAGACGGCCCAAGATATGATGGATTACATCACGCAGAAGTGCAAGGACGCAGCAAACAAGTTTGTCCCAGTCCAAAAGGAAAACAGAGAAATGAAAATGAGAAACCCATGGTTTAATCAGAGATGTAGGCTAGCTAAGCAGCAAAGTAAAAAGGCATGGAGAAACTATAGGAATAACAGGACACTGGAGAGCAGAGAAAGATACCAAAATGCCAGGAATGAATATGTCAGGATGAGAAGAGAGGCAGAAAGACAATACGAAAATGACATCGCAAGCAAGGCAAAGACTCAGCCTAAATTGTTGCATAGCCACATCAGGAGAAAAACAACAGTAAAGGAACAGGTTATGAAATTAAGGATAGGGGCGGAAGGATTCACTACAAATGACAAGGAAGTGTGTGAGGAGTTGAATAAGAAATTCCAGGAGGTCTTCACCTTAGAGCAAGGAGAAATTCCAGAGGTAAGAGAGGGAATAGCTAACCAGGAACCACTGGAAGACTTTGAGATTACCAGCGGGGAAGTAAGGAAGTGTTTACTAGAGTTGGATGTGACAAAGGCTATAGGCCCAGATGGAATCTCCCCTGGGTTCTAAAGGAAGGAGCAAGAGAACTGTGCCTACCACTCTCCATAGTGTATAACAAATCACTGGCAACAGGGGAACTGCCAGATATTTGGAAAGCAGCTAACGTAGTCCCGATATACAAGAAAGGGGATAGACAGGAGGCACTGAACTACAGGCCAGTGTCCCTAACCTGCATACCATGCAAGCTGATGGAGAAGATTGTGCGAAAAAAACTAGTGGAGCATCTGGAGCGAAGGAACTTTGTAACACAGCATCAACATGGGTTCAGGGATGGCAGGTCCTGCCTCACAGGGTTACTTGAATTCTACGACCAGGCAACAAAAATAAGGCAAGAAAGAGAAGGGTGGGCAGACTGCATATTTTTGGATTGTCAGAAAGCCTTTGATACAGTGCCACACAAGAGGCTAGTGCGAAAGTTGGAGATGCAGGCTGGAGTGAAAGGGAAGGTACTCCGGTGGATAGAGGAGTACCTAAGCAACAGGAGACAACGAGTCTGTGTGAGGGGTGAGGTCTCAGATTGGCGAGACGTTACAAGTGGAGTCCCGCAGGGGTCAGTCCTTGGACCTATACTGTTTCTGGTATATGTAAATGATCTCCCAGAGGGTATAGATTCGTTCCTCTCAATGTTTGCCGACGATGCAAAAATTATGAGGAGGATTGAAACAGAGGATGATAGTAGGAGGCTACAAGATGACCTAGATAGACTGAGTGAATGGTCCAACAAATGGCTGTTGAAGTTCAACCGGAGTAAATGCAAAGTAATGAAACTAGGCAGTGGAAACAGGAGGCCAGACACAGGATACAGAATAGGAGATGAAGTACTTAATGAAACAGACAGAGAGAAAGATCTAGGAGTTGATATCACACCAAACCTGTCTCCTGAAGCCCACATAAAGAGAATAACGTCTGCGGCATATGCGAGGCTGGCTAACATCAGAACGGCGTTCAGGAACCTGTGTAAGGAATCATTCAGAATCTTGTACACCACATATGTAAGACCAATCCTGGAGTATGCGGCCCCAGCATGGAGCCCGTACCTTGTCAAGCACAAGACGAAACTGGAAAAAGTCCAAAGGTATGCTACTAGACTAGTCCCAGAACTAAGAGGCATGAGTTATGAGGAAAGACTGCGGGAAATGCACCTTACGACACTGGACGACAGAAGAGTAAGAGGGGACATGATCACAACCTACAAAATCCTCAGGTTAATCGACCGGGTAAACAAGGATGAACTATTCAACACTGGAGGGATGCGAACAAGGGGACACAGGTGGAAGCTGAGTACCCAAATGAGCCACAGAGACATTAGAAAGAACTTTTTCAGTGTCATAGTAGTTAGTAAATGGAATGCACTAGGGAGTGATATGGTGGAGGCTGACTCCATACACAGTTTCAAATGTAGATATGATAAGAGCCCAGTAGGCTCAGGAATCTGTACACCAGTTGATTGATAGTTAAGAGGCGTGACCAAAGAGCCAACGCTTGACCCCCGCAAGCACAATTGAGTGAGTACAATTAGGCGAGTACACACGGAGACACTCACACACACGGAGACACTCACACACAGACAAGCAACTGTGTGGCAACAAGGAATTTTCTGAGCCAGCATGTCAGGGAACTCAGAAGAGTGAGAGGCAATGATGAACCAGCTAGTCTCGACTTAATATTCAGTCTGAATGATTCAGAAATAAGGGAAGTCAAAGTTGAAGCCCCCTTAGGAATGAGTGACCACAGTGTACTGACTTTTGAGTACTTGGTGGACGTAGGGATAACCTATCCAAGGATGGGATTGGAGGGGAAAAGACTAAATTATCGAAGAGGAAAATATGACGAAATGAGGAACTTCCTAAGGGGAATACCATGGGAAACAGAACTTAGAGACAGGAATGTGTAGGACACGATGGATTTCTTCAACCAGAAGTGCCAGGAAGCCACAGACAGGTTTATCCCCGTCCAAAAGGAGAAAAACGAAAAACAACAGAAAACCCCATGGTTCAACCAGGAATGCAAGGTAGTGAAGCAACTCAGTAAAAGAACATGGGGAAACGACAGAAATAACAGAACACCAGAAAGCAGGGAGAGATACCAGAAGGCCAGAAATGAGTACCTAAGAATGAAGAGGGAAGCAGAGAGACAGTATGAAAATGACATAGCGAGTAAAGCCAAGACCCAACCAAAGCTGCTTCACAGCCACATCAGGAGGAAAAGAGCAGTGAAAGAACAAGTGATGAAATTGAAAAAAGGGGAGAACAGTAACACAGAGAATGACAAGGAGGTGTGTGAAGAACTCAACAAGAGATTCCAGGAGGTCTTCACAATAGAACAAGAAGAAGCCCCTGCACTAAGTGAGGAGGAGGCAAACCAAGCAACCTTGGAGGAATTTGACCTCACCAGTGATGAGGTCAAAAGGTGTCTGCTGGAGCTGGATGTGACAAAGGCTGTTGGGTCTGACAGAATCTCACCATGGATACTAAAGAAAGGTGCAGAAGCATTAAGTGTGCCATTATCTATGGTGTATAACAGGTCACTGGAAACAGGCGACCTACCAGAAAGTTGGAAGACAGCTAACGTAGTCCCAATATACAAGAAGGGTGACAGGCAAGAGGCACTGAACTACAGGCCAGTTTCCCAAACTTGAATACCATGCAAGGTGATGGAGAAGATCGTGACGAAAAGGCTCGTAGAGCATCTGGAGGGAAATAACTTTGTAATGCAACACTAACATGGGTTCAGAGATGGTAAATCGTGCCTCACTGGTTTAATAGAATTCTATGACCAGGCAACAAAAATTAGGCAGGAAAGAGAAGGGTGGGCCGACTGCATTTTCCTGGACTGCCAGAAAGCCTTTGACACAGTTCCCTATAAAAGGCTGTTAAAAAAGTTGGAGCAACAGGCAGGAGTAAAAGGAAAGGTGCTCCAGAGGATAAAAGAGTACTTAAGCAACAGGAAATAGCGAGTAACGGTGAGGGGGTGGGGAGACATCAGAGTGGCGAGATGTCACCAGTGGAGTCCCACAGGGCTCAGTACTTGGACCCATCCTGTTTCTAATATATGTAAACGATCTTCCAGAGGGTATAGATTCGTTCCTCTCAATGTTTACTGATGATGGAAAAATTATGAGAAGAATCATGACGGATGATGATAGACAGAAACTACAGGATAACCTGGACAAACTGGAGAAATTGTATAGAAAATGGCTACTAAAGTTCAACTCAGGAAAGTATAAGGTAATGAAATTAGGCGAAGGGAGCAGGAGGCTGACCACAAAGTACCATCTAGGAGGTAAAATCCTACAAGAGTCAAATAGAGAGAAAGCTCTGGGAGTTGATATAAAACCGAACCTGTCCCCAGAGGCCCACATCAAAAGGATATCATCAGCGGCATATGCTAGACTGGCTAACATAAGAACTGCTTTTAGAAACTTGTGTAAGGAATCGTTCAGGACCCTGTATACCACTTATGTCAGACCAATCTCGGAATATGCAGCTCCAGCCTGGAGTCCATACCAAGTTAAACACAAGACAAAGTTAGAGATGATTCAGCGGTATGCCACCAGACTCGTCCCGGAACTGAGAGGTATAAGCTACGAGGAAAGGCTAAAGGAGCTGAACCTCACGTCCCTGGTAAACAGACGAGTAAGGCGAGACATAATAACCACCTACAAAATTGTCAGGGGAATTGACAGGGGTTATCTTGAGATGATTTCGAGGCTTTTTAGTGTCCCCGCGGCCCGGTCCTCGACCAGGCCTCCACCCCCAAGAAGCAGCCCGTGACAGCTGACTAACACCCAGGTACCTATTTTACTGCTAGGTAATAGGGGTATAGGGTGAAAGAAACTCTGCCCATTGTTTCTCGCCGGCGCCTGGGATCGAACCCAGGACCATGTTACGTACTCCTAGCTGGATACGAATATAAATTTAAATAAACTTATTTTGTTCCGTTTCATCATTACCTGTATATGTAAATATATTATATTTTTGTAAATTATCGTGTGGTGTGGCAATATCAGTGGAGACAGGAGCGCGGTTGCTCTTCACACGTCTAATACCTGTTAGATTCGGGAAATTAGAATTGCTGGACCTGTTCAGTTATGGGAGTTCCAGATGTCACCTTTTAATTTTCATATATTGTTAATTTACTGTAATTAAGCAGGTGGCATTGTAACTTATATATTTTGTAAGTAACTATTATATTTTATTTGCATTCTTATGTATTTTGAGAACCAGTGGTTGTTCAATTAGTTTTAAATATTAAAAAGTCTTTATTTTCCATCCCTCATCCTGGATGAGGCAGAGGGGGAGAGAGAATTATGGGTAGAGACGGCGTTAGAGTAAGTAGCTTGCACGGGACAGGAGAGATAACATCTTTGGAGATAAGTCTGTAACATTCATGTTGTGCCATATTTTTATATATTATATTATATGAGAGACAATGCTTTTTGTTGTATAGTTAACTTGTGCATCTGTGATTTATATTATACTGTATTGATCATATTGAATATATATATCATAATTTATATGTATTTCTTCAGTCCAAAGAGAGAAATTTTACCAAGTTGCTTTGTACCTATCATGGGGTTACACTGGTGACCCACTCTTGAGAACAGCAGTTGTAGTATCCCTAGACATTTAAGGTCATGCTGTTGTAGGGTGATGAGCCATAATGAACGATAGGTAACATAGAGTTATGGGGGCCTGTCCGGGAGATATTGTTCCCACTTAAACTTAACTTTGCTAATCTAACCTTGCCTTCCTAGGTACCAGAGTGTTTAAGTGTCTGTGTTTCTTAAGAACTATTCCATGTGCCAAGCAAGCCTTCCTGTGTGTCAAGTAACAACGTTTCACGATTTTGGAGGTAAATCATCCTAAATATTTTGTTTGTGCAGTGAGGCCAAGCGAATTTTCAGTGTTGTGACAATTTTACAGTGAAGTGTAGTGAAGTGCCATTGTGTTAATTATATTGTGTTAATCAAGTGCCAAGTGTTAGTAAATATGGAGAATCAAGTGTTGACGTTGTTGGCTCATCCAGACTTTCAGGGAATTAAGAGCCTAAAAATGTCTGAATTAATACAAATGGCAAATCAGTTGGATTTAACCGCCAACAATAGAATGATTAAAGCCCAAATTGTGAAAGTCATTGTGACGCATTTAGTTGAGAATGGAGAGTTAGCCGAAGAAATTCTGGAGGAGTTAAGAGAGGAGTCGAGTGATCAGATGTCGTTAAAGCGTTTTGAGTTAGAAGCTCGTCAATTAGAGCTTGAAGCTCAAAAGGAACAGAAAATATTAGAGGCTGAAGCTCGTCAAAGAGAGATTGAGGCTCAAAAGCAACAGAAACTATTAGAGGCTGAAGCTCAACAGAGGGAGCTTGAGACTAGGCATTTAGAGGTTATGGCACAGTTGCAACTAGAAGCAACAAGCAAAGAACAAACTAGGCAGTTAGCAATTCAACAACAAATGGCTGACACTAACTTTAGACTTGAAACACAGCGTATGGTAGCTGGGCATGGAAATACTAGTAATGTTTCAACTAATAATGATAATAATCCCATCAGGATGAATAAGTACATAGAGTTACCCAAGTTTAATGAGGAGGATCCTGAGGTTTTCTTTGCACATTTTTATAAGATTGCAGTCAGTATGAACTGGCCAAGGGATCAATGGGTAGCAATCATGCAGTCTCAATTTATGGGGTGTAGTCAGGAGGTTTTTACATCCTTACCTGACGCTAATAGCTTTGATTATGAATTTGTAAAGAAAAGCATCTTAAATGCGTATCAATTAAATCCAGATGCACACAGGCAAAAGTTTCGGAACCTAAGGAGGGTAAGCGATCAGACAATAGCTAATTTTACTCATCAAAAGACGACATATTGCAACAGATGGTTAAAGTCACTTTCAGTAACAGAGTATGATGCTCTAAAGAATCTTCTTATCATGGAAGAAGTATTGTCATGTCTCCCAGACAAATTGTCTACTTTTATGGCAGAACAAAAGAATGTAACAGACATTTATGAGCTGTCAAAGCTCGCTGATGAGCATGAGTTGTTGACTAAAGCCCAGTTTACGTCCCAATCACCTAAGTTTAATCGTAGAGTAAATCATAATGCTCACAGAACTCCTTATCAGAACCAATCCAGTCCTATAGCTCCAGTTACTCCTATGAGCTCTTCTCTTACAAAACCTAATCCTGCTACTTCATTGTCAGGAATGTCAAATACTAATAAGGTTAATTCTAGACCTACAGTTGGTTCCACAGGTGTGTCCACTGTAAGGTCCTGTACCCATTGTAAGAGAAAAGGCCATGGAATTAATTCCTGTTTTATATTGCACCCTGAGTTACGACCAACTGGTCTCATTTATTGTAGAGGTGGGCAAAATAAATTACCTAATGAACATGTAACTGTAAACCCCAATTGGGTGAAACAGTATTCTCCATATATGTCTTCAGGTAAAGTTTTGAGTGTTGATGGAAAGTGGAAGCCGGTGGTTATTCTTCGTGATACAGGTGCTTCCCAAACCTTAATTTCTGCTAGTATACTTTCAAATGTTGAAAAGAGAGATACTGGAAAGTTTGTTGTTCTTCAGAGTGTTGCAGGATGTCAAACTGTACCTCTGATAGATGTTACTTTAAGATCCACTATTACTCCAAGTTTATGCACTGTGGGTGTTTGTTCACAGTTGCCCATCCCGGTGTGGATGTTATATTGGGTAATGATGTGGCATAAATCATGTTGTGGGTGAGATTGATCCCAGTTGTGTAAACAGCCAGTTGCAGACCATGTTTATTCTGCCTGTGCTGAAGTTAGTTCTATGAATGAACCTGTTGTAGTAGATGGTTTTGTCCACTCTACCTGTGCTGATGTCAGTACTATTATAAATCCAGTTGTCAGTTCTAATGTTACTCAAGCATTTGTTCCAGTAACCAGTACCCCTTCAGTGGAGAAGTGGGATGTGGTTGTTCCAGATTCCTGTGTGGCCGACCTAGTTGTTGAGAGTAAGCCTGATACTATGACTCTGCTTTATTCCAATAAATTGGGAAAGGATGTCCATGTACCATTGTCTTGCCCGCTCACTACGAAAGTTGTGCCAGGAGTTGAGAGAAACTTAAAAGCCACGACTCTAGTGTATTCTAGCCAAGTGAATGGTTTAGGACAAGATGTCGGGTTGGCAGAAGTATTCCCGCTCACTCCAAGTTTAGAATCAGTTGTCGAGAGTAAGTCTGTTGTAGAGGCCCCGCCTCACCCTAGTCAAGGTGATAGTATAGGGGAGGAGGTCAAACTACCTGTTACTTGCCCGCTCGCTTCAGATTCCTTTAATTTATGTGCATTGAGTAGAACTGACCCTAAGATTTCAGAGAGAAGCAAGGAGACAGTCTGTACTGTAGATCCAGTTCTGGAGAGTGTGGGAGAGCAGCCAGAGGATCAGCTTCTGTCGAGTAGATGGAGACCTATTGAGCCTCCCTCTTCAGTTGTCTGTGAGGATGTGACCCCGCTTGGTAGTGTTATTGATTGTGAACAGACAGTACTCCAAGCAGCTCCAGATGTCATGGGAGGAAATTTTGGTAAAACCATTGAGAGTGGTAAAGTATCATTTGGATCTAAGTTGCAGAGAGTTGTGGGTTGTGATTCTTATTCCATGTGGAGTAAGTATTTGTCATTGTGTAAATTGAGTCAGAGTGTGTGTAGGATGTTGAAATCTACTTTTATTCTGCAGGAGCCATTCTCTTGTGAAGTAATGGACTGTGGGACATCTTTGTCCAGCCTTGTGGTTGAGCAGAGAGAGTTTACTCAAGTAGGTTGTGCATCCAGTTGTTCTGAGGAAGTGGTGAGTTATACTAGAGCAGTGTCTCTATATTCAGATCCAGTTATATTGATGCAAGAGTAGTGAACAACGTGTATGTTCCACTCAAGTGTGGTGTTGACTTTCAGAGTCATATTGGTGTCGACTTTCAGAGTCATATTGGTGTTGACTTTCAGAGTCATATTGAGGCTCCAGGTGTGTATTTCAAGTTGGGGATAAGGTTATCCTACATTGTGTTAATCGTTGTGAAGGGTTACAGATTGTCCTTGGGTGTTTCCCAGGTAATCTGCTGTGCATCTTCAAGATGTTAAGACCCTTAAACCTCTTGGTTGATTGTTTGTCATCAGACGTAAATCACTTGGGAAGTGATGGTGAGGGTTGTCAAGTTTTCGGCATGTTCTTGTTAGTCTTTTGGAAGACTAGAAGGTTGATGAAAGTGTGTGTTGTGTTCAAGTTCACCATCAGAAATTGTGAACTTGTCTTTGGAGTTATGATTGAGATATGGTGCCTAGGCATATGCCTGTTGTGTTTCACTGATCGTTATGACAGAGTTATGAGGAAATTAATTTCTGTGTTCCTTATGGATCATCTGAGTCAGTTCGATCAGGTAGTCTTTGCACTTATCTTGGATTGTATTTATTGGTTTGAAGGTCAAAGATTTGCTAAGTCGGTGTGTTGTGTTGCTGAAGGTTCTATGAATGGGGGAAATTTTATACATAATTGTGAAGTTTAACGCTAATTTCTCTAATTTTAGTATCCATTGGGCGAAGTATGTGTTCCACAGAGGATCAAGAGTGATGAGGAGCAGATGTCTTTGTCAGAGCATACCCAGGAGAAGTCCCAAATCTACTTTACATCCAGTCAGCTTCAATTAAGCAGTTCAGCTCCAGAAAAAAGGAGTCATGGAAAATGGAGTCTGTCTTGGAAAATTCACCATATAGAAAATGGATCATATGGAAATATGGGACTGATCTCGGAGAAATAGTAGAAACAGATGTAGAGAATAATTGCAGTGATGACTGTGTGAAAGCAGCTACCTTTATTGACAATTCTATTCATGCTAATGATGATAATGTTGTTGATAGGTGTGTGAAATATGATCTGAAACAAAGTGAAATAAATGAGATAGTACCCTGGAGAGATAAATTTGCATACTCCAGTGAAACATATGTAGAACATAGTCATAAGACTGAAATTTCTGAGTTTCATGTAAGAATATATTTGGAGTGTTTTCATTTTTGTCCAGAAATGTGTTCTTATTACTTTTACATGTTTGGTGTAATTAATACCATAAATCTCAAGTGTCATGCATTTTTACTTCGGAAAAAATGCCATTGATCTTCAATCCATTGCATTTTTTTTCTTGGAGGTGGAAGTGTTACGTACTCNACACATATTCAAATGTAGATATGATAGAGCTCAGAAGGCTCAGGAATCTGTACACCAGTTGATTGACAGTTGAGAGGCGGGACCAAAGAGCCAAAGCTCAACCCCCGCAAACACACTAGATGATTACACACGGGAACACTGTCACACACAGAGACACTCTCACACACGGAGACACTCACACACATGGAGACACTCACACACATGGAGACACTCACACACGAGACATTCTCACTTACGGAGATACTCACACACACGGAGACACTCACACACATGGAGACACTCACACACTCTACGTAGAATTCTACGATCAGGTGAGAAAGATTAAGCAAGAAAGAGAAGGATGGGCGGAATGCATTTTTTTGGACTGTCGGAAAGCCTTTGACACAGTACCCCATAAAAGGTTGATGCACAAGCTGGAGAAACAGGCAGGAGTAACTGGTAGGGCGCTCCAGTGGATAAGGGAGTACCTAAGCAATAGGAAGCAGAGAGTTACAGTGAGGGGTGAGATCTCAGAATGGCGTGAAGTCACCAGTGGAGTCCCATAGGGCTCTGTGCTTGGACCTATCCTGTTCCTGATATACGTAAATGATCTCCCAGAGGGTATAGACTCATTCCTCTCAATGTTTGCTGACGACGCCAAAATTATGAGAAGGATTAAGACAGAGGAGGACAGTTTGAGGCTTCAAGAAGACCTGGACAGGCTGCAGGAATGGTCGAACAAATGGCTGTTAGAGTTTAACCCAAGCAAATGTAATGTAATGAAGATAGGGGTAGGAAGCAGGAGACCAGATACAAGGTATCACTTGGGGATGAAATACTTCAAGAGTCAGAGAGAGAGAAAGACCTGGGGGTTGATATTTATATATTTATTTATTTATTCATATACAAGAAGGTACATTGGGAATGTGAGAATATATATATGGTAATTACAATCTTGTAAGCCACTAGTACGCGCAGCGTTTCGGGCAGGGTAGGATATCACGCCAGACCTGTCCCCTGAAGCTCATATCAAGAGGATAACATCAGCAGCATATGCCAGGTTGGCTAACATCAGAACGGCCTTTAGAAACTTGTGTAAGGAATCTTTCAGAACATTATATACCACATATGTCAGACCAATCCTGGAGTATGCGGCTCCAGCATGGAGTCCATATCTAGTCAAGCATAAAACTAAACTGGAAAGGTTCAAAGGTTTGCCACTAGACTAGTACCCGAGCTGAGAGGTATGAGCTACGAGGAGAGACTACGGGAATTGAACCTCACTTCGTTGGAAGACAGAAGAGTTAGGGGGGACATGATCACCACTTTCAAGATTCTCAGGGGAATCGACAGGGTTGATAAAGACAGGCTGTTTAACACAAGGGGCACACGCCAAGGGGACACAGGTGGAAACTGAGTGCCAAATGAGCCACAGAGATATTAGAAAGAACTTTTTTAGTGTCAGAGTGGTTGACAAATGGAATGCATTAGGAAGCGATGTGGTGGAGGCTGACTCCATACACAGTTTCAAGTGTAGATATGATAGAGCCCAATAGGCTCAGGAATCTGTACACCTGTTGATTGACGGTTGAGAGGCGGGACCAAAGAGCCAGAGCTCAACCCCCGCAAACACAACTAGGTGAGTACAACTAGGTGAGTACACGGAGACACTCACACACATGGAGACACTCACACACGGAGACATTCTCACTTACGGAGATACTCAGACACACGGAGACACTCACACACATGGAGACACTCACACACGGAGACACTCACACACATGGAGACACTCACACACGGAGACATTCTCACTTACGGAGATACTCACACACACGGAGACACTCACACACATGGAGACACTCACACACGGAGACACTCACACACATGGAGACACTCATACACACGGAGACACTCATGCACAGAGACACTCACACACATGGAGACACTCTCACACACGGAGACACTCACACACATGGAGACATTCAAAACCCATTCAGTAAATAGGATACTGAAGGGGTTAAAGATGGACGGGGCTGAACAAAACATCGAGAAGGTTTTTTGGTTGGGCTGGAAACAACAAGGACAGAAACCGCCTGGTAAAAATTGTGTTTGCAAACGAGACCATGTTAGCGGTTATTCTAGAAAGGAAGAGTCATCTGCAGTGCAGTATGTGGAGGAATACAAAAAAGTATTCCTCCAGAGGGACAGGACGAAGGAGGAGAGAGCCAGTGCAGCAGAGGCAAGGAGGAAGTGCAGGAGGAGAGGAGTAAACCAGGAAAACATAGCCCCCAATGCAACACTCCTAGAAGAAAACCCAGACATAATAGCACTCACAGAAACAAAGCTAACAAAAACCATAACAAATACCGTGTTTCCACATGACTACTATGTAGTGAGGAAAGGGAGAGTAGGGAGAGGTGTTGGTGGGGTAGCTTTGCTGATAAGAAAAGGCTGGAGTTTTAAAGAGATGGGTATTCAGGGCTTTGAAGATTTCAGTGACTACAAATCACATACCATAGCAATTGGAGGACAAAAAAATATAGTAGTAGTCATATATAACCCCCAACAAACGACAGAAGACCCAGACAGGAATATGACAGAAACTATTGCCACCATCAATATAATAGAGAAGCAACTTCTGTAGCTAGCAGGAACGGATCCAGACTACTAATCATGCGAGACTTCAACCACGGGAAGATAGATTGGGTGAACAGAGACCCACATGGAGGGCTAGACACATGGTGAGCTAAGCTGCTGAACGTGGTGTGATGATAATCTCTTTCAAGAGAGATTGAGCCTGCTCTTCCCTATATCAGTCACGTTACTACTACAAGTACAAGATGCTACATCCAAGATACGTCCAGCAGTAGCACAAAACGTTTTGACCAGGAAGCAAAACGTACCCTGCATACCCACCTTCACCCCCCCCCCCCGTCACACCGGCTCAGCGCGACACTTCAACAAGCTAACTACCAGTCTCCACCTGCCTGCCTTTTGATTGGCTGGTGTTGCCGTCAGCTTACTGCACTTGCACCACGCACGCCATCTAGCCGAGTCGACGTCTGGGCAGCTCCAGCCGTCCTTCCTCAGAATATCCCTGTGCTCTCTGAAGTTGATATCTCTCTCTGGTATATTAAAGCCCTAGCTGACATATACTAAAGGGAGGTAGCAGCTATAGCCAGTATTCTCAGCACCTGACTTTATTTGCACATTGTATTATTGTAATTCATCTATATTCTTATTTTTGTTATTTTGTGTTTGTTAACTTATTTTAAATTCATTTAAGCCAAGAGATTGTCTTTATTTATATTTTGCTTTTCTAAATTAATTAAAGTTTCATTATTTATACTTTGTGTTTTGCGTGTCTTCCCTTACCTTGCCACAGACAAACAGGCAAGCAGTCTCTTTTTTTTTGTATGTGTGACCAGGCATTGACACCCACCATTGGAGGACTGCCGAACACCTTACTCCAACACTTTACCGTCACAGTGGCAACAAGAAATTTTCTAAGCCAACACATCAAGGGACCAGCAAGAAAGAGAGGAGAGGATAAACCAGCTTTGCTTGATCTGATATTTACCCTAAATGAGTCGTATATAAGGAAAGCTAAGTTGGAAGCCCCTTTGGCAATGAGTGATCACAGTGTGTCGATCTTTGAGTTCCTGGTAAAGCTAGGAATTATTTCTCCATAAAAAGAACTGGGAAACAAAGGGCTGGAGTACCGACAGGGAAATTATGAGGTGATGAATAAATTCCTAAGGGATATACCATGGGACACAGAACTCAGAACTAAGTCTGTATAAGACATGATGGACTATGTCACCCAAAAGTGTCAGGAGGAAGTAAACAGGTTTATCCCAGCCCGACAGGAAAAAAACGTGAAGCAAAAGAAGAATCCGTGGTTTAGTAGGGCATGTATGCAAGCAAAGGAACTGAACAAAAGGGCGTGGAGGAACTTCTGAAATAACAGAACACAAGAAAGCAGAGAGAGATACCAGAGAACCAGGAACGAGTATGTTAGTGTGAGAAGAGAAGCTGAGAAAAAGTATGAAAATGATATAGATAATAAAGCCAAGACCGACCCAAAGCTACTACACAGTCACATCAGGAGGGAAAACCACAGTGAAGAAACAGGTGATGAAACTTAGAATGGGTGAAGACAGGTACACAGAGAATGACAAAGAAGTGTCTGAAGAACTCAACAAAAGGTTCCAGGAGGTCTTCACAATAGAACAAGGAGAGATCACTACACTAGGAGAGGTGGCAGTAAACCAAGCGGCCTTGGAAGGGTTCGAAATTACAAGTGATGAGGTCAAGAGGCACCTGTTGGAGCTGGACGTGAGAAAGGCTGTTGGCCCAGACGGAATCTCACTATAGGTATTGAAAGAGTGTGCATGAGCGCTTTGCTTGCCACTCTCCATAGTGTATAGTGGGTCACTGGAAACGGGAGACCTACCTGAAATATGGAAGATGGCTAATGTGGTACCAATATACAAAAAGGGTGATAGACAAGAGGCACTGAACTGCAGGCCAGTGTCCTTAACTTGTATACCATGCAAGGTGATGGGGAAGACTGTAAGAAAAAACCTAGTAACACATCTGGAGAGAAGGGACTTCGTGACAACCCATCAACATGGGTTCAGGGAGGATAAATCTTGCCTTACAGGCTTAATAGAATTCAATGATCAGGTGACAAAGATCTAGCAGGAAAGAGAAGGATGGGCGGAATGCATTTTTTGGGGCTGTCGGAATGCCTCTGACACAGTACAACGAAAAAGGCTGATGCATAAGCTGGAGAAACCGCAGGAGTAACTGGTAGGGCGCTCCAGTGGATAAGGGAGTACCTAAGCAATAGAGAGCAGAGAGTTACAGTGAGGGGTGAGACATCAAATTGGCGTGAAGTCACCAGTGGAGTCCAACAGGGCTCTGTACTCGGACCTATCCTGTTTCTGATATACGTAATGATCTCTCAGAGGATATAGACTCCTTCCTCTCAATGTTTGATTTCTATGCCACAATAATGAGAAGGATTAGACATAGGAGGACTGCTTGAGGCTTCAAGAAGACCAGGACATGCTGCAGGAATGGTCGAACAAATAGTTGTTAGAGTTAAACCCAAGCAAATGTAATGTGATGAAGATAGGTGTTGGGAGCAAAAGACCAGATACAAGGTATCATTTCGGAAATGAAGTACTTCATGAATCAGAGAGAGACAGAAAGACCTAGGAGTTGATATCATGCCAGACCTGTCCCCTGAAGCTCATATCTAGAGGATAACATCAGCGGCATATGCCAGATTGGCTAACATAAGAACGGCCTTTAGAAACTTGTGTAAGAATCTTTCAGAACATTGTATACCACATGTCAGACCAATGCTGGAGTATGCAGCTCCAACATGGAGTCCATATCTAGCCAAGCACGACTAAACTGGAAAAGTTCAAAGGTTTGCCACCAGACTAGTACCCGAACGGAGGCGTATGAGATACGAGGAGAGACTACGGGAATTAAACCTCACGTCACTGGGAGACGGAAGAGTTAGAGGGAACACGAATACCACATACAAGATTCTCAGAGGAATTGATAGGGTACATAAAGACAACTATTAAACACAAGGGAACACGCACTAAGGGACACAGGTAGAAATTGAGTGCCCAATTGAGCCATAGACGTTAGTAAGAATTGTTTTCAGTATCAGAGTAGTAGACAAATGGAATGCATTAGGAATTGATGTGGTGGAGGCTGACTCCATTCACAGCTTCAAGTGTAGATATGATTGAGCCCAGCAGGCTCAGGAACCTGTACATTAGTTAATTGACAGTTGAGAGGCAGGATCAAAGAACCAGAGCTCAACCCCTGCAAGCACATATAGGTGAGTACACACGGAGAGACATACACACACATGCAGACATTCACACACACGGAGACACTCACACACACGGAGACATTCCCCGTGCCAGGTTCCCCAGCTCCCACTCATCCCAGATCCCAAAGGTCCCCCCCCCAGAGGAGAAGCAGAAGAGTCAGCTTCAGGGTGATGTACTTGAACATAGATGGGATC
>WNGS01165906.1:57351-105152 GCA_020271785.1 Procambarus virginalis | reverse complement strand
GTTCTGGGAGTTCTTCTACTCCCCAAGCCCGGCCGAGGCCAGGCTTGACTTGTGAGAGTTTGGTCCACTAGGCTGTTGCTTGGAGCGGCCCGCAGGCCCACATACCCACCACAGCCCGGCTGGTCCGGAACTCCTTGGAGGAATCTCGTTTCCTCTTGAAGATGTCCACGGTTGTTCCGGCAATATTTCTTATGCTCGCTGGGAGGACGTTGAACAACCGCGGACCTCTGATGTTTATACAGTGTTCTCTGATTGTGCCTATGCACCCCTGCTCTTCACTGGTTCTATTCTGCATTTTCTTCCATATCGTTCACTCCAGTACGTTGTTATTTTACTGTGTAGATTGGGACCTGGCCCTCCAGTATCTTCCAGGTGTATTATTTGATATCTCTCTCGTCTTCTTTCTAGTGAGTACATTGGAGAGCTTTGAGACGATCCAATATTTTAGGTGCTTATCGCGTCTATACGTGCTGTATATGTTCTCTGTATTCCCTCTATTTCGGCAATCTCTCCTGCTCTGAAGGGGGAAGTGAGTACTGAACAGTACTCAAGACGGGACAGCACAAGTGACTTGAAGAGTACAACCATTGTGATGGGATCCCTGGATTTGAAAGTTCTCGTAATCCATCCTATCATTTTTCTGGCTGTCGCAATATTTGCTTGGTTATGCTCCCTAAACGTTAGGTCGTCAGACATCATTATTCCCAAATCCTTTACATACTGTTTTCCTACTATGGGCACATTTGATTGTGTTTTGTACCCTGTATTATGTTAAGGTCCTCATTTTTACCGTACCTGAGTACCTGGAATTTTACCTATTTTACTGCTAGGTAACAGGGGCATAGGGAGAAAGAAACTTTGCCCATTGTTTCTCGCCGGCGCTTGGGATCGAACTCAGGACCACAAGATCACAAGTCCAGTGTGCTGTCTGCTCGGTTGACCGGCTCCAATACTAGAGCAGTGTCTCTACTTTCAGATCCAGTTCATTTGATGTACGAGTAGTGAACAACATGTATGTTCCACTCAAGTGTTGTGTTGACTTTCAGAGTCAAATGGTGTTGAAGGATTTTATCAGACTTTGATGCAGATGTTCAAGGCTCCAGGTGTGTGTTTCAAATTGGAGATAAGATTATCCTACCTAGTTGTTTTAATAAGTGTGAAGGGTTACAGATTGTCCTTGGGTAGTTCCCAGGTAATCTGCTGTGCAACTTCAAGATGATAAGACCATCAAACCTCTTGTTTGATTGTTTGTCACCAGAAGGAAGTCACTTACGGAGTGAAATCCATGGTAAGGGTTGTCAAGTTTTCAGCATGTTTTTATCTTTTTGGAAGACTAGAATGTTTATGAAGGTGTGGGTTGTATTCAAGTTCACCATCAGAGGATGTGAACTTGTTTTTGGAGTTATGATTGAGATATGGTGCACAGGCATAATCATGTTTTCTTTCGCTGATCATCATGACAGAGTTATGAAGAAACTGACTTATGTGTTCCTTGAGGGTCATCTGAGTCTGTTCGATCAAGTAGTCTTTGCACTAGTCTTTGTGGATTGTATTTGTTGGATTGGAGATCAAAGGTTTGCTAAGTCGTTGTGTTGTATTTCTGAAGGTTCTACAAGTGAAGAAGTTTTATATGTAACTGTGAGGTTTAACTCTAATTTCTCTATTTTTAGTATCAATTGGGCGAGGGTATGTGTTCCACAGAGGATCAAGTGTGATGGGAAGCAGATGTCCTTGCCAGGGCATACCCAAGAGAAGTCCATAAACCACCTTGCATCCCATCAGTTTCTTATAACTCCAGAAATAAAGGAAACTGACCAGAGAAACATGTATTGGAAAAATGTACCAGATTGAAAATTAATATGGAAACATGAGACTGATCTCAGATCAATCATAGAAACACTTGGAAAGATATCTTGTGTTAAAAACTTTGTGAAAGCAGTTACATTTATTGACACTTCTATTCATGAAAATAATAATAATATTGTTGATAGGAGTGTGAAATATGAGCTCCTAAAATTAAGTGAAATTAATGAGATAGTACCCTGGAGAGATAAATTTACATACTCCAGAGGAACATATGTGAAATTCCGGATAAATGTAGACAGTGATGTAGAAAATGATCTCAAGACTGAACTTCTTAATTTTCATGAAAGAATATACTGGAAGTGTTTTCATTTTTGTTCAGAAATATGTCCTTATTACTTTTATATGTTTGGTGTAATTAATTCAATAAATCACAAGTGTCACACATTTTACTTTCAGAAAAAACGCCGTTGATCTTCAATCAATTGCATATTTTTTCCTTGGAGGTGGAAGTGTGTCACGTATTCCAATTTAAGGAATTCTCACATTAATGTACTCTATAAAATTTATTATAGTTGTCTCTTGCATAAAGGAATGTATATATATATTTTTTTATAATGTGTCGTATAGTTTGGCAACACAGTTGAACAGGACTTGCTTGCTAAGTCACAGGTACGGGACGTTTGAGATCCGGGTAAATTCCTGATAGAATACAGGAAGCTTGTATTTGTGTAGTTGCCAGTTTTTCCTCTTTATTATTATATATTAAATAACTAGCAGTACCAGGTCATGCGTTGCTGTGGCTCAGCAACGCATGTGCGTTGCTGAGCCACATCAATCTTCCCTGACCCTCAGTCCTCCCCACCATTCCTCCCTCATCCGTCTAATCGGCCTCCCACCATTCCCCACTCCACCATCCCCTCATCATCCCCATCATTCCCCACTCCCTCGTCTGATGTCTCCCCAAATGGTCTGATATTCCGATCAGAAAATTGGAAACATCAAGTGATCTGATGTTCCCATCACTGAAATATAAGAAAAAGTTAAAAATGAAATGAAAATGTGAAAAAATAAACTATACTAACGAAATGAATGGTATGGTAAACAACACAGCTCAATTTCAATGCAGTTCACACAAAATAATAAAATCAAAAGAAAATAAATAAAAATCTATGAAAATTCAATTTATCAATGCAATCAAAAACATTGAAATGGAATTGTAACATATTTAGTAAAGCATGTGTGATGCTCTTACATGCAACAGATGGCGTTGTTTTTCAAGAAAAGCATAGTTTTACCTGTCACAGGTAAAACTTATATACTTATAAGAAAAAGATCTCTACTTATACTTACGAATGAACGGTATGGTAAACAACGCAGTTCAATTCCAACACAATGTCACACAAAATAATTCAATAAATAATAAATTTAATCGAAATCTGTGAAAATAAAATTTGTCAGTGCAATTGGAAACATTGAAATGGAATTCGTGACATTAGTATAGCGTGCATGTTGCTATTATGTGCAACAGATGGTACTGTTTTCCAAAAACGCATGTTTTTACCTGTCCACAGGTGTGGTATCTATATAGTAGGTATATAAAAAGACCCGCCTATGCGAATGCAACATTGTGTCAAAATTTCAAAACAATTTGTGAAGAACTTTCGGAGATTAGAGCATGTGTTGCTCTTATGTCCAACAGATGGTGCTGTTTAATAAAAAAAAACATGTTTTCTCCGGTCACAGGTGAGTCATGTATATAGTAGATATATAAAAAGACAAGCATATTCGAAGGCTACATTGTGTCAAAATTTCAAAGCATTTGGTAAAGAGTTTTCGAAGATTTCCCTCACATGAAAAACACATGCAAAAACACAGTTTTTCAGAAAAGCATGTTTTTTTCCCTTCACAGACGTAACATCTATATAGTATATATACAAAAACCTGCTCGGATGCGAATGGAAAGTTGTGTGAAAATTTCAAAGCAATCGGTGAACAACTTTCGGAGATTAGCAATTTTGAACAAATGAACATTTCCATTTTTATTTATATTGACTAGCAGTACCCGCCACGCGTTGCTGTGGCTTAGTCTGGTTAAATGGAATGAAAAGAGAAAGCGCACGTTTCTAATATGTTTAATTTCACAATGTGGGTATACAATATTTTTTATTGTTCCATTGTCTGTGGAGATATAGAGATTCTCTGGTTTGCCGACTCTTAAAACACTCAACATATAATTGTCCACGTGAGAAGCAATCCGTGTCTAGATATAAACTGCACAATTCTAAAAATTGGCCCTGAGCTTTGTTGATAGTGATTGCAAACGCCAATCGTATTGAAAATTACAATCTTTTAAATTGAAATGGCATATCTGCTGGAATCATAAGAATGCAAGGAATGAGGACATCTTCCCCTTTGAAAGGTCCTGTCAGATTTTTTCTTTATTTTTAATTTTACATGCAAGCATGCATATAAGTTACAATAAAAGCATAAACAAATATAAGAAGAACACATGCACAAAGTACAAAGCACACATATGTACACGGACAAAGGAACAAATCAAGAGAAGACCAGCCGGAAGGGCTGACCACAAAACACACAAAAGCGAATTACACAAAACATAACAAAAAGATAAACACAGCAGAATATATGCATAGGGGAAACACCAAAACAAAACGCACACATAACAAGCCTACCAACACCTCAAACACAGATGTAGAGACACCAACACAAAACAATAAACACACAATAATAAAGATAAAAACAGAAAAGAAACAGACCTCCAATAACAAACTGGAGGCAAAACATAATGGCAAAACATAACAAAGAGCATAAACCTTGGCCAGAACATGCAACAGCCCGAAGGGCACGCAATATGACAAACAAGCGCATACGACATCCACAACTGGACACACAAACGCACAGGAACCGCACACCCACAAACAGGCCATACAAAGAAACCCACAACAGAAACCGGAGCAGGCAGGAACCGGGAAGCATAACCCACCCCACCCACCCACACACACACACACACCCTACCTGCACCCCACAGCCACGCACACAAAAGGATACACAAAATACAAAGAAATCATATGCGAGGAACACAGTCCTCAAGAGGCATGAGCGTACTTTTCAGGGAAACAATCGTAAGGATACTTCTTCTTATAAGCCTCCCAAATCAAATCCTCAAGGTCGGAAGGGTTACGGATCCCCCGCGTCCGAGGGGGGTATCATAAACTCTGGAACATCCAGATCAGGCGGCAACGGCCAACGCTTAAGGTCACTGACGGAAGTAGCATAACGAGGCCGGGGAGCGCCAACCACGCCCTGCGAGGAAGCAGACGACACCGAAGATGCGGACGAGGGTTGCAGAGACTGCATCGCCGTCGTACGCACATTCTCAACACCACTACCTGTTCCATTGTCTGTTGAGATATAGAGATTCTCTGGTTTGCCGACTCTAGAACACTCAACATATAATTGTCCACGTGAGAAGGGTTGCCGAGAATGCATCGCCGCAACCGGTCACCCTGCTCACCACGAACCTCAGTAGGGGGAACCACCCCCACGAAGAACCGGAGCCACCTGACGCAGTCATCGCACCTGAAACAGGATCCGTGGACACCATACCAGAAGTGGAGGCCGAAACACCGGCACAGGCATCCTCAGGCAAGTGCACCTCCACCACCACCGTAGTATGCACCACAACCGGAACCTCCCCACCATCACCGGAAGATCCACAATCGTCGCATTCGCCAACGTCAGCCCAAGCAGAAGAAGAACGCTGGGAACGCTTAGGCTATGGCTGCACATCATCAGACCCGGAGGCTGACCCAGAGCCATGCGCAACACAAACCGGGCGAACCGATGCACGTCGTAGAACGGCAGCATCCTCAACCACATGGGGCACCAGGCCAGGCACAGGAGGAAGCGCCGGATCCACCCCAGCACTCAGCACAGCCGGAACAGACGGGGAGGGTGCAGGGACAGGGTCAGACGAAGCAGAGGACGAACTGGAAGACGGGGCATTCGAGCAGAAGGCAGTCGGCAGAACCCCAGGGACACCAGCCGGAGCAGGACGATCCCCAGGCGATGACACAACCGCCATAGGAGAGGCGACAATAACAGGGGCCGCATCAGGTGGCGCAACAGTCGACACAGGGGGCACATCCGCGGCTGAAGAAACGTCCACATCCATCGAAGCCTCCTCCACAGGAAGCGGCGGAAAATCCTCCTCACTGAAGAGGTTCACGGTCGCAACGGCAGGCGCAGAACAGTCAGCAGCCTGATGGCCCAATAGTCCACAATGATAACACGTCCGAGGCTGTGGGGCATAAAACACCCGAACGTTGTAACCCATAAGGCGCACAGAGGACGGAATATCTGCCCGGAGCCTCATCCCCAAGGTGCGAATGTTAGTCCTCACAACCTTGAGTGGACTGAAAGACACCACATTCACCCCGCACACTAACCACAGCGCTAAACCGACTGAAATACCGCCGTAGCAGACCCTCCGGAAACTCCAAGGGAGCCCCATGCACATTGACGTAAGTGAAGGCACCACTCCGATCAGAGAGGGTCACAGTGCCTGCACCATCCGGAAGGGGTAAGGTCCGCCCCTCGTAGCGACGGAGAATGTCTCGATACGCTAACTCCTCCGTGAACTTCACTATCACTCGACTTGCCGTTACCAACTCGACCCCATAAATGGCTATCACAGGAACAGAAAGCAAGTCACACGCCATCGCAATTTTCGGGTAACCAGCCTTCACAGAGAATTCGAGGCCCACAGACTGAGCCCGGACGACAGGGGAAAGAGGGACCCCCCATCGTGAACTCTACGTCAGCACAGGCGGGCAGAGACACACTCACCCCCAACCAGCCAGACTGGCAAACAATGACCAACTCAGGTCCTGTCAGATTGTTGCTTCTACGACGTCGCTGATTAATTTTTTTACTGCAAGGCGCGTGGCGTTGCAAAGTTGTGGCTGGTTGATATTTCGCAACATGATAATTGGCAAGTTGATCTTCAATATCCATACGTGTGATGGTATCCCTGGCAGATCAAGTGAATTAAAAAATTGTGTTGGATAATTAACCGCTTCCTCTGCTTCCACAACAGTTTCGACGGACATGTATGTGACTGTTTCGCTCTGAATGTTAGACTGAATAATATTGTTATGGTCGTAGACGTTTTGTTCTTGGCCACAAGAATAGCTCGTTCACTCAGCCAATCGTGATTCTTATAACTGGTTGTAATATTGGGAAATACTTTTTCAACCAATTCTTCTTTTGATGTCACTAAATTGCATAAGTTATGAGGCAATGAAATTCGTCCTGAGGTCAGATCAACCGGCCCGTTTACGTTCCCAATTTCTAGAAATTTATGTGAGAATATCTCAGCTGATGGATCGTTTTACAGTAGCTACATAACTACACGCATATTTGTAGTTAATTTAAATATCTTTACGTGGTGCCACAAAGTAGAGTATTTCAGGCAAGCATTTATTTCGTCCGCTGGTGTCGATCGAGGAATTACAGATAATGTTTGCCTGAAAACTCCTGCAAGCAATGTTAATGCATTCCCAAATGGTCTGATGTTTCCACGCAAATCTTGCAATGATCGATCAAGAGCATCGAACAATTTTTTGTTGGGCATTGTGCATTCATCCCAAACAATAAGTTTGCATTTCTGCAATACTTTTCCCATGCCGGATGCATTGGAAATGTTGCACGTGGGAGTTTCAATGAATTTCATGTTCAATAGCGATTTTAAAGTCGAAGTAGCAGTTCTTCCATCTGGTAGCAATGTCACAGCAATTCCGGACGATGCAAGAGCTAAAGTTATGCCATTTTGGGATCGAAATGCTGCCAGAATCAATCTAATTAGGAAGGTTTTACCAGTTCCTCCTGGCGCATCTAAGAAAATTTCTCCAAGCCCGTTATTGATAGTTTGAATTATTTGATTGTTAATGTCTTTTCACTCAAGCGTTAGCCTAGGAATATTAGATTAAACATACGACAACAGATCACCCGTGTTGTAATGTTGTTTACGACGCAATTCTACATCGAACGAAGAGGACAGATCGATTCGATGATGGCATTTCCAATTGATTGAAAACTTTGTTGGCGATTTCTAAGCTCAAGTCTTCAATCATTATCAAGGCTTCGTTGAAGACTTTTCTGTAAAATCCATGTTCATATTTAAATTTTCTTTGCGTATTCGACGGATAATATCTTTAGCCATATGCGATTTATAATTATCCCATAACTATTGGACAAAACGGAGAGCCGGAGGTCAATATGATTGCCAACAATGCACGAAATTGATTTAGATGCAATGTGTTGGATGCGTCATTAATGCATACATCCCAATGCCGATCGTTGTCCAATAAATTCAGAGCTTGACATACACTACGGAAAGTGGCATGTTAACAAATCATGCCAGTTGACAAATCTCAATTGACGCCGTTGACAAATCTCAGTTGCTGAAAAGTCGTTGGACCGTGCACATTTACCAGCAGAATGCGAAGAAAGAAGCATTCATTCTAATTAGGATGCACGGTGTACGGTCTGCCTATCGTAGTTTATTTGAATATGCCAAGTTGTCCGTCGACTCGCTCTCCTCGTTTGCGTCATCCAAATGATTTTCTACTGGCAGTCCATGTGTATTACGTAGGCACTTCCGAATACAGCAATGTTTTCCCAAACGCGTCATTTTGACAAAACGTGAAGAAAGCAGTTAACGTTGTAGCCGGTGGATTCATAGCGGTTTGTTGCACATTTGCAGCTGTGAAATAAACGTATTGTCCATTTTCATGTTTTCAAAACAAAAACAAAAAAATACTAACGAAATATTTCAATTCAAGCACAAATCAATCGACACAGCTCAATTTCACCACCAATTACACTGAAAAATAATAAGAACAGTTAAAAAAACGAAAAGAAAAAGAATGAAAAAAGAAACAAATAAACTATACCCACGAAATGAACGGTATGGTAAACAACACAGGTCAATCCCAATGCAATGTCACACAAAATAATTAAATCAAAATGAAAATATATCAAAATCTATGAAAATTCAATTTATCAATGCAATCAGGAACATTGTAATAGAATCGTAACATATTTTGTATAGCTTGTGTTAGTCTTACATGCAACAGATGGCACTTTTTTTTTAAAGCATGTTTTTACCTGTTACAGGTGAGGCATCTAAATAGTAGGTATATAAAAACACGCACGTATTGGAATGGAAGGTTGTGTCAAAATTTCAAAGCAATCAGTGAAGAACTTTCGGAGATTAAAGAGTGTGTTGCTCCTATGTCCTACAGATGGCGTTGTTTTTCAAGAAAATCATGTTTTTTCCTATCACAGGTGAGGCATGTATATAGTAGTTATATATAAATGCTCGCCTATTCCAATGCAATGTTGTGTCAAAATTTCAAAGCAATCGGTAAAGAGGTTTCGAAGATTTCCCTCACATGAAAAACACAGTTTTTCATAAAAAGCATGTTTTTTCCCGTCACAGACGTGATATCAATATAGTATGTATATAAAAACCCGTTCGGATGCGAATGGAACTTTATGTGAAAATTTCAAAGCAATCGGTGTAGAACTTTCGGAGATTAGCCATTTTGAACAAACGAACTTTTCCATTTTTATTCATATAGATTTTGTTATATATAAATATGTTACCTCTGTTGATGCATGTCAACCTGACCATTCATATTTAAGTTATTCTAATATTTACCTTAGCCCAGTTATGTTACTCATTTTAGTAAATTAAATATATATAAATTTTCCACTCGTCATGTGTGGAAGGGGCGAGAGGTAGGGGCTCCAACCCAAGTTTTGAGTTAGTATCAGGGAGCCGGCCGTTGAGCTATCTGGTTTAGATAAGTTTTGTCTGTTTTAATTTTTCTGTATTTTGTCTTAATAGTACAATTTGTCGGTGGAGAATGCATTATTATATTATATTTTTGTAGGCCATTTGATTAACTGTTATACCTGAGTGATAATATTTCTTGATTTATCTAATTTATATTATACCAATAGTTTATATGTCTGTGTATTCTTATACCCTATAAGAATTAGTTAGTTTGTGACGGACTTATGGGGCACTCTGGTTGTATATTAGAGACAAGGATTATTGTTGATTTACCCCTAGACCAGTGCCATTACTTACCCCTGTGGTACAATGAGCAGTGTGGAAAAGCTGTAACATCGACCAGCCATGATGGGTGAGTGGATGTGTCGACCAGCGTTGACGGATGAGTGGATGTGTCAATCGGCCATGACGGGTGAGTGGATGTGTCGACCACCATGATGGCTGAGTGGATGTGTCGACCACCATGATGGCTGAGTGGATGTGTCGACCACCATGATGGCTGAGTGGATGTGTCGACCAGCCATGACGGCTGAGTGGATGTGTCGACCAGCCATGACGGCTGAGTGGATGTGTCGACCAGCCATGATGGGTGAGTGGATGTGTCGACCACCATGATGGCTGAGTGGATGTGTCGACCACCATGATGGCTGAGTGGATGTGTCGACCAGCCATGACGGCTGAGTGGATGTGTCGACCAGCCATGACAGCTGAGTGGATGTGTCGACCAGCCATGATGGGTGAGTGGATGTGTCGACCACCATGATGGCTGAGTGGATAAGTCGACCACCATGATGGCTGAGTGGATGTGTCGACCAGCCATGATGGGTGAGTGGATGTGTCGACCACCATGACGGCTGAGTGGATGTGTCGACCAGCCATGACAGCTGAGTGGATGTGTCGACCAGCCATGACGAGTGAGTGGATGTGTCGACCAGCCATGATGGGTGAGTGGATGTGTCGACCACCACGATGGCTGAGTGGATGTGTCGACCAGCCATGATGAGTGAGTGGATGTGTCGACCACCATGACGGCTGAGTGGATATGTCGACCAGCCATGACGGCTGAGTGGATGTGTCGACCAGCCATGACGAGTGAGTGGATGTGTCGACCACCTTGACGGCTGAGTGGATGTGTCGACAAGCTATGACGGCTGAGTGGATGTGTCGACCAGCCATGACGGCTGAGTGGATGTGTCGACCACCATGACGGCTGAGTGGATGTGTCGACCAGCCATGACGGCTGAGTGGATGTGTCGACCACCATGACGGCTGAGTGGATGTGTCGACCAGCCATGACGGCTGAGTGGATGTGTCGACCAGCCATGATGGCTGAGTGGATGTGTCGACCACCATGATGGGTGAGTGGATGTGTCTACCACCATGATGAGTGAGTGGATGTGTCGACCAGCCATGATGGGTGAGTGGATGTGTCGACCAGCCATGACGGCTGAGTGGATGTGTCGACCACCATGATGGCTGAGTGGATGTGTCGACCAGCCATGACGGCTGAGTGGATGTGTCGACCAGCCATGATGGCTGAGTGGATGTGTCGACCACCATGATGGGTGAGTGGATGTGTCGACCACCATGATGGCTGAGTGGATGTGTCGACCAGCCATGACGGCTGAGTGGATGTGTCGACCACCATGATGGGTGAGTGGATGTGTCGACCACCATACCTGGTTGATACCTGGTTGATACCTGGTTGATGGGGTTCTGGGAGTTCTTCTACTCCCCAAGCCCGGCCCGAGGCCAGGCTTGACTTGTGAGAGTTTGATCCACCAGGCTGTTGCTTGGAGCGGCCCGCAGAGCCACATACCCACCACAGCCCGGCTGATCCGGGACTTCTCTTAGGAAACAGTCCAGTTTTCTCTTGAAGATGTCCACGGTTGTTCCGGCAATATTTCTTATAGTCGCTGGGAGGACGTTGAACAACCGCGGACCTCTGATGTTTATACAGTGTTCTCTGATTGTGCCTATGGCACCTCTGCTCTTCACTGGTTCAATCTTGCATTTTCTTCCATATCGTTCACTCCAGTACGTTGTTATTTACTGTGTAGATTTGGGACCTGGCCCTCCAGTATTTTCCACGTGTATATTATTTGGTATCTCTCTCGTCTCCTGAGAGACGTCTCCATCCTCACCATGATGGGTGAGTGGATGTGTCGACCACCATGATGCCTGAGTGGATGTGTCGACCAGCCATGATGGCTGAGTGGATGTGTCGACCACCATGATGGGTGAGTGGATGTGTCGACCACCATGATGGGTGAGTGGATGTGTCGACCAGCCATGACGGCTGAGTGGATGTGTCGACCACTATGATGGCTGAGTGGATGTGTCGACCAGCCATGACGGCTGAGTGGATGTGTCGACCACCATGATGGGTGAGTGGATGTGTCGACCAGCCACGTCTAATGTTGACGTTACAACTGCCGACTGCATGGTATCCCTGGTTTCAGGAGACCTATGAGAACATCAGATGGGCGCGGGACCAACCTATCTATCAGTAGGGCGCAGGAGTGACCTATCTATCAGTAGGGCGCAGGAGTGACCTATCTATCAGTAGGGTGCAGGAGTAACCTATCTATCAGTAGGGCGCAGGAGTGACCTATCTAACAGTAGGGCGCAGGAGTAACCTATCTATCAGTAGGGTGCAGGAGTGACCTATCTATCAGTAGGGTGCAGGAGTAACCTATCTATCAGTAGGGCGCAGGAGTAACCTATCTATCAGTAGGGCGCAGGAGTGACCTATCTATCAGTAGGGTGCAGGAGTAACCTATCTATCAGTAGGGCGCAGGAGTGACCTATCTATCAGTAGGGTGCAGGAGTAACCTATCTATCAGTAGGGCGCGGGAGTAACCTATCTATCAGTAGGGCTCAGGAGTGACCTATCTAACAGTAGGGCGCAGGAGTAACCTATCTATCAGTAGGGCGCAGGAGTAACCTATCTATCAGTAGGGCGCGGGAGTAACCAATCTATCAGTAGGGCGCAGGAGTAACCTATCTATCAGTAGGGCGCGGGAGTAACCAATCTATCAGTAGGGCGCAGGAGTAACCTATCTATCAGTAGGGCGCGGGAGTAACCAATATATCAGTAGGGCGCAGGAGTAACCTATCTATCAGTAGGGCGCGGGAGTAACCAATCTATCAGTAGTTCGCAGGAGTAACCTATCTATCAGTAGGGCGCGGGACTAACCAATCTATCAGTAGGGCGCAGGAGTAACCAATCTATCAGTAGGGCGCAGGAGTAACCAATCTATCAGTAGGGCGCAGGAGTAACCTATCTATCAGTAGGGCGCGGGAGTAACCAATCTATCAGTAGGGCGCAGGAGTAACCAATCTATCAGTAGGGCGCAGGAGTAACCAATTTATCAGTAGGGCGCAGGAGTAACCTATCTATCAGTAGGGCGCGGGAGTAACCTATCTATCAGTAGGGCGCAGGAGTAACCTATCTATCAGTAGGGCGCAGGAGTAACCAATCTATCAGTAGGGCGCAGGAGTAACCTATCTATCAGTAGGGCGCAGGAGTAACCTATCTATCAGTAGGGCGCGGGACCAACCTATCTATCAGTAGGGCGCAGGAGTATCCTTTCTATCAGTAGGGCGAGGGAGTAACCTATCTATCAGTAGGGCGCAGGAGTAACCTATCTATCAGTAGGGAGCAGGAGTAACCTATCTATCAGTAGGGCGCAGGAGTAACCTGTCTATCAGTAGGGCGCAGGAGTAACCTGTCTATCAGTAGGGCGCAGGAGTAACTATCTATTAAGTCTACACGACGTGGTAATGGTCTACGACGGACCGAAACGTCATCCTCTCCCTCATCTTCTGATGAGTGGTTTGGTGATCATATCTTCAGCTACATTATGGTGACTCATCACCTACATAGTTGGTCCAGCAAGGATGTATAGAACACGTCCTGCCATGTATTATTTGTGTATGTTAGTGTATGAAATTTATTATGCACCCATACCCATTCCATGGGCAGTGGTGGAAAGGGTTACAAAGGAACATAATGGGTTCAGTGTTTGGTAGATATGTATAGTAGACACATAATGGGTTTAGTGTCTGGCAGGTATGTTTAGTAGACACATAATGGGTTCAGTGTCTGGTAGATATGTTTAGTAGACACATAATGGGTTCAGTGTCTGGTAGATATGTTTAGTAGACACATAATGGGTTCAGTGTCTGGTAGATATGTTTAGTAGACACATAATGGGTTCAGTGTCTGGTAGATATGTTTAGTAGACACATAATGGGTTCAGTGTCTGGTAGATATGTTTAGTAGACACATAATGGGTTCAGTGTCTGGTAGATATGTTTAGTAGACACATAATGGGTTCAGTGTCTGGTAGATATGTTTAGAAGGACTTAGCACCGAAGGGAACTATCAGGAGAGAACGCCTAGCCATTACGACTATTCAGTACTAGGAAGGGATCGGAATAATGATTTGGGATGGGACGGGGAAGGAATTGAAGCCAACCAGGAATGATGGGACGAGGAAGGAATGGTGACCAACCAAGACTGATGGGACGGGGAAGGAATGGTGACCAACCAAGACTGATATGGTGACCAACCAAGACTGATGGGACGGGGAAGGAATGGTGACCAACCAAGACTGATATGGTGACCAACCAAGACTGATATGGTGACCAACCAAGACTGATGGGATGGGGAAGGAATGGTGACCAACCAAGACTGATGGGATGGGGAAGGAATGGTGACCAACCAAGACTGATGGGACGGGGATGGAATGGTGACCAACCACGACTGATGGGACGGGGAAGGAATGGTGACCAACCACGACAGATGGGATGGGGAAGGAATGGTGACCAACCACGACGGATGGGACGGGGAAGGAATGGTGACCAACCACGACTGATGGGACGGGGATGGAATGGTGACCAACCACGACTGATGGGACGGGGAAGGAATGGTGACCAACCACGACAGATGGGATGGGGAAGGAATGGTGACCAACCAAGACTGATGGGACGGGGAAGGAATGGTGACCAACCACGACTGATGGGACGGGGATGGAATGGTGACCAACCACGACTGATGGGACGGGGAAGGAATGGTGACCAACCACGACAGATGGGATGGGGAAGGAATGGTGACCAACCAAGACGGAACATTAAGGACTGACAATCAACAGACGGGAGGAGGTTGGAGGTGTTGGAAGGGAAGAGATGAGCCGGGTAACATCAGACGAGGCCAGACTATTGCCACCCACATTAAAGTGTCCATGTTGTTCATACAACCATTTAACGTGTTCATTCATGCAGTTATCATTCCGTGGAATTATATGTACAAATGTATATAAATAATAAAGCCGTTTAGTTGATAGATAGTTTGGCTATACTTAAATTAAATATTAGTTACTTAGGCACACAAAGAATTGCACTAAAGAAGCCTGAGATTGGCCGTATATTTCAGTGAGGAATAGTTAAGAGACATCGTGTGTCCATATTATTACATTTTTATATTAAATGTTTTTACGTAAATTAGCGGCCTTGTGATTTACTTACTGTAGAAGGCATGACAGTGTTGAGACACGTGACGAGACTGAACTGTCAATACTCCACCAAACACAGTTTGGAAATGCAAAAAAAGGGTTATTAGGGTTCAAGCCTTTCCTTTGCCGTGACCTTTGACAATCCGCTGGCTTCCTGTCCTCAACGAGGCCGCTAAAGTGTTAGTGACCCTCAAGTCAATTCAGGTAAATAAAATTCTTGAAAATTTGTTGTGTCACAATTGACAACACAGCCAAGCTGTTCTAACATTTGCAGCCTAACTAAATAAATTGTATCATGGATATGAATCTCAGTAATAACGCGGCAATGACGTGTGAAGGAGTGTGAGACGTGTCCTCTACTTTTGGCGAACTTCGTATACCCATATAAGCTGCTGGAGCGAGAGACGGACACTTTACAGACAGCAATGTCGCGTGAAGGAGGAATATCAAGAGAGGTGTCTGTCCCTCTTTACCGGCACGCTAACGAAATATTTATTCCTGTCCTACTGGGAAATCAAGTTGTTGACTTCAATGTTGACACCGGCGCATGTATAACCCTGATCACGGTTCCCCTGATGAAACAATATGGCTTGGAGGCCGTAATAGACCAGGATTTTGAATGTTTCCATTAGTTGGCGACTGTAGACTAGGATGACAATGAACAGGAGACATTAACATTTTCGGATCCCTTCAAGGGGCTCTTGAAAGCCAAACCTTATTTCCAGAGGGATTTCTCTCTTGATACCGAGGTATATGTCTATGATTTTCCCACAAAGGATGCTTTACTGTCCATGGATATTTTAGTTGCATATAACTGTTCAATAATTAATGACATGAAAAATCCTCGACTAATAATACGGCCACAGAAAAAGCAGAAGATGCAGGACAAAGAGTTCTCAGCCGTACATTACAATACCATTCATGTCACGTCCACAATCAACAGTAAGGAAATCGAAGCCTTCGTGGACACCGGTGCCCCTAATACGATCATTAGCAGCCAAGGTGTTATTAGACTAGGCCTTGTAACCGAGTCATGTCAAAGTGTAGACTTCGTTAATATGCACGGAGAACCATGTGAGGCCAACCGCATTATCAGGAATGCAGAAGTTAAGTTCGAAGGACTTAAATTCACTACGGATATATACATCGCGGATGTCTATGATTACGAGTTTATAATCGGAGATGATATCCTCCGGTACACAAATATTACTTTCACATCAGAAAAAGCCGTTTTTGAGAGAAACAGCAATCCTAACGACATGTCCGATAACTATCTGTCCAGTTTTGTGCCTAACACCGGATCTACAAATATTCCTCCGGCCACAGAAGAAGCCCATTCCGAGCACAACACACAGCCCATGGACATGTCACATAAACAGTGATGAAGTTACGCCTAAAAAGTCTTTCAAAAAGAGAATGGTAAAGTTTGTCACCAGAGTTACGACAGAATCTTAAAAAAAAGTGTGTGTTGTGTGTAGGATTGTGTAAAAATCCTAGTAGGCTTCAGAGGAAGCCTCGGGAAACCCATGTGAGCTCAGTAGAACTCAGTAGAATATAATGAGAACGTTAAAGGTACGATTTGATAATTACTTAGTGCGGGTTTCTGGATGACATTCTTGTGCTGTAGCCAGAGTCTGCTAGTACGGGCAAATAGATCAGCCTCGTACTTTATGTTCTCTCTTGACTCTATATATGACTAACCATGTTGTGAGATGGGGATATTAGATGAACTTCTAGCTAGTTTTTGATCAACACTTTGTTGACAACAGAAGTAGTAATGGCACTACATGTCCTTTTGTTTACAACAGGGGTAGTAGTAGCGCTACGTGTCCTCATGATGACAACAATAGTAGTAGTAGGGGGTGCTACGTGTCCTGTTGTTGACAACAGTAGTAGAAGTGATGCTACGTGTCCTGTTGTTGACAACAGTAGTAGCAGTGACGCTATGTGTCCTGTTGTTGACAACAATAATAGTAGTGACGCTATGTGTCCCGTTGATGACAACAATAGTAGCAGTGATGCTACGTGTCCTGTTGTTTACAACAGTAGCAGTAGTGACGCTACGTGTTCTGTTGTTGACAACAGTAGTAGTAGAGGTGCTACGTGTCCTGTTATTGACAACACTAGTAGTAGTGGTGATTCGTGTCCTATTATTGACAACAGTAGTAATAGTAGTAGTGGTGCTACTATTACTACTGTTGTCAACTAACTGTCAGATGCTGTTGATGACCTCCGGGGTTGGAGGTCCCTGTGCCCTTCTTCACCACCCTCGAGGTCAACCCTGGAACTCACAGTTCCTGCGACGGCGCTGGAACCAATCGTATTGGCGTGTGCCTTTCCATTGGAGACTTTCAGCGCCGTGGAGAAGGGGGACCTGCTGCCTGGGTAACAGCTTCTCCCCCGAATCAACCTACCCTGGCTTTGCGCCCTGGTGAGACCACTCCAGACCTACAACCAGAGTGCAACTCCATAGTCTCCTCTGACTGATGGATGCCTACTGTGTGCTACTTGCCCTGTTTTTGACAACAGTTGTAGTAGTAGTGGTGCTACGTGCCCTGTTGTTGAAACAGTAGTAGAAGAGGTGCTTAGTGTCCTGTTGTTGACAACAGTAGTAGTAGTGACGCTACGTGTCCTGTTGATGACAACAGCAGTAGTGGTGACGCTATGTGTCCTGTTGTTGACAACAGTAGCACTAGTGACACTATGTGTCCAGTTGTTGACAACAGTAGTAGTAGTGACACTACGTGTCCTGTTGATGACAACAGTAGTAGTAGTGACACTACGTGTCCTGTTGATGACAACAGTAGTAGTAGTGGCGCTACATGTGCTGTTGATGACAACAGTAGTAGTAGTGGCGCTACATGTCTTGTTGTTGACAACATTGTAGCAGTGACACTATGTGTCGTCTTGTTGACAACAGTGGTAGTAATGACGCTACGTGTCCTGTTGTTGACAACAGTAGTAGTAGTGGTGCTACGTGTCCTGTTGTTGTTGACAGTAGTAGTAGTGGCAGTACGTGTCCTGTTGATGACAACAGTAGTAGTAGTGACTCTACGTGTCCTGTTAATGACAACAGTTGCAGTAGTGACGCTAAGTGTCCTGTTGTTGACAACAGTAATAGTAGTGGTGCTACGTGTCTTGTTGTTGACAATAGTAGTAGTAGTGATGCTACGTGTCCTCTTATCTCTATCTGATTTTATCTTGACTTGATTTCGGGGCTTTAGTGTCCCGGCGGCCCGGTCTTCGACCAGGCCTCCACCCCCATGAAGCAGCCCGTGACAGCTGACTAACTCACAGGTACCTATTTACTGCTAGGTAACAAGGGAATAGGGCGAAAGAAATTCTGCCCTTTATTTCTCGCCTGCGCCCGGGATCGAACCCGGGACCACAAGACCACGTGACAAGCGTGCTGTCCGCTCGTCCAGAAGCCGCTACTAAGTCTGTTATTGACAACAGTAGTAGTAGACGTGCTACGTGTCATGTTGTTGACAACAGTTGTAGTACTGACACTACGTGTCCTGTTGTTGACAACAGTAGTAGTAGTGGCACTACGTGTCCTGTTGTTGACAACAGTAGTTGTAGTGGTGTTACGTGTCCTGTTGTTGACAACAGTAGTAGTAGTGGCACTACGTGTCCTGTTGTTGACAACAGTAGTAGTAGTGGTGTTACGTGTCCTGTTGTTGACAACAGTAGTAGTAGTGGTGATTCGTGTCCTGTTGTTGTCAACAGTAGTAGTAGTGGTGCTACATGTCCTGTTGTTGACAACAGTTGTAGTAGTAGTGGTGCTACATGTCCTGTTGTTGACAACAGTAGTAATAGGGGTATTACGTATCCTGTAGTTGACAACCGAAGAAGTAGTGGTGCTACGTGTCCTGTTGTTGACAACAGTAGTAGTAGTGGAGCTATATGTCCTGTTGTTGACAACAGTTGTAGTAGTGAAGCTACGTGTTCTGTTGATGACAACAGTAGTAGTAGTGACGCTACGTGTCCTGTTGAAGACAACAGTAGCAGTAGTGACGCTACGTGTCCTGTTATCTCTTCCTGAGGTTACCTTGAGTTGATTTCGGGGCTTTAGTTTTCCCGCGGCCCGGTCTTCGACCAGGCCACCACCCTCATGAAGCAGCCCGTGACAGCTGACTAACTCACAGGTACCTATGTAATGCTAGGTAACAGGGGAATAGGGTAAAAGAAATTCTGCCCATCGTTTCTCCCCTGCGCCCGGGATCGAACCCGGGACCACAGGACCACGTGTCCAGCGTGCTTTCCGCTCGTCCAGAAGCCACTACTGTTGTTGACCACAATGGTAGTAGACGTGCTACGTGTCCTATTGTTGACAACAGTAGTAGTAGTGACGCTACGTGTCCTGTTGATGAGAACAGTAGTAGTACTGACACTACGTGTCCTGTTGTTGACAACAGTATTAGAAGTGGTGCTACGTGTCCTGTTGTTGACAACAGTAGTAGTAGGACTGCTACGTGTCCTGTTGTTGACAACTGTAGTTTTTTTTTAACATGCAAAGCATGCAATTTAAATACAATAAAAACAATACAAAATACAGAACAAAGGAAAACAATAGACCACCGGCCAGAAGGGCCGACAGCAAAGCACAACAAAACACACACATGAGAAAAGCATAGAAAAATACAGCATACAACAAAGCACAAAACATAATACAATGGCAAACTAGCAAACACAGTAACATCACAAAACAAAACCCCCAGAAAAAACAAACCATACATTAAGAGGCATAACAGAAAACATAACAGGATAAACACAATACAGTCCAAACAAAGCATAAAGGACAAACACGTACGATAGGTAATAGCAATATAAAACACCAGGTCAAACGCACAGCACAAGCAATACAGGAATAAAAAAAACACACACCAAACACCCCGCCCCGTAAACAAAGGGCGAGGCCAAAATAAACAATAAAAATCAACAATAAAATAAACAATAAAAATAAACAAGCAAAACACGCACACCTGAAAACAAAACAGTCACAAACACAACAACATACATGCATTGGCCTGAAGGACCGAGAATAAAACAACAGAGTACATCATGACAAAACGAAACACTTCAGCACAAAACAAAACAATACAACTTTATGCAAATTTTTACAAGGACACTAAAACACCGGCCTGAAGGACCTACAACAAAAACAACAATGAACAGAAACATAATGATACAAGAAAATAAACAATACCGGAAATATAAGAAATACAACAAAGCACCTGCCTGAAGGGCGCGCAATAGGTACAACACAGTACAAACAAACCACAGGTCCAAGCACACACCAAGCACACAGACTACTCAAATTTCTCATACTTATCCGGCCACTCCGCCGCCGGAAACGAACACAATACGCCTCCCAAAGTAACATGACGTCCTCCGAAATAGGTTCATCACGAACCGTACGAGGATCAGGCATTGACTCCGGCACACCCACAACAAAACATCGAGCCCGTCGAACCCAGACGGAAGAAGGGCACCACGGAACAGGACGCACGCGGTCATCAACTTGAAACCGCAAAGGATGCTGATCATCAATTGCCACTCCAGAGGCCAGGATGATAGGGAGAGACACCTTCCCACGAGGCCGGGCAATGGGCATCGCACTGGGAGCCTCCTCGACGTCCTCACAGGGCCCTGCGGCAACCACCAAACGTTGCACCTGCTGGGACCCCCACGCTTGGTATCCTTCAGCGCCAGCTTGATGCCGCGGCTCGCACCAGAATCCACACCACCCACGTCTGGAGGAGCGACCACCCCCACTGCGGAGAACCTTCGCAGGAGAAAGAACAGGAGGTAAATCAGACACACAACCATCGTCAATAGCAGACACATGGACGTCAGCCACCACCAGCGACGTAGAGCGCGAAGCACCCGGAATCGCCACATCATCAACCGAAGCTCCACCTGCGTCGTAGTCCACCACATGAGCCCAATCAGTAGACGAACGCCTAGAACGCTTGGGCACGGGCCGCATATCCTCACAGCCGGAGGCGGACCCAGAACCACGGGCCTCACGAACCGGACGAACCGACGCCCGACGCAGTACGGCAGCAGCCTCAACCACATGTGGAACCGGGCCGCACACAACAGGACGCTCTGCATCCCCCCAACACCCAGCACAGCCGTAACACCTGGCGAGGGTGCAGGACCAGGCGCAGCAGCAGGAGACGAGGTAGACGAAGACGACTCGCAGAGACCATCCGGGAGACCCTCGGGAGCAACTGGCACAGCGAAGGGACCAGCGACAGGAGCCACCGGAACACTCGGCGGAGGGACAACAACCACCGGGGGTATGTCGGGTGACGCAGGGGGGGGGGCCGTATCAGCAGCGAATGGGACATGCCCCTCTTCATCTCCTGAATCCACGCCTTGAGGGAGTGGCGGGAAATCCTCTCCCGAAACAAGTTAACAGGTGCAGTAGGGCCGCAGAGCACCCGGCAGCCTGATGTCCTAACTGGCCACACCGGAAACAGGTATGGGGCTGCCGGGCATAGTACACCCGAACGTAGTAACCCAGCAGCCGGACAGAAGATGGGATATCCGATCGCAGGCGCATACCTAAGGTACGGATGTTCGTCTGCTTCCCAGCATACTTCCCCGAGGAAAGCGTGTTCACCCGCACGCTGATGACTGCACCATACCTCCCGAAGAAGCGCCGAAGAAGATCTTCAGGGAACTCCAGGGGCGCACCGTGTACACTGACATACGTCAGGGCACCACTTCGGTCCGAGACCGCAACAGAGCCGGCGCCATCCGGCAACTGCAATGAACGCCCTTCGTACCGCCGGAGGAAGTCCCGATACCCCTCCTCCCGCATGAACTAGATAATCACCCGGTGGGCCGTAACAAGTTCAACTCCATATACAGCCTCCACCGGGACACGTAGCATGTCGCACATTACTAACTCAATGGCTGGATAACCAGCCTTACACGAGAACTCTAGCCCACTGAGTTCACTCGCAAAACAGGAGTAATCGCAAGGCCCCCCACGTCAAAACAGCCACGTCAGCACGGAGCCAGGCAGGCAACCACACTGGGAGGGCAGTGACGCCCCACCACCTGGCGACCAAACGGCTAACAACCCCAGCAGTCACGGAGGCCGGGGACACGTCCTCACTCCACGGCTGCTCAGGGCGAACTCCTGACAACAGTAGTAGAAGTGGCGTTACGTGTCCTGTTTATGACAACAGTAGAAGTAGTGGTGCTGCTACGTGTCCTGTTGTTGACGACTGTACTAGTAAGGGCGCTACGTGTCCTGTTGTTGACGACTGTAGTAGTAAGGGCGCTACGTGTCCTGTTGTTGGCCACAGTAGTAGTAGTGATTCTTCGTGTCCTTTTGATGACAACAGTACTAGGGGTGCTACATGTCCTATTTTTGACAACAGTAGCAGTAATGCCGCTACGTTTCCTGTTGTTGACAACAGTAGTAGTAGAGGTGCTACGTGTCCTATTGTTGACAACAGTAGTAGTAGGGGTGCTACGTGGCCTGTTGTTGACAACAGTAGTAGTAGTAGTAGGGGTGCTACATATCCTGTTATTAACAACAGTAGTAGTAGTAGTGACGCTACGTGTCCATTTGATGACAACAGTAGTAGTAGTTCCCCTACGTGTCCTGTTGATGAGAACAGTAGTAGTAGTAGTAGTAGTGGCACTACGTTTCCTGTTGTTGACAACAGCAGTAGTTGTGACGCTACGTGTCTTGTTGATGACAACAGTAGTAGCAGTGACGCTCCGTGTCCTGTTGATGACAACAGTTGTAGTTGTGGTGCTACGTGTCCTGTTGTTGACAATAATAGTAGTAGTAGTGGCGCTACGTTTCCTGTTGATGACAACAGTAGTAGTGGTAGTAGTGGCGCTTCGTGTACTGTTGATGACAACAGTAGTAGTAGTAACGCTACGTGTCCTGTTGATGACAGCAGTAATAGTAATGATGCTACGTGTCCTGTTGATGAAACAGTAGTAGAAGAGGTGCTACGTGTCCTATTGTTGACAACTGTTGTACAACGCTACGTGTTCTGTTGCTGACAACAGGACCTGTTAGCTCATACCCCTAAGTTTGGGTAGTAGTCTGTTGTCAAACCTCTGTACCTTCTCCAATTTACTCCTATACTTGGCGAGATATGGACTCCATTCTGGAGCTGCGTACATCAGGACTGGTCTGACAAATGTGGAATACAAGGTGCTGAATGATTTCTTACACAAGTTTCTAAAGGCTGTTCTTGTTTTGGCCAACCTAGCATATGCCGCTCATGTTATCCTCTTGATATGGGCTTCGGAGTACAAGTCTGGCGTGATATCAACATAGGTATTTTTTTTCTCTTTCCGATTCGAGAAGAATTTCCTCCCAAATGGTACCTTGAATCTGGATCCCCTGCTCTCTACACCTATTTTAATTACATTACATTTGCTCTATTTAAACTCTAACAACTATTTGTTCAACAAATCCTTCTGTTTGTCCAGGTCTTCTTGAAGCCACATGTTGTCCTCTGTCTTAATCCTTCTCAATATTTTGGCATTATCCGCAAACATTGTACTTCTTCACTCTCTTTCGGTACCCACAGTGACATTCAGTCCGAACCAACAGCTTTTCTTACGTCCAGATCCAATAACTTCATCTCTTGTCATTTTGAACTCTTCCAAGGCCACCAGGCTTACTGCCACCTCTTCTACCTCAAAGGACTTCACCTCGTTCAGTTGTAAAGACCTCATGAAATTTCTTGTTGAGTCCTTCACACACCTTTTTGTCATCCTCCGTGTACCGGTTCTCACCAGTTCTAGGTTTCATCACCTGTTCTTTCACTTTTGTTTTCTTCCTGATGTGACTGTGGAGAAGTTTTGGTTCGGTCTTGGCTTTATTTGCTATATTATTTTCATACTGTCACTCTGCTTCTCTTCTCACACTGACATACTCATTCCTGGCTCTCTGGCATCTCTCTCTCTCTCTCTCTCTCTCGCTGCTTTCTGGTGTTCTGTTATTTCAGAAGGTCCTCCACACCAGTTTGTTCAGTTCCTCTGCTTCCATACATGACTTATTAAACAACGGACTCTTCTTTTGATTAACATTTTTTTTATTTTGGGTCCGAATAAACCTGTTTACTACCTACTGACACTTTTGGGTGACATAGTCCATTATCTTGCATGGACTTAGTTCTGAGTTCTTTGTATTTTCTCATCTCCTCATAATGTCCCTTTCGGTATGCAAGTTCTCTGTTTTCTGCTTTTTTGGGGGGAAGATTATGTTACACACCTCGCTTTTTAACTAGGCTCGTACCTGACACAGGAATAACTTTTTATTCAGGACTATCACGTTTTACTATTTCTAGTGGTATAATTCTAAAATCCCTGTGATGTAACAATACAAGCACCAGTAAGTTACTACGGAGGGACACAAACACACGTAAAAGTATAAACTTATAATATTAATACATTCTTATTTCTGACAAAAATTATCTCCACTCCAGTTATGACACTCGACGTAATATGTATAAACATAAGATTATGGCTCAATCATAGGGTATCTTGTATACACATATAGGTTTATCAAATCAAGGAAAAGAACAAAAGAATATCCGACTTAAGTGAAAAAAGAGATGATTCCAGCACCATCTCCCACCAGCGTGTGAGACCACCCGCAGGTAGCATGTACACACTCCCTCTCTCACTCACAGAGTTACCAAGCATCTAATATATAACTCTTGACTAACACACTACATATGGAAGTAACCACTCTCAAACAGATGCAATCATCCTATTATAGTATTACACATTCTGCCATACTATCAACCGTAATATAAAGTTTAACTAAGAAATATAATAGCATTCTCAAATACACAGACTGTCAACTTAACCGACCGATGGACACAAGTCCTCTCACACGAAAAAATGTTACCTGATCTAGACCCGTTCAGGCAAGCTTCTGCTCTCTCATACATACGCTATTCAATTCTGCCACATCCTATTGTGAGGGAATGGCTCACCAGCTCACTTACAATGGTGCTCTTCTGCCTGTGGAGGCCAGTACACTTGCTAAGTGCACTTGTTAAGTGCGTGGACCTAAGTTTGGTAACTAGTATCCGAAACATCTTGTGTTTGGGCTCATGTAAGAGCCCCAGTCATCGGCATTCCAGAAATGTTACCGTGGCCAGAGTAGCACGTCTGTGGATGTGCTACTCTGTTCTCTCTGTCTGTGGACAGAGAGAAGCCGTTGTTGTCCTAGTCAACATCGGCTTCACCAACGGTTTCGTTGAAGACATCATAATAAGGAAGGTGAAACGCCATGCAACCTCTGAAGAGACAACTAACACAACACCTGTACCCCCTATTAGACTATTATACAGGAACTTCTTTTCCACAGCTCATGAAACGGAGGAAAAGGTCCTGAAAGATATTGTTAATAGAAACGCTATCCCTACAGACAAAAATCAGAAGACACAATTGACGATTTACTATAAAACCAAAAAAAACAGCCAACCTACTCATGAGAACCTCGACAGACACAAAGCAGAACGCTTTAAAAGAGACCAATGTCGTCTATGCCTTAAAATGCCCACTTGGGGACTGTAAGCCTCAAAGAACTCAGTATATAGGCAAGACAACAACATCTATTTCTAAGCGATTAACGATGCATAAGCAACAGGGCTCCATCTTGAGGTTATCATGAGATGATTTCGGGGCTTTTGAGTGTCCCCGCGGCCCGGTCCTCGACCAGGCCTCCACCCCCAGGAAGCAGCCCGTGACAGCTGACTAACTCCCAGGTACCTATTTTACTGCTAGGTAACAGGGGCATAGGATGAAAGAAACTCTGCCCATTGTTTCTCGCCGGCGCCTGGGATCGAACCCAGGACCACAGGATCACAAATCCAGCGTGCTGTCCGCTCGGCCGACCGGCTCCCACCCCAGTTCCATTAAGGAACATATAATCTCTTCCCACAACCAGACCATCACCAGAGAAGTCTTAACAAAAAACACGGAAATCATCGATAGATACAGCGATAGCAGGCGGCTTGACATCTGCGAGGCACTACACATCAAGAAGTCAACACCAGTAATCAACAGCCAATTAACGCACAACTATATTCTACCCACTTCAAGACTCCGCTCCAATATAGAAACATCAAGAAATATGGGCCAATAGCCCTTCTGCAGTTCTATTTGTACCCAACTTCTACAAATCTATACCCCATATTCCATTTGTACCCAACCTCTACAAAACTATACCACGTATTCCATGTTCTGTGTTTCACCCCACTATTGTATTACATCACCTCACCCAAATGCAGGTATAAGAGCCAATGTTTTTTCAGGCATAAGTTGTGTAGATAAACTAAAGTCTTTGAAAATGTAATAAGTTTTACGAAACGCGCTCAAGTGTCGCGTCAGACTAGAAATAAAAATGAACTTTGGAGAATTGATTTTTCAGTTACCATCAACAGTGAAAAAGAATATAAGAAACATTGAGAAAATTCGTGTTATAATTATTAATCTTACTTTTTCGGTCATATTTAATAATATATGTCTACAGGAAAGACTGCTACCAAAATATACTAATATATATATATATATATATATATATATATATATATATATATATATATATATATATATATATAGATATATATATATATATATATATATATGTACTACTAGTAGGCATCCATCAGTCTCAGGAGACTATGGAGTTGCGCTCTGGTTGTCGGTCTGGAGTGGCCTCACCTCATATATATATATATATATATATATATATATATATATATATATATATATATATATATATATATATATATATATATATATATATATATATAGTGTGTGTGTCTGACGTGTTAACGAAATTTTAGTAGACTTGTGGTGAGTGACGAGGCTGTCGGGAGTGACAGCCGTTGCTTTGTCGAGTAACGGAAAAATTCTCAGGAGTGTTTATCGACCCGCGGGATCGATAAATCACTCACCCAAGTGATTTTAGGAGTTGTGTTCTCCTTAGTGTTCTCATTTACGTTTTGATAGCTGTAGGCTACAGATGTCAGAAATAATTATATATATATGATCCTAGTGTCTAGGAGCCCAGTGTTATTGTGTGTTATTTACTGTGGTGATTGCAACGTGTGGACCAGTGTCCTAAGTGGTAATTAGAGCACTGGGGTCATTTGCAACAGTAAGTGTTAAGCAGTGTACTTATATAGTTTGATTTAGTGTACATTGTCGTGTGTTATTGCAAAGGGGTTGTCATTGATGGTGATTGTTAGTGTTAATGGTGTTAAATCACCGTTTGTGATTGCAGTTCAGTAAGTCATTGTGGGACCATGTTCTTGAGGGTTCATGCTCTGAGGGTTATTTACTGGTGTTCTGCAGTATTGTCATTGCAACCGGATTGTAACGTAAATCACTGTGATTTGTTAGTGTGATTATCATTGTCGTGGGTGAACTCAGCTGAAGACGAGTACTTGGGTTTTATATTCTCCTGTTATCTGGTAGGACATCGAAGTCCAGTATTCAGTGAGGTGATTGCGAGGCAATTAATATAAAGTAACCAAAGGAACGCCCATTGCTTTAAGAGAGTTTGTTCATTGACAATTTGAGTAACGTAGAATACGTTTGGGTTAATTATCTTTCCTGCAAGCAGCTATGGTAGTCTCATGGTAGTCTAGCCATCAGCCAGACAAGAAATTAGAGTATTGTCTGTCGTAATTACCGGTCAGTGGGCCGGGTAAATGACGTGTTTCAGGAAGTCAAAGTAATTAACTTCGATTCGAGTTTGATCGACTCACACGACGGCTCCATTGTTCAGTTTGTCGTTGAACTGGGAACAAAGTGAACAAAGTAGAGAAACGAGCTAGAAGGCTTATCTCTAGTCTTGACCAAGTCTGGTGGGAACGGTCTGAACATCAGAGCCTGCGGCACCGTCGGGACGTTGTTGGTCTTTCTGTTATGTACAAGGCCAACATCCTCAAAGTTCCGCACTTGGCCCAACTCCGTGGACTACCAGTAGTTCCCACTCGTAACACTAGGCTCTCAACCTTCAACAATCTCATGCTTGAAGTGCCATTCTCAAGAACATCACTCCATCAGCGATTATTCATTCCGAGGCTTACTCGTATCTGAAACTTATTCGCTCAACAGATTGATACACGGGAGATCAGGTCAACTGTTCACATGAAGACTCTGGCACACAGCTGGCTACTGGCTCATTATGTTCCTTATTTGATTGTTACNACTCTCCAGACACAAAGCAGAACGCCTAAAGGAGAGCAACGTCGTCAATGCCTTCAAATGCCCACTGGGGACTGTAAGCCTCAAAGAACTCAGTATATAGGCAAGACAACAACATCTCTTTCCAGGCGATTAACAATGCATAAGGAACAGGGCTCCATCAAGGAACATATAATCTCTTCCCACAACCAGACCATCACCAGAGAAGTCTTAACAAACAACACAGAGATCATCGATATATACAGCGATAGCAGGCGGCTTGATATCTGTGAGACATTGCACATCACAAAGTCAACACTAGCAATCAACAGCCAATTAATGCACAACTATATTCTACCCACTTCAAGACCCGTGCCAATATAAAAGAATCAAGAGGAAGTATGGGCCAATGGGACCTTTGCAGTTCCATTTTTCCCTCTCATTTATCCAATTATTATCCACTGTTCCGTGTTCTGTCTTGTGTTGGTCAAAAGTTTGTTCACCTCATCCAAAACTGTTGCAACATATCACCTCACACAAATGCGAGTATATATGACAAGCTGTTTAAGTGTTTAGCATAAGAAAACTTTGTTTAGTGTTTTCAGGTTATAGTTGTGTATGTATAAACTAAAGTCTTTGCAAATGTAATAAGTTATTATGAAACGCGTTCAAGCGTCGCTTCAGACTAGAAATATGTTTGGGGAACATAAAGTTGTTTCCGCAGAAGGTGTCCAGCAGGGAGACCCACTTGCCCCTTTCTTTTCTGCATGGCAGCTAAGGAGGTCACAAGTAGGTTGTCCAGCGAATTCAACATCTGGTTCCTGGACGATGGCACCCTGGCAGGGACACAGGAATCCCTGCTAGGAGATCTTCAGCTAGTGAAATCTAGGGGAGAGGAGTTAGGCCTTACACTATATCCATCAAAGTGTGGAATCATCTCATCCAGCCAACCAATCATAGATGCAGTACAAATCTTATTGCCAGGAGCCCAAGTGATCGCTCCCACCGACAGTGTGCTGCTAGGGGCACCTCTGGGCTCGAACGCCATTGAGGTAGTCCTCGAAGAAAAGCTTAAAGACCTGAGGAGGATGGAGGCGCGAATAGGGGCTTTGGACGCTCACGATGCTTTGTACCTTCTTACAAGGTGCCTGGCCTTGCCCAGACTTACCTATTTCCTCAGGTGTGCTCCTTCCTTTGACAGCCCAAAATTAGCGGAATACGACTCACTCCTAAAGACAATAACTATGAAAGTGTTAAACCTCTCCCTGCAAGATGACCAGTGGGACCAAGCAACGCTCCCAGTTAGACTCGGGGGTATAGGTATTCGCAAGGCGACACAGTTAGCATTGCCGGCATTCTTATCCTCGACCAGTGCTACAAGTGAATTAGTGAAGGAAATACTACCAGAATACCTAAGGAACTCCATTGGGATTCGTGATCCCAAGTTGGTGGAAGGAGCTGGTCAGTGGGACACACTCGCCAATTCACACACTCGACCAACTTTTCCAAACGACGGCAAACAGGCCAAATGGGATAGCCCTATAGTGGAGATCATCGCCAAAGCATGGCTGGAAGCAGCTTTCGAGAAGGACGGAGCGCGTCTCCTAGCTGTGAAGGCCGCCTCAAGCTGGAGACTTCCTGTTGGCAGTCCGTAGTTACGCCTTGGGCACCAGGCTTGACCATCGGGTCTTAAGTATTGGTGTTGACCTGCACCTTGCCGCCCCTATCTCCACTGAACACCGGTGGATTTGCGGTCATGCACGGGCAGACCAATACGGCAGCCATGGTCTCATCTGTCGTAAGACACAGGGAAAGATTGCCAGACATGAAGCAGTCAATGACATCATCAGATTGGCGCGGGACTAACCTATCTATCAGTAGGGTGCAGGAGTAACCTATCTATCAGTACGGCGCAAGAGTAACCTATCTATCAGTAGGGCGCAAGAGTAACCTATCTATCAGTAGGGCGCAAGAGTAACCTATCTATCAGTAGGGCGCAAGAGTAACCTATCTATCAGTAGGGCGCAAGAGTAACCTATCTATCAGTAGGGCGCGGAGTAACCTATCTATCAGTAGGGCGCGGGAGTAACCTATCTATCAGTAGGGCGCGGGAGTAACCTATCTATCAGTAGGGCGCGGGAGTAACCTATCTATCAGTAGGGCGCGGGAGTAACCTATCTATCAGTAGGGCGTTATGGTGACTCATCACCTACATAGTTGGTCCAGCAAGGGTGTATAGAATACGTCCTGCCATGTATTATTTGTGTATGTTAGTGTATGCAATTTATTATGCACCCCATACCCATTCCATGGGCAGTGGTGGAAAGGGTTACAAAGGCACATAATGGGTTCAGTGTCTGGCAGATATGTCTAGAAGGCACATAATGGGTTTAGTGTCTGGCAGATATGTCTAGAAGGCACATAATGGGTTTAGTGTCTGGCAGATATGTCTAGAAGGCACATAATGGGTTTAGTGTCTGCAGATATGTCTAGAAGGCACATAATGGGTTCAGTGTCTGGCAGATATGTCTAGAAGGCACATAATGGGTTTAGTGTCTGGCAGATATGTCTAGAAGGCACATAATGGGTTCAGTGTCTGGCAGATATGTCTAGAAGGCACATAATGGGTTCAGTGTCTGGCAGATATGTCTAGAAGGCACATAATGGGTTTAGTGTCTGACAGATATGTCTAGAAGGCACATAATGGGTTCAGTATCTGGCAGATATGTCTAGAAGGCACATAATGGGTTCAGTGTCTGGCAGATATGTCTAGAAGGCACATAATGGGTTCAGTGTCTGGCAGATATGTCTAGAAGGCACATAATGGGTTCAGTGTCTGGCAGATATGTCTAGGAGGACTTAGCATCGAAGGGAACTTTCAAGAGAGAACGCCAAGCCATTACGACTGTACAGTACTAGGAAGGGATCAGTATAATGATTTGGGATGGGACGAGGAAGGAATGGTGACCAACCAGGACGGATGGGACGGGGAGGAATGGTGACCAACCAGGACGGATGGGACGAGGAAGGAATGGTGACCAACCAGGACGGATGGGACGGGGAAGGAATGGTGACCAACCAGGACGGATGGGACGGGGAAGGAATGGTGACCAACCAGGACGGATGGGACGGGGAAGGAATGGTGACCAACCGGACGGATGGGACGGGGAAGGAATGGTGACCAACCGGGACGGATGGGACGGGGAAGGAATGGTAGCCAGTCGGGACGGAACATTAAGGACTGACAATCAACAGACGGGAGGACGTTGGAGGTGTTGGAAGGGAAGAGATGAGCCGGGTAACATCATACGAGGCCAGACTATTGCCACCCACATTAAAGTGTCCATGTTGTTCATACAACCATTTAACGTGTTCATTCATACAGTTATCATACCCTGGAATGATATGTGCAAATGTATATAAATGATAAAGCCGTTTAGTTGATAGATAGTTTGGCTATACTTAAATTAAATATTAGTTGCTCAGGCACACAAAGAATTGCACTAAAGAAGCCTGAGATTGGCCGTATATTTCAGTTAGAAATAGTTAAGAGACATCGTGTGTCCATATTATTACATTTTTATATTAAAAGTTTTTACGTAAATTAGCGGCCTTGTGATTACTTACTGTTGTGGGCCTGACAGTGTTGAGACACGAGACGAGACTGAACTGTCAATACTCCACTAAACACAGTTTGGAAATGCAAATGTTAGAACAGCTTAGTTGTGTTGTCATTGTGACACTAAAAAGGGTTATTAGGACTCAAGCCATTCCTTTGCCGTGACCTTTGACAATCCGCTGGCTTCAACTCCTCGACGAGGCCGTTAAAGTGTTAGTAACCCTCAAGTCAATTTAAGTAAATAAAATTCGAGTAAATTTGTAGTGTCACAATTGACAACACAGCCAAGCTGTTTTAACATTTGCAGCCTAACTAAATAAATTGTATCATGGATATGAATCTCAGTAGTAACGCGGCAATGACGTTTGAAGTAGTGTGGGACGTGTCCTCTACTTTCGGCGAACTTCGTGTACCCATATAAGCTGCTGGACCGAGAGACGGACACTTTACAAGGAACAATGGCGTGTGAAAGAGTATCAAGAGAGGTGTCTCTCCCTCTTTACCGGCACGCAAACGAAATATTTATTCCTGTCCTACTGGGAAATACACTTGTTGACTTCAATGTTGACACCGGCGCATGTATAACCCTGATCACGGTTCCCCTGATGAAACAATATGGCTTGGAGGCCGTAATAGACCAGGATTTTGAATGTTTCCATTAGTTGGCGGCTGCAGACTTGGATGACAATGAGCAGGAGACATTAACATTTTCAGATCCCTTCAAGGGGCTCCTGAAAGCCAAACCTTATTTCAAGAGGGATTTCTTTCTTGATACCGAGGTATATGTCTATGATTTTCCCACTAAGGATGCTTTACTGTCCATGGATATTTTAGTAGCATATAACTGCTCAATAATTAATGACATGAAAAATCCCCGACTAATAATACGGCCACAGAAAAAGCAGAGGATGCAGGACAAAGAGTTCTCTGTCGTATATTACAATACCATTCAGGTCAAGTCCACAATCAACAGTAAGGAAATCGAAGCCTTCGTGGACACCGGTGCCCCTAATACGATCATCAGCAGCCAAGGTGTTATTAGACTAGGCCTTGTAACCGAGTCATGTCAAAGTGTAGACTTCGTTAATATGCACGGAGAACCATGTGAGGCCAACCGCATTGTAAGGAATGCAGAAGTTAAGTTCGAAGGACTTAAATTCACTACGGATATATACATCGCGGATGTCTATGATTACGAGTTTATAATCGGAGATGATATCCTCCGGTATACAAATATTACTTTCACATCAGAAAAAGCCGTTTTTGAGAGAAACAGCAATCCTAACGACATGACCGATAACTATATGTCCAATATTGTGTCTAACACCGGCTCTACAAATATTCCTCCGGTCACAGATGTAGCCCATTCCGAGCACAACACATAGCCCATTGACATTTCACATGAAAAGTGATGAAGTTACGCCTAAAAAGTATCTCAAAAAGAGAATGGTAAAGTTTGTCACCAGAGTTACGACAGATTCTTAAAAAAAAAGTGTGTGTTGTGTGTAGGATTGTGTAAAAATCCTGGTCCGACTTCAGTGCAAGCCTCGGGAAACCCTTGTGAGCTCAGGAGAACATAATGAGATCGTTAAAGGTACGATTTGATAATTACTTAGTGTGGGGTGCTGGAAGATATTCTTATGCTGTGGCCAGAGTTTGCTAGTGCAGGCTTATAGATGAGCCTCGCACTTCATGTTCTCTCCTGATGCTATGTATGACTAACCATCTTGTGAGATGGGGATATTAGATGAACTTATAGCTAGTTTTTGATCAACACTCTGTTGACAACAGAAGTAGTAATGGCGATACATGTCCTGTTGTTTACAACAGGGGTAGTAGTGGCGCTATGTGTCCTGTTGTTGATAACAGAAGTAGCAATGTCACTACATGTCCTGTTGTTTACAACAGGGGTAGTAGTAGCGCTGCCTGTCCTGTTGTTGACAACGGTAGTAGTAGTGGAGATTCGTGTCCTATTGTTGACAAAAATAGTAGTAGGGGTGCTACGTGTCCTATTGTTGACAACAGTAGTAGTAGTAGTGATACTGCGTGTCCTGTTGATGACATCAATAGTAGTAGTAAAGTGCTACGTGTCCTGTTGTTGCCAGCAGTAGTAGTAGTGACGCTTCGTGTCCTGATGTTGACAACAGTAGTAGCAGTGATGCTACGTGTCCTGTTGTTGACAACAGTAGTAGCGATGACGCTACGTGTCCTGTTGTTGACAACAGTAATAGCAGTGACGCTATGTGTCCTGTTCATGACAACAGTAATAGTAGTGACGCTATGTGTCCTGTTCATGACAACAGTAGTAGTAGTAGTGGCGCTACGTGTCCTGTTGTTGACAACGGTAGTAATAAAGGTCATACGTGTCCTGTTGTTGACAACAGTAGTAGTAATGGTGTTACGTGTCCTGATGTTGTTGTTGTTGTTTAAGATTCACTACTTGGAACAAAGTTCCAAGTAGCATGGGCTATGGTGAGCGCGTAGTGTGTCCTGTTGTTGACAACAGTATTAGTAGTGGTACTAAGTGTCCTGTTGTTGACAACAATAGTAGTAGTGAAGCTACGTGTCCTGTCGATGACAACAGTAATAGTAGTGAAGCTGCGTGTACTGTTGATGACAACAGTAGTAGTAATTATGCTACGTGTCCTGTTGTTGACAACAGTAGTAGTAGGGGCGCTTCGTGTCCTGTTGTTGACAACAATAGTAGTAGTGACGCTACGTGTACTGTTGATGACAACAGTAGTAGTAGCGATGCTACGTGTCCTGTTGTTGACAACAGTAATAGTATGGGTGCTACTTGTCCTGTTGTTGACAACAGTAGTAGAAGAGGCGCTACGTGTTCTGTTGATGACAACAGTAGTTATAGTGATGCTACGTGTCCTGTTGTAGACAACATTAATAGTAGTGGCGCTACTTGTCATGTTGATTAATACATTAGTAGTAATTGCGGTACATGTCCTGTTGTTGACAACAGTAGAAGAAATGACGCTATGTGTCCTGTTGATAACAACAGTAGTAGTAATGATGCTATGTGTTCTGTTGTAGACAACAGAAGTAGTAGTGACGCTATGTGTCCTGTTGATGACAACAGTAATAGTAGTGACGCTACGTGTTCTGTTGTTGACAACGGTAGTAGTTTTTTCTTTTTATTTTTAAAACAAATTAATTACAGCGTACAGTAACCATATAAAACAAGAAAGCACATAATAAAAATCAAAGAATATTAATAATACAGATAACAAGGAACACAGATCAACATAACACAAAAGTGAAAACAAAAAATAACAGAAAACACATAACAACACACCCACACAAAAACACAAGCAGCACTACCCATATGGGGCGGGCCACAGGCATCAGTAATGACAAAACTGCACAAAGAGCCCAATAAAACCAAGGGTAAAATGTAAACAAGGAATAAACATATACAAAATAACACAAACACAAAACACACGCACCATGCGCCACACCACACAACAGCAGACATCACACCACAGAATCGAGAACACAGTAACAGAACATGGTAAATATAACACTGTAAATACAACATAGTAAGTAAAACACAAGAAATAACAGGGGAATGCCACAAAGCAATACACAACAACACGGAAACCAACCATAAGCAAAAAATAAAAAATCGGAACACGCAGGAACCATAAAACAAGAGCCCCCCCCCCCCCCAGACACACACATGCAACCCCACCCCCACACCCACGCACCCTGGCGCAAGCAACCCTACAACACACAACAGTAAACAAGGAGGATATTTCTCAGGAAACTTCCGCGACGGATACTTCCGCTTATAAGCCTCCCATATTAAATACTCCAGCTCGGTAGGTGAACGGCCCTCACAACACCGCGGGTACTCCATATACTCGAGGATCTCCACATCCGGCGGGAGCGGCCGCACCCAACCCCGGGACATCGAGGACGAAGAACCCGACTTGGGAGGCAGGAACACTGCCGCCGAGGAAGCAGGAGACGCTGGAACAGCAGGCAGAGGCTGCCGAGACGGCAACCCTGCCTACAACAAAGCTGGAGACACAGAAGAAATGGCCGGAGTCGGGTGGGGCAGGGATACACACACCCCCAGGCGGCCAAACTGGCAAACAACCACCAACTGATGGAGAGGTTAGACAACATGTCCACACTCCGCGGCAGCTAGGGCGCAACTCATGTTAATTTAATCTTGTCTCCAACAGACAAGTTAAATTGTACAACTTTCACTCATAACTCGGAATTACACAGACACTTGACCCGCTAAGTGTTCAGTGAGTAATCCCTATTAATCCATGCACTACTGACTGCTAATTAATCCCAGCATGAGTTACGTTATCGGTTACTATTGCCCGCTTGATAGTTTACTACAATTCTATTTCCAAAGTGCGAAGAGGACGGCAATCTCCTTTGATAATCTTATGTCGGAAAACCTGACACCATTTACTAATATTCAATACAATATGCAGATAATATTGCTGCTGTTGCATAATTGATTAAACCATAGAAAATATAGCTTGAAGTGTTATTTTCCATCAATAGAAAATGGGATATCATTGCAACATAGCGCTATAAATTCACCAGCTATTCTGTTGGGAATTATTCTTAAATACAGTAGTCTTTATACTTATAACATCATAAAAATATCTCATTTGAATTAACTTAATTTCAGTATCAAAATAGAGTAAATTTGACTCTTCTATCACTTATTGACATTTGGACAAGGAAAGCCATAGGCGTCAGTGGTGAGGGAGGTCAGCCATTGTTAGACCAATTCGCTGTGGAGCGAGTTCAGCTCCAATAATTTTTCTTGGACGAAGTGATATGGAGATCAAATTAGTGCTTCTTCCATCATCAACACGCAGACAACATAAACAAGGGAAGTGTCTTACCGAAATCCGTTTATCTAATCATTTCTGGCCAGTTAATGTAATGTAGACGTAGGGCGAACCGGTTAGGGCACTAGACAAGCCACTAAACCCAGGTAATTAACCCTTGGTTCTTATCTGATAATGTAACAGTGTTTTCTCTGATATAGCTGTCATATATAGGATTACTGCTTTACAGTTAGTGCCCTTTGACAGGAACATAGAAGAGGAAACAAGAATTAATTTTGGTACATCAGTTACTTGGGTGTTGGAAGCTAGCCGCTCACGAGGATAATTTGGTGTCTACATCCTAGTTATACCTGGTGGACTAGGCCTACCATACAAAAAAATAAGGCTCCTCAATTTATTTACTAATGTATGTAGTTTAATACTGTAGTTTGATTTACTGCATATATATAAATTTAATATAAAACCCCCTAGTGTGTAAGGATCGATTTGTAAGAATATTCCAGAAATACAGTCCACTAAACATCATACAAATTGCTATCGAGATATATAAATTAACGTAAATAAAATTCTGTATAAATTCATATAAATAAAATAAATATAAATCTCACAGGTCGGTTCCCACACCTTACCCCGATGAACTCAGGTTACTAGTACACTATCACACGGACAGATAACTAATCACCACGTCTACGTTACTTAACATTTACCTTACTCTCCCAAGAGTCAATCAAGTTATCTGTCCAACGAACAGATATTAATAACCGACGTTATGTTAATGCAACAAAGTTGACTTCGTGTGAGTCGAATAAACCCTGATCGGAGTTAATTACTGACGAGATCACCCACAACACAATAAATCAACACTCGATGATCTAAAACAATTACAACCCAGTTGCCATGTTAAATTACAGATACCACAATAACACACACAGCTTCGTAATAACACACACGGCTTCGTGACACTATAATTAAATATATCGTACCCACTGACCTCACCTGTAGCACTCTGCTATTTAAAGCTAATATGGAACACTAAGGAGATAACACACTTCTCCTGAGCAACTTGGGCAAGAGATTAGGGATCCCGTGGATCGATAATTACTCCCATGAATTTACGTTACTCTACAGAGTGGTCACACCCGCCTGCGGCACTACTCACTCTTCACCACAAATCTACCAAATTATATTAAACAGGTCAACCACGTGTATATATATATATGTCGTACCTAGTAGCCAGAACGCACTTCTCAGCCTACTATGCAAGGCCCGATTTGCCTAATACGCCAAGTTTTCATGAAATAATATATTTTCTCTAAATTATTTCTTATGAAATGATAAAGCTACCCATTTCTTTATGTATGAGGTAAATTTTTTTATTTGAGTTAAAATTAACGTAAGTATATGACCGAACCTAACCAACCCTACCTAACCTAACCTAACCTATCTTTATAGGTTAGGTTAGGTTAGGTAGCCGAAAAAGTTAGGTTAGGTTAGGTTAGGTAGGTTAGGTAGTCGAAAAACAATTAATTCATGAAAACTTTGCTTATTAGGCAAATTGGGCCTTGCATAGTAGGCTGAGAAGTGCGTTCTGGCTACTAGGTACGACATATATATATATATATATATATATATATATAATATATATATATAAATATATATATATATATATATATATATATATATATATATATATATATATATATATATATATATATAAATATATATATATATATATATATATATATATATATATATATATATATATATATATATATATATATATATATATATGTACTTTCGTATATTAATACATCTTCAGAAGGAGTCAAGGAGCACTCCTTCTGAAGATGTACTAATATACGAAAGTACTTAAGGAAATTCCTGTTTCACTTTCCTCCGTGGTCTGACACTCACATTTTTAATCATGTGTTTATTTTCGTCATACACACACACACACATATTATATATATATATATATATATATATATACATATATATATATATATATATATATATATATATATATATATATATATATATATATATATATATTGCCGGGGTGTCACGGTTCTTGTTAGTGAAGGGTTAAAGCAAAGGTAGACTGGATCTCCTCTCCAGGTGGTTGCTCCGACAATAACCCTTACTCACCGTCGTTCTACGGGTCTTCCCTCGATCCTCTAGGCTCCACTGCACGCCCCGGAGAGTACCCCAGTCGATCTCACAACCGGCCTTAAATTGCAAGATGAGTGGAGGCACAGATCGTTCCCTCAATCTGTGGCCCGCCCCGACACAGAACTCTTACACAGCCTTTAAGGTCGCCAACTGGTGTTTTTAGGTGTCCAGTAACACTGCAGTGTTGAGGTGTAATTGTGGTAATTGTGGTAAGAGCAATTTCAAATAATATGGTATCAGGCAGGTCACTCTGTTTTACTTCATTACACGGTCACAAGATAAATGGAGGGGATGATATCAAACACCAAGAGTTTTGGTATTTTACTTAAAAGACAACGAGAAATATATATGCATCAATGTATCAGGAACAATATATGACAAATGCTCAATCCGTAGCAGAATAATCTGGAGCGCACCGATATGGCAACACCCGACAGCGCCACGCGTCACCTGTCAGATAACAGCTGACCGGGACCCTCGCGACCGTGAGAAAAGACTAGTACTTGTTTTCTAATTCTATCACGATCCCCGTTTATTTAACTTTTTCGCAAAACACTGTATTCAACATTCACATGGCATACTTATGATTTCACTGGCCTCACGATCAATATCTTATTCACACTGCACTCACAGTGACTTTTCACCGTACCAAAAGATTACTCTATTCTTAATAATATTTACTGTGAATGCACTCGCTTGATCACTGAACTTTTCTTTATATCTATACTTTCTCTTAAAGAGATATCACTGGCAATCACTTCACATATATGATATTATTCAGTACACAGGCATGTACATAGATAAATCAGTAATCAAATTACAGGCATATATATATATATATAAAATCATGAAGATCAATACACAGGCATTTATATCAATAAATCATGGAGATCAATACACAGGCATTTATATCAATAAATTCTAGGCTCATAGCCTAACACCAATATCTGGTTTACTACCAATATATATAATAATAGTAATCACAGGAAATTAATAATAGTCACAGTAAATTCTTTGATGAATCCTGGTGCTTGCACACACCCACACATAGATATATATGTAAACTGATACTGTGAGCGCTCTGGGTAGCCTCACCACACACTGTGCTCTCTGTGACTTAGACTCAGGTGAGACTTGCTCACGACATATAAAATATCCTGACAAGAAAATATATAGCTAACTAAAGGGGAAATGGGAGGGTAACTGTAAACACCTACTTCACCTATCCTAGGATGACAGTTGGGTTGTAGCTCCTGGTCCAGGCTCTCGCCTCGTACACCCTCCAGAAACACAAGCCAACGTCATAGGATTTTCGCGTCTCGCCGCTTTCTGTACACAGCAGGTCCGTGCTTCCCCTACAGTACGTCGCCGGGTTGAAGTCCGTCTCCTGGCCGTCAACTTCCTCCCAACTACGGCAGCCAGCCTACGTCTCGGCAGTCGTCGCACGTTTCCCAATTAGTCCTTGTCACTGTACTCCCAGAGGAACTGCCTCTCACCACTACGAAGTCACTGTGAAGTTATCAGCCGTCCCAGACGATACTGCTTAAGCTCCACACGCACAGCACCCGACTTCAGAACACTTGAAGCTCACAACACTGTCAATTCCCTCGTCGTCTAGATATGTTACAAGGTATTTGGAAGACTTCTCGACGTGCTTGCATCCAACTGTTGACTCGTAGGGTTCCACAAAGGTGGGGTTACTGTCAAACTTGACAGGATCGTCGATCACACGTTCAACCTGGTTGACAAGGCGGTCAACCCGGTTCACTCACGGTGGATTGTCCCGGCCACTAAGNAGCCGCTTCCGCAATGTGGGACATAAAATGATGTCCTCAAAAAAATATTTGTATAAAATTCAATTTTAATCCGATTTACTTTGGGTTTGTTTCAAACTGCGCGCCATGAGGTTGTCTTTCTCACCACTAGGCTGCATGGTACAATAAGTTCATGAAAGGTGTGGACCACTTCGATCAAATAGTATTACCATTTTACCAGGAAAACTCACAAGTGGACCAAAAAGACAACGTTTATTTCCTGCAAATGGCATTGCATAATGCCTTTGTTTTGTACAAATACAACACAACTGATCATGAGTGTCCCAAACGGGTTGCAGGTGGGTGACTTTAACCGTTTATACTGGTAATGCTTCCCCCATATCATGTATTATATGCATATGTCTGTTTAGGGAATTTTATTCCGATCAATGTACAACCAAAAATAACTGTGTGCAACAAGTATAAACTTGACAAACATAACAACAGTAAAAACATTTCGTGTGTGTTTGCCGCTCACTGATATGTTCCACGTTGTTTTATATTTGGTGCTATTCTAACTTACGCTTTGTTGTTTTTTTTTCCTACGGGCTCATAGAACATTCTATTGCGAACACATTGACACAAAAATGAATGACGTACATAGAATAATAATGTCACGACAGTGAAATAATTATAAACTTTCAAATCTCTGTATCACACGTGTGTCGTAGCATCACTGATACTCGGTAACAGTTCCGCCATTTCCCACACTCTTGCGGGTGGGCCGCAACCATTATTCTACGTTTATATTCATATCACCGTGTTGGGAATTTCATTGCGAGTCCATTGATACCAAAATTAACGCTGTAGAACAACTGTGGAAGTGATAACAATCGCAAGAGTAAAAACATCTTGTTGCTGTTGGGCGCTCATGGCGAGTCATCTCCGTAGTTATTTATTTGGTGCTGGTATCCCTATACCTTTCGTGACCTTTTTTACTAATGTTCTTCTAGAGAATTGTATTGCGAACACGTTGGTACCAAAATGAAATACGTAGCTAGAGAACTAAGGTCAGGAAAGTAAAAAGAGTATACACATTTTCGTTTTGACGCTTAAGGGACATCCCATCGTCATCCCTTCACCTTCGTGTGGTCTGGTCAACATACTTTAGCCAGGTTATTGTGACTCATCGCCTGCATAGAAACTGTAATTGTGGTTGATCTCGAACCCATTGATAATGTGACGATCGACGACTCGACGAATGGTCGATCTCGAATGTGACGACTTATAATGAATTTTGTAACTATATCATCAAGATTGTAACCAGTTTAGCTAAATGTATTGTGGGGTTCAGTCCCTAAGCCCATATATGTGCCTCTGTAACCATTTAGGTTACAGGGCAAAAACATAAGAACAAAGGTAACTGCAGAAGGCCTATTGGCCCATACCAGGCAGCTCCTATCTACAACCACCCAATCCTACTAATATACATGTCTAACCCGCGCTTGAAACAATCGAGGCAGCCCACCTTCACTACTATGAAGTTCGAAAAATAATTCCTCCACCACTATGAAGTTGAAAAAAATTAACTCTGAAGTTCGTATAGCAGGTTAAGCAAAGGCAAATCCTAAAGGTTTTTTTCAGTTATATTGAACAAAGGTTAGGAAAAGGATAGGTCCATTAAAGATCAAGACAGATCATATATTGGATTTTCGATTTTTGATATTTTGATATTTTTGATATTCGATTTTTGTATCATCGGCAAATTTGCAAATGCTGCTACTCAAACCTTAATCTAAAATATTTATATTTATTATAAACAACAGAGGTCCCAGTCCAGAGGCTTGAGGCACTCAGCTTACAACATTTTTCCACTCTTATAACCACCCAAGCTCACTCATATACATGTCGAACCCACGTTTGAAACAATCAATCCACGTTTGGCGGTAATTTGTTCCACAAATCAACAACCCTGTTACCGAACCAGTATTTTCCCAGGTCTTTCCTAAATCTAAACTTATGCAATTTATACCCATTATTTCGTCTGGTGCTGATACTTTTAATATCCCATTTGTTATGTCCATTCATCAACTTGTAAACCTCTATCATGTCACACCTAACTCTTCGCCTTTTCAGTGAATGCAATTGGGGAATTAACTTTGTTAATTAACTATGCTGGATACGTTCAAGTGAATTTATATCAATTCTATAGTACGGCGACTAAAACTGAACTGCATAATCAAAATGGGGCCTAACCAAAGCAACAAATTGATTGATTGATAAGAATTAAGCCACCCAAGAGACAGCACGGGAATGAAGAGCTTTAAAGAGCAAGCTATAGCTGAAGAACAAAACCAGGTGTCTTGTTATTAACCCTTCGATTAATAAATCCTAGTGTACTATTTGCCTTATTACGAACATTCATGCATTGATCTCTTGGTTTAAATTCTTACTAATCATAACTCCAAGTTCCCTTTCGAAATACCCGACTTTGCAATCACAACACCATCTATCTCGTATCTTGTAACTCTATCATATATCATTACCTAACCTCAAAACTTTCCATTTATCAGCATTGAACTGCATCTGTCAACCTTTTGCCCATTTCAAAACTCTATTTAGATCAACTTGAAGAGATAGTGAGTCTTCTTCTGTGTTATTTCCCTACCGATTTTTGTATCATCGGCAAATTTGCAAATGTTGTTACTCAAACCTGAATCTAAATCATTTATATATACAGTATTATAAACAACAGAGGTCCCAGGACAGAGCCTTGAGGTACTCAACCTACAACATTTTCAAACTCTGATTTAACCCCATTTATACTAACTCTGTTGAGCGTTGAACATTTATACATCAACTCTGTTGATGTGAGCACTTAATTGGCGGTCAGTGGTGGCGCTTAATTCTTAAAAAGCAATATATACGCTCGATCGTGATGTAGTTTAGTATGCGGTTTAAAGAAAAAAGAGCATATCAATGTTATATCACAGAAAACGAATTTATCATAAACTCATGTATTTGTCTTATCATATGGAAATGCATTCATATTTATAAAATAACAATATGAATAGCAAAATTTCTGTAAATCCCCTACCATGTTGGAATCTGGAAATTAATGAGCAAATGTGCTGGCTGAAGGCCCTGAAGGAAACCACATTGGTTTCATTTTGGATACAAATGTCCATGGAGATTCAGAATGGAAATTAATTATAGTTGAACCTGCAGAGAGGAGTTTAAGAATCTGTGGTGAGAGTGATGGACACAGCCTTCACAATTATACTTCAGAGAATGTAAACATCTAAGAGTCATTAGAAATATGTGTTGAATAATAAACCATACAATGTTTGAGTTCGGGAAAACGCCATTTGTCATATATACTAGCTGTTCTTAAAGATTCACCCATTTTGCAACAGCAAGATAATTATAAGATTTTAAGGGTTGACGAATGTTAATCTTCTTGTTTGATAAACTGTGCACTCGAGACATAGTTAATAAGAACACGCCAATATAAGACAACAAAACGTTTTCAGATTCTTTCACACCAATTTCCAGCAACTTTTATAATTTATATAAATTATTTTAGGGAATAATACATAAATTATATATTTAAACATGATATTAGTGTTTAGTGGAATGCATAACGAGTCAAATTGTGTTAAAAAGAGCGATTTTTTGTAAATTTGGAAAACTACTTTTTTCTGATCATATATATAAGTAAATGGATTGTGAAGGTTTCACTCAGAAAATAAATATCATTCACAATTTATTAATGAATTTTACAAAAAACACCATAAATTTTATATTTAAACATGTAAAAACTATTTGTAATACATTAGGAACAAAATAGTTGTAGAAAAACAATTTATTATAAAACCTATGTGTTTGGATTTTTTGATTAAAAGTTTCTCAAAGGCTCTCCTGCACCATTCTCAATGTAAATCATTCCCACGCCTATGGGAAGAGATAGACGAACGTTTCCTAGATGATTTGTGTTTGCTGGGTAGTGCACTTAACCTGGTGACAAGGTATGAAGGTAAAGATGCCTAGCATGGCAGCACTGAGAAAGACGATTCGATGGATGCATACATCGATCGCCTTTGAAGAAAGGCTGAAAATGCAAGATGGCAAAGGTCATTTTGGGCTGGTGATTTTCCATGGTTCAGATCCCCAGCAGCATAATGATTCTGTTCTTTAAGGATTGCCTTGGTAAAGGGTTATAGTAGATCTCCAGAGGGAATGCTGATCACATTCCAAGTTATGTCCAGGTAGAAACGGACAGGGGAGTTTGACAGATGTCAAGGGTTTCGCTCATGTCCTTGTTAGAGGAGCGAGACCGAGGGAAAGCAAGGGAGAGACCCCAAGCTCAGTAGGGTGAGTGTAGGTGCTTGTAGAAGGGCTTTCTCCCAGATAGTTCAGTCGGTAGAGCAAGACCGGCTTGTGTTTGACAGTTGGACAGGTAGGGTGATCCTGTCAACTTGTTGCAGTGTCAGGTGGAAAACTGACAGTAAGTTCTTAGTAGGCTGAGGGGAGGTAAGAAGTACTTCACCGGTAAGGCCACACCAATGTGTTGCTCATGTGTCCAGTATGACACAGACCGAGGATGGAAATGGGAGGTTCAGTGATGGAAATGGTTGCGAGGTGTTGAACCGGCCAGGACCAGAGCTAGAGCCAAACATGTTACCACTCCAAGGTCAGGCAGCACCACCAGGGTGATCCGGTGGTAGTGCACAGGGACCCTCAGGCCAGTGATGTATAGGAAACAGAGGTACACACTTCACACTTGTTTAGCTAGTACACCTGTTGGGCAGGTGTGTGCAGAAAAACTAGCTGGTGTTTTGAATGTATTTTCCTTGCAGGAAAATATATTCTTTAGTCGGAGGTAGTGTGAGGAGATGTAGAATCTCCTCAGCTAGTTTTCCTAGTTTCTAGAATAGGCTAGTCGCCCTAGGGACTCTAGAAACTGAAGCTTTCAAAATTTACATATACTTGTTGGGTGTCATATGAAAGCTTATGTTAAATGCTGTCAGTTAAAACTAATTAGAGGTCTGTGATTGCTCTGTAGAGAGAATTACAGAATTTTTTCCTGTTCTGTGAAACAGAGAGATTGGGAGAGTGGTGTGAGAGGGTAGAGGTCTCAAAAAACCGTTAGAGGTGGAGGGGGGACAGTGGGGCGAACGCTGCCTCCCCCCCACCAAGTGAGACAACAGCCACTGTCTTCAGGCCTACCCCTCCCTGTGACGTCACGCCACGCCACCAGGCGAGGGGCGTCTGTGATTGGTCTAGGCACCCCTGCTCCTATGCCGAGTTTTGGCGCTAAGAGCTGTTATTGGAAGCGGCATGAGGAACAGTGCCGGCTTCCTGCTGATTGGTCAAGACAAGGTAGGGGGAGAGATAGGGGGATGTGAGTCTCTCTAGCCTGCCAAGAGTTTAGTTTGAATTGGGCAGCCAGGGTGTGAGGAGTGTCTAGGTGGGGGTGGCGGGCCTGCCACCCCCACCACCGTTATCGCTCCTGTCGTTCAGTTTATTCATATTGCTTGGCACTCCCGCCACCCTGGGTGTGTCGAAGCCCAAATTCGCGAGAAACTGGGACCGATAAATGCAGGACAGCCTCAGAGACAGTGATCACCCATGGGGCAGCTATCAGAGCCCATGGGGTAGCAGGTGGCTCAGATATTCCTGTATGTTCATGGACAATTGGGTGGAATAATGGGCAGGGCCTACCAGTGTAATTAAGGTGTTATTACAGGACCCTGTTGGACTTTGAATTCCGCCCGACGTCGTCCATGTGGTAGGTGACGCCGGCCAGTGTCACCCTTGCCACCCCAGTGTAAGAGCGAGTCATGCTCTGGTATGATGGGGTTGTTAGTGATTCCCCATCCATGTGGGAATGCCACGCGGCCACCCAGGCCGCCCTCTGGCCGCCCGCGGCCACCCGCCGCCCGCGGCCACCCGCCGCCCGCCCAGCCACCCACCCACCCCACCCCTCGCGCGAACAGCCCGGGTGGGGGAAAGGGTGCTGTGACGTCACGCACCACCCGAGGCTACACTCCTGAAGGCCATGCGGTGGCCACATGTTAGGCCACCACCCTTGGCCACCTTCCCAGGACAGCCTAGGGCCACATCTTGTCGACGCACGAGGAGCAAGCTAAGTGTTGACAGCCAGGTGGTAAAGACCTGGGAAATGAGAGAAATGTGTGGAAGGACACGTGAGTACTTTATCAGTGTAACAGTGTCTCAGTATTAAGGGAAATAAGAGAAAAGTTGTGTGGGCCCCTAGCCCGGCCAGGCTAGGGAAGCAGCTGAGACACCTGTCTGTGGCACGCCCAGGTGACTGTGGGGCAGTACCTGGAGAGGGAAATTGTCACTGTAAATCATGTAGTGATATAATTGTACATCTGTAGAGATGTTGTGTGTAGACTGACTAGAGTATGGGACCAGTCAGTGTAGAAAATCATCATATAAATGATCCAGTCTGTCGATTCTGTATAATCGTCAGCCTGGGTTAGTGCCATGGTACCTCTTTGTGTAATTAGGCCAGGTAGAGTTAATTAAGCGGCCCGTGGGGCAGGGTTATTAGTGGATATCCTGAGGTCTGTATATTGTCCTGGTGATAATTTGCATTGTTTATGGAGGCCATTTCCATATGTTTCATTTGCATGTTGCATGTATTATGTTGTGTGGGAGTCAGTAGATGTGATTGCTGACTGATTACCTAATGATGTCATAGCATGGGGGGCATGCTGACGGTATCATTATGTGCAGGTTTGTGCAGTGTTATCAGGTATACATTATTACTGTCCTAGGAACTGTGTTGAGGATTTAAAAGGGACCCTTTGAGTATTCAGGGAAATTCTCAGTCACTTAATGGGAGCGAGCAATTGGTTAATTTGCCTAATTAGGGAGAATAGTGCAGCTGTCCGCGTTAGAGCGACGGTGCCTTATATTAACGTAAATTGTCTTTGCTGAAGCCACCGGGATCGGCGATCTTTTGCAACGTTTGCAGAT
>WNGS01165906.1:21490-51288 GCA_020271785.1 Procambarus virginalis | reverse complement strand
GGAGCGGGCTGTGGTGAGCCAGTAGTGTAGACTTCCCTGGCACAGGAGCGGGGCTGTGGTGAGCCAGTAGTGGACTTCCCTGGCACAGGAGCGGGGCTGTGGTGAGCCAGTAGTGGACTTCCCTGGCACAGGAGCGCGGTGCTGTGGTGAGCCAGTGGTGGACTTCCCTGGCACAGGAGCGGGCGGTGGTGAGCCAGTAGTGGACTTCCCTGGCACAGGAGCGGGGCTGTGGTGAGCCAGTAGTGGACTTCCCTGGCAAAGGAGCGGGGCTGTGGTGAGCCAGTAGTGGACTTCCCTGGCACAGGAGCGGGGCTGTGGTGAGCCAGTAGTGGACTTCCCTGGCACAGGAGCGGGGCAAGTAGCACGGGCCATGGTGAGCCAGTAGTGGACTTCCCTGGCACAGGAGCGGGGCTGTGGTGAGCCAGTAGTGGACTTCCCTGGCACAGGAGCGGGGCAAGTAGCACGGGCCATGGTGAGCCAGTAGTGGACTTCCCTGGCACAGGAGCGGGGCTGTGGTGAGCCAGTAGTGGACTTCCCTGGCACAGGAGCGGGCAAGTAGCACGGGCCATGGTGAGCCAGTAGTGGACTCCCTGGCACAGGAGCGGGGCTGTGGTGAGCCAGTAGTGGACTTCCCTGGCACAGGAGCGGGGCAAGTAGCATGGGCCATGGTGAGCCAGTAGTGGACTTCCCTGGCACAGGAGCGGTGCTGTGGTGAGCCAGTAGTGGACTTCCCTGGCACAGGAGCGGGGCAAGTAGCACGGGCCATGGTGAGCCAGTAGTGGACTTCCCTGGCACAGGAGCGGGGGCAAGTAGCACGGGCCATGGTGAGCCAGTAGTGGACTTCCCTGGCACAGGAGCGGGGCTGTGGTGAGCCAGTAGTGGACTTCCCTGGCACAGGAGCGGGGCAAGTAGCACGGGCCATGGTGAGCCAGTAGTGGACTTCCCTGGCACAGGAGCGGGGCTGTGGTGAGCCAGTAGTGGACTTCCCTGGCACAGGAGCGGGGCAAGTAGCACGGGCCATGGTGAGCCAGTAGTGGACTTCCCTGGCACAGGAGCGGGGCTGTGGTGAGCCAGTAGTGGACTTCCCTGGCACAGGAACGGGGCAAGTAGCACGGGCCATGGTGAGCCAGTAGTGGACTTCCCTGGCACAGGAGCGGGGCTGTGGTGAGCCAGTGGTGGACTTCCCTGGCACAGGAGCGGGGCAAGTAGCACGGGCCATGGTGAGCCAGTAGTGGACTTCCCTGGCACAGGAGCGGGGCTGTGGTGAGCCAGTAGTGGACTTCCCTGGCACAGGAGCGGGGCTGTGGTGAGCCAGTAGTGGACTTCCCTGGCACAGGAGCGGTGCTGTGGTGAGCCAGTAGTGGACTTCCCTGGCACAGGAGCGGGGCAAGTAGCACGGGCCATGGTGAGCCAGTAGTGGACTTCCCAGGCACAGGAGCGGGGCAAGTAGCACGGGCCATGGTGAGCCAGTAGTGGACTTCCCTGGCACAGGAGCGGGGCTGTGGTGAGCCAGTGGTGGACTTCCCTGGCACAGGAGCGGGGCAAGTAGCACGGGCCATGGTGAGCCAGTAGTGGACTTCCCAGGCACAGGAGCGGGGCAAGTAGCACGGGCCATGGTGAGCCAGTAGTGGACTTCCCTGGCACAGGAGCGGGGCTGTGGTGAGCCAGTAGTGGACTTCCCTGGCACAGGAGCGGTGCTGTGGTGAGCCAGTAGTGGACTTCCCAGGCACAGGAGCGGGGCAAGTAGCACGGGCCATGGTGAGCCAGTAGTGGACTTCCCTGGCACAGGAGCGGGGCTGTGGTGAGCCAGTAGTGGACTTCCCTGGCACAGGAGCGGGGCTGTGGTGAGCCAGTAGTGGACTTCCCTGGCACAGGAGCGGGGCTGTGGTGAGCCAGTAGTGGACTTCCCTGGCACAGGAGCGGTGCTGTGGTGAGCCAGTAGTGGACTTCCCTGGCACAGGAGCGGGGCAAGTAGCACGGGCCATGGTGAGCCAGTAGTGGACTTCCCTGGCACAGGAGCGGGGCTGTGGTGAGCCAGTAGTGGACTTCCCTGGCACAGGAGCGGGGCTGTGGTGAGCCAGTGGTGGACTTCCCTGGCACAGGAGCGGGGCTGTGATGAGCCAGTAGTGGACTTCCCTGGCACAGGAGCGGGGCTGTGGTGAGCCAGTGGTGGACTCCCCTGGCACAGGAGCGGGGCTGTGGTGAGCCAGTAGTGGACTTCCCTGGCACAGGAGCGGGGCTGTGGTGAGCCAGTAGTGGACTTCCCTGGCACAGGAGCGGGGCAAGTAGCACGGGCCATGGTGAGTCAGTAGTGGACTTCCCTGGCACAGGAGCGGGGCAAGTAGCACGGGCCATGGTGAGCCAGTAGTGGACTTCCCTGGCAAAGGAGCGGGGCAAGTAGCACGGGCCATGGTGAGTCAGTAGTGGACTTCCCTGGCACAGGAGCGGGGCAAGTAGCACGGGCCATGGTGAGCCAGTAGTGGACTTCCCTGGCACAGGAGCGGGGCTGTGGTGAGCCAGTAGTGGACTTCCATGGCACAGGAGCGGGGCTGTGGTGAGCCAGTAGTGGACTTCCCTGGCACAGGAGCGGGGCTGTGGTGAGCCAGTAGTGGACTTCCCTGGCACAGGAGCGGGGCTGTGGTGAGCCAGTAGTGGACTTCCCTGGCACAGGAGCGGGGCAAGTAGCACGGGCCATGGTGAGCCAGTAGTGGACTTCCCTGGCACAGGAGCGGGGCTGTGGTGAGCCAGTGGTGGACTTCCCTGGCACAGGAGCGGGGCAAGTAGCACGGGCCATGGTGAGCCAGTAGTGGACTTCCCTGGCACAGGAGCGGGGCTGTGGTGAGCCAGTAGTGGACTTCCCTGGCACAGGAGCGGGGCAAGTAGCACGGGCCATGGTGAGCCAGTAGTGGACTTCCCTGGCACAGGAGCGGGGCTGTGGTGAGCCAGTAGTGGACTTCCCTGGCACAGGAGCGGGGCTGTGGTGAGCCAGTAGTGGACTTCCCTGGCACAGGAGCGGGGCTGTGGTGAGCCAGTAGTGGACTTCCCTGGCACAGGAGCGGGGCAAGTAGCACGGGCCATGGTGAGCCAGTAGTGGACTTCCCTGGCACAGGAGCGGGGCTGTGGTGAGCCAGTGGTGGACTTCCCTGGCACAGGAGCGGGGCAAGTAGCACGGGCCATGGTGAGCCAGTAGTGGACTTCCCTGGCACAGGAGCGGGGCTGTGGTGAGCCAGTAGTGGACTTCCCTGGCACAGGAGCGGGGCTGTGGTGAGCCAGTAGTGGACTTCCCTGGCACAGGAGCGGGGCTGTCACTGTCTGGAACTTCTTCAGGTAAGGAACGTCATCAGGGAAAGGAATAAATGCACAAGGTGCAAACTTAAATTCCCATGGAAGAGAAGAGAAGCTGTGAGGGGTGAGGTGGAAGGCCAAAAGAATATAGGGGTAATCAAACATAAGGCAAGAAATAGAAGAATATTTGATGGATGGAATAAAACACTTGGTAAGGCTTTGGGCAGGGAGAACTGGGTAGAGGTGTCGTCGTTATCCGGTGTTGTGTGGTGAGGTCTGGGTCTGAGAGTAGGCAAGGTATCGTGGTCGTTGTCCGGTGTTGTGTGGTGAAGTCTGGGTCTGAGAGTAGGCAAGGTATCGGGGTCGTTATCCGGTGTTGTGTGGTGAGGTCTGGGTCTGAGAGTAGGCAAGGTATCGTGGTCGTTATCCGGTGTTGTGTGGTGAGGTCTGGGTCTGAGAGTAGGCAAGGTATCGTGGTCGTTATCCGGTGTTGTGTGGTGAGGTCTGGGTCCAAGGGGTAGGTAAGGTATCGTGGTCGTTACTGTGTAAATTTAGTGTGGGTCTTTTTTCTCTTATGGGAAAAACTTCCAGTATTTGCAGTCTTCTCTGGTCAGTGGTGGATGCCAGGATTGTATTATCCACTAGCATGGGAGTGTTGTATTATCCACTAGCATGAGAGTGTTGTATTATCCACTAGCATGAGAGTGTTGTATTATCCACTAGCATGAGAGTGTTGTATTATCCACTAGCATCTTCCTAGTGAGTGTAATTTTATGTACACTTCGCATACGGTTTCTAGGGGCACCAACTTGTATATGGGAGGTCTTCTCGTATTCTTTGTGGTGGTCATAAAAGTATAAGCAGATCTAAGGTGACATCCTTCATTGTGACATATAAATTGGTACATCACGTTAGCTTTTTGGAGAAGGTTGTATTTTTGGGAGGCGGGGGAGGGGGGGGGGGCTGTTCATAAGTATTAAATCAGCGGTCCATTTTGTTCTGTACTGAATAATGAATTCCAATCTTTGGTCTGGGGCTGTCGGTTTCATTCCATTTGAAATTATATTTTAAAATATTCTCTGCCTCCCTCTGTCTCGGTTTGTCTGTTTCTGTGTAATAAAAAATATAATTGTCTAATGTGTGGGTGGTCGTCAGTGGGAGCAGCTTAGTAGTGTGAGACAGTAAAATATGAATAGTTGCCCCCTACTCTGGTAAAGAATAGGTACCCCTTACTCTGGTAAAGAATAGTGAACCCTTATTTTGGTAAATAATAGAGGCCCCTTACTCGGTAAAGAATAGTTACCCCTTATTCTGGTAAAGAATAGTTACCCCTTAGTCTGGTAAAGAATAGTTACCCCTTACTCAGGTAAAGAATAGTTACCTCTTACTCAGGTAAAGAATAGTTACCTCTTACTCTGGTAAAGAATAGTTACCCCTTAGTCTGGTAAAGAATAGTTACCCCTTACTCTGGTAAAGAATAGTTACCCCTTACTCAGGTAAAGAATAGTTACCCCTTAGTCTGGTAAAGAATAGTTACCCCTTACTCAGGTAAAGAATAGTTACCCCTTACGCTGATAAAGAATAGTTACCCCTTACTCAGGTAAAGAATAGTTACCCCTTACTCAGGTAAAGAATAGTTACCCCTTACTCAGGTAAAGAATAGTTACCCCTTACTCTGGTAAAGAATAGTTACCCCCCTTACTCTGGTAAAGAATAGTTACCCCTTACTCAGGTAAAGATTAGTTACCCCTTACTCAGCTAAAGAATAGTTACCCCTTACTCAGGTAAAGAATAGTTACCCCTTAGTCTGGTAAAGCATAGTTACCCATTACTCTGGTAAAGAATAGTTGCCCCCCTTACTCTGGTAAAGAATAGTTACCCCTTACTCTGGTAAAGAATAGTTACCCCTTACTCAGGTAAAGAATAGTTACCTCTTACTCTGGTAAAGAATAGTTACCCCTTACTCTGGTAAAGAATAGTTACCCCTTACTCTGGTAAAGAATAGTTACCCCTTACTCTGGTAAAGAATAGTTACCCCTTACTCTGGTAAACCATAGTTACCCTTACTCTGGTAAAGAATAGTTACCCCTTACTCTGGTAAAGCATAGTTACCCCTTACTCTGGTAAAGAATAGTGGCCCCTTACTCTGGTAAAGAATAGTTACCACTTACTCTGGTAAAGAATAGTTACCCCTTACTCTGGTAAAGAATAGTTACCCCTTACTCAGGTAAAGAATAGTTACCTCTTACTCTGGTAAAGAATAGTTACCCCTTACTCTGGTAAAGAATAGTTACCCCCTTACTCTGATAAAGAATAGTTAGCCCTTAATCTGGTAAGGGGCCTTATCTTCGAAAGCCTGTTATGCTGTAGAAGAATGGTATATTTTGCGAGTTCGGGCAAATTATTGACAGCAGGAAATTTGTTAATTTCCCCAAACTCAGTGAATAATGGTACATATTACCATAAGGAAACATTTTTTTCGAAAACATTTAGCTGTGTAGCTGGCAGGCATTGCCAAAAGCTGTTCAGGGGATCTGAAGGGAAACAAACGGGAACAGTGTGGCACCAGTACGTTGTTTCCTTCTGAATTCGGGCGAATCTATGTTCATCCCGTACCCCAGACCATTCCCTCTTCCAAATTGGGTGAGAGAAGGCCCCACTGTGTGGCCTCCAGCCTCGACTACACAACCAGACAGGCATTCTCGTATAGTATAGATATATACACTAACAGTGAAAATTTTCCACATAATTCCCGGCTGAGGGATTACGACTCTGAACCCAATAAACAAGGCAGACTGGTCATACAAAAAAGCAGAAAAAACTATTCCAACTCGGCGGGTTCATTTTGATAACGTAATTTAATTTTTTGCTTGCACAATTGTGTTGCTGCTGGCTTGGGGCACGTGTGTGGTGTTTGGTGTGTGGCTCATGGGAGCTCACAGAATCAATAGGTCCTACAGGACCTAAATTCTCATGTTTTTCTCATGTCTTTAAACTGGTGTTGCTTATGGAGTGAAATTTAGTTACTTTGTTTACATTTGTCTGAAGCAGTGAAGGGAATGTAGTGAAGTATGATCCTACACTGACAACGGAAGGTAGTCTGGGGTAATGTGTAGCAGTGACCTGTGGCTCATTTCACCAACCAGTCACCACTTAAGTCCCCGGAACACACGGTATGACCTATTTCATATTAGTCCCTTATATAAGGTATTTAATTTCGATTAATTGGTGATTGTGAGAACTCGCATCTTGATGAGATATCCGTTGTGTTATCGTTTTGAACGAATTCTCTGAATTCATTTTAAAACTTGTTATTTATTATTTCATTGTACATGTTTCCAGGGTTTTTATTTATTCTTCCAGCCCATCCTCCGGTTTTGTTAGTACTTATAGTGACAATAAAGACCATAGTATATATGGTCGTACAACGAAAATTAGAAAGTAGAAATCGTCACTATTGACTTGGACGACCCGGAAAAATGTTTTCTACTTATTTTGCAAAGACAAACTTAAATAACCTAAAAACTAATAACCTAACATAGTTAAATAACCTAACATAAACTTCTTAGACCAAATAAGCGCAATCAGAGGCCTAATATAGCACATATGTATGCTGTACTAGGCCGAGGAATATTTAGGTATCTTTTTACCTTCAATTTTCTGACTCAAAAAAGTGAATCGTACAAAGTTCTACAATCTAATTGTTCAGAACGGCAATCTTTGTGCTATGGTGCTCATAGTAATAAAAACTACTACCTAAACAGAATTATGAGTTGAATTTTCTCAATTGTTAAATTAATTTGGTTGTTCGTCATGTTGAATTCTTGGTGGGAGAGTGTGATCACACTACCCTGTCCTGCAGGGTAGTGTGGCCCAGTACTGTCCTTCACCGTGCAGCACCGTCACTGTCCTTCACCACGCAGCACGGTCACTGTCCTTCACCATGCAGTACCGTCACTGTCCTTCACCGTGCAGTACCATCACTGTCCTTCACCATGCAGTACCATCACTGTCCTTCACCATGCAATACTGTCACTGTCCTTCTCCATGCAGTACCGTCACTGTCCTTCAATATGCAGTACCATCATTGTCCTTCTCCATGCAGCACAATCACTGTTCTTCACCATGCAGCACCGTCACTGTCCTTCACCATGCAGCACCGTCACTGTCCTTCACCATGCAGCACGGTCACTGTCCTTCACCATGCAGCACCGTCACTGTCCTTCACCATGCAGCACCATCACTGTCCTTCACCATGCAGTACCGTCACTGTCCTTCACCATGCAGTACCATCACTGTCCTTCACCATGCAGTACCATCACTGTCCTTCACCATGCAATACTGTCACTGTCCTTCACCATGCAGTACCGTCACTGTCCTTCACCATGCAGTACCATCACTGTCCTTCACCATGCAGCACAATCACTGTCCTTCACCATGCAGCACCGTCACTGTCCTTCACCATGCAGCACCGTCACTGTCCTTCACCATGCAGCACCACACTGTCCTTCACCATGCAGTACCATCACTGTCCTTCACCATGCAGCACCACACTGTCCTTCACCATGCAGTACCGTCACTGTCCTTCACCATGCAGTACCATCACTGTCCTTCACCATGCAGTACCATCACTGTCCTTCACCATGCAGCACCACACTGTCCTTCACCATGCAGTACCATCACTGTCCTTCACCATGCAGCACCACACTGTCCTTCACCATGCAGTACCGTCACTGTCCTTCACCATGCAGTACCATCACTGTCCTTCACCATGCAGTACCATCACTGTCCTTCACCATGCAGTACCACACTGTCCTTCACCATGCAGTACCATCACTGTCCTTCACCATGCAGTACCACACTGTCCTTCACCATGCAGTACCATCACTGTCCTTCACCATGCAGTACCATCACTGTCCTTCACCATGCAGTACCATCACTGTCCTTCACCATGCAGTACCATCACTGTCCTTCACCATGCAGTACCATCACTGTCCTTCACCATGCAGTACCATCACTGTCCTTCACCATGCAGTACCATCACTGTCCTTCACCATGCAGTACCATCACTGTCCTTCACCATGCAGTACCATCACTGTCCTTCACCATGCAGTACCATCACTGTCCTTCACCATGCAGTACCATCACTGTCCTTCACCATGCAGTACCATCACTGTCCTTCACCATGCAGTACCATCACTGTCCTTCACCATGCAGTACCATCACTGTCCTTCACCATGCAGTACCATCACTGTCCTTCACCATGCAGTACCATCACTGTCCTTCACCATGCAGTACCATCACTGTCCTTCACCATGCAGTACCATCACTGTCCTTCACCATGCAGTACCATCACTGTCCTTCACCATGCAGTACCATCACTGTCCTTCACCATGCAGTACCATCACTGTCCTTCACCATGCAGTACCATCACTGTCCTTCACCATGCAGTACCATCACTGTCCTTCACCATGCAGTACCATCACTGTCCTTCACCATGCAGTACCATCACTGTCCTTCACCATGCAGTACCATCACTGTCCTTCACCATGCAGTACCATCACTGTCCTTCACCATGCAGTACCATCACTGTCCTTCACCATGCAGTACCATCACTGTCCTTCACCATGCAGTACCATCACTGTCCTTCACCATGCAGTACCATCACTGTCCTTCACCATGCAGTACCATCACTGTCCTTCACCATGCAGTACCATCACTGTCCTTCACCATGCAGTACCATCACTGTCCTTCACCATGCAGTACCATCACTGTCCTTCACCATGCAGTACCATCACTGTCCTTCACCATGCAGTACCATCACTGTCCTTCACCATGCAGTACCATCACTGTCCTTCACCATGCAGTACCATCACTGTCCTTCACCATGCAGTACCATCACTGTCCTTCACCATGCAGTACCATCACTGTCCTTCACCATGCAGTACCATCACTGTCCTTCACCATGCAGTACCATCACTGTCCTTCACCATGCAGTACCATCACTGTCCTTCACCATGCAGTACCATCACTGTCCTTCACCATGCAGTACCATCACTGTCCTTCACCATGCAGTACCATCACTGTCCTTCACCATGCAGTACCATCACTGTCCTTCACCATGCAGTACCATCACTGTCCTTCACCATGCAGTACCATCACTGTCCTTCACCATGCAGTACCATCACTGTCCTTCACCATGCAGTACCATCACTGTCCTTCACCATGCAGTACCATCACTGTCCTTCACCATGCAGTACCATCACTGTCCTTCACCATGCAGTACCATCACTGTCCTTCACCATGCAGTACCATCACTGTCCTTCACCATGCAGTACCATCACTGTCCTTCACCATGCAGTACCATCACTGTCCTTCACCATGCAGTACCATCACTGTCCTTCACCATGCAGTACCATCACTGTCCTTCACCATGCAGTACCATCACTGTCCTTCACCATGCAGTACCATCACTGTCCTTCACCATGCAGTACCATCACTGTCCTTCACCATGCAGTACCATCACTGTCCTTCACCATGCAGTACCATCACTGTCCTTCACCATGCAGTACCATCACTGTCCTTCACCATGCAGTACCATCACTGTCCTTCACCATGCAGTACCATCACTGTCCTTCACCATGCAGTACCATCACTGTCCTTCACCATGCAGTACCATCACTGTCCTTCACCATGCAGTACCATCACTGTCCTTCACCATGCAGTACCATCACTGTCCTTCACCATGCAGTACCATCACTGTCCTTCACCATGCAGTACCATCACTGTCCTTCACCATGCAGTACCATCACTGTCCTTCACCATGCAGTACCATCACTGTCCTTCACCATGCAGTACCATCACTGTCCTTCACCATGCAGTACCATCACTGTCCTTCACCATGCAGTACCATCACTGTCCTTCACCATGCAGTACCATCACTGTCCTTCACCATGCAGTACCATCACTGTCCTTCACCATGCAGTACCATCACTGTCCTTCACCATGCAGTACCATCACTGTCCTTCACCATGCAGTACCATCACTGTCCTTCACCATGCAGTACCATCACTGTCCTTCACCATGCAGTACCATCACTGTCCTTCACCATGCAGTACCATCACTGTCCTTCACCATGCAGTACCATCACTGTCCTTCACCATGCAGTACCATCACTGTCCTTCACCATGCAGTACCATCACTGTCCTTCACCATGCAGTACCATCACTGTCCTTCACCATGCAGTACCATCACTGTCCTTCACCATGCAGTACCATCACTGTCCTTCACCATGCAGTACCATCACTGTCCTTCACCATGCAGTACCATCACTGTCCTTCACCATGCAGTACCATCACTGTCCTTCACCATGCAGTACCATCACTGTCCTTCACCATGCAGTACCATCACTGTCCTTCACCATGCAGTACCATCACTGTCCTTCACCATGCAGTACCATCACTGTCCTTCACCATGCAGTACCATCACTGTCCTTCACCATGCAGTACCATCACTGTCCTTCACCATGCAGTACCATCACTGTCCTTCACCATGCAGTACCATCACTGTCCTTCACCATGCAGTACCATCACTGTCCTTCACCATGCAGTACCATCACTGTCCTTCACCATGCAGTACCATCACTGTCCTTCACCATGCAGTACCATCACTGTCCTTCACCATGCAGTACCATCACTGTCCTTCACCATGCAGTACCATCACTGTCCTTCACCATGCAGTACCATCACTGTCCTTCACCATGCAGTACCATCACTGTCCTTCACCATGCAGTACCATCACTGTCCTTCACCATGCAGTACCATCACTGTCCTTCACCATGCAGTACCATCACTGTCCTTCACCATGCAGTACCATCACTGTCCTTCACCATGCAGTACCATCACTGTCCTTCACCATGCAGTACCATCACTGTCCTTCACCATGCAGTACCATCACTGTCCTTCACCATGCAGTACCATCACTGTCCTTCACCATGCAGTACCATCACTGTCCTTCACCATGCAGTACCATCACTGTCCTTCACCATGCAGTACCATCACTGTCCTTCACCATGCAGTACCATCACTGTCCTTCACCATGCAGTACCATCACTGTCCTTCACCATGCAGTACCATCACTGTCCTTCACCATGCAGTACCATCACTGTCCTTCACCATGCAGTACCATCACTGTCCTTCACCATGCAGTACCATCACTGTCCTTCACCATGCAGTACCATCACTGTCCTTCACCATGCAGTACCATCACTGTCCTTCACCATGCAGTACCATCACTGTCCTTCACCATGCAGTACCATCACTGTCCTTCACCATGCAGTACCATCACTGTCCTTCACCATGCAGTACCATCACTGTCCTTCACCATGCAGTACCATCACTGTCCTTCACCATGCAGTACCATCACTGTCCTTCACCATGCAGTACCATCACTGTCCTTCACCATGCAGTACCATCACTGTCCTTCACCATGCAGTACCATCACTGTCCTTCACCATGCAGTACCATCACTGTCCTTCACCATGCAGTACCATCACTGTCCTTCACCATGCAGTACCATCACTGTCCTTCACCATGCAGTACCATCACTGTCCTTCACCATGCAGTACCATCACTGTCCTTCACCATGCAGTACCATCACTGTCCTTCACCATGCAGTACCATCACTGTCCTTCACCATGCAGTACCATCACTGTCCTTCACCATGCAGTACCATCACTGTCCTTCACCATGCAGTACCATCACTGTCCTTCACCATGCAGTACCATCACTGTCCTTCACCATGCAGTACCATCACTGTCCTTCACCATGCAGTACCATCACTGTCCTTCACCATGCAGTACCATCACTGTCCTTCACCATGCAGTACCATCACTGTCCTTCACCATGCAGTACCATCACTGTCCTTCACCATGCAGTACCATCACTGTCCTTCACCATGCAGTACCATCACTGTCCTTCACCATGCAGTACCATCACTGTCCTTCACCATGCAGTACCATCACTGTCCTTCACCATGCAGTACCATCACTGTCCTTCACCATGCAGTACCATCACTGTCCTTCACCATGCAGTACCATCACTGTCCTTCACCATGCAGTACCATCACTGTCCTTCACCATGCAGTACCATCACTGTCCTTCACCATGCAGTACCATCACTGTCCTTCACCATGCAGTACCATCACTGTCCTTCACCATGCAGTACCATCACTGTCCTTCACCATGCAGTACCATCACTGTCCTTCACCATGCAGTACCATCACTGTCCTTCACCATGCAGTACCATCACTGTCCTTCACCATGCAGTACCATCACTGTCCTTCACCATGCAGTACCACACTGTCCTTCACCATGCAGTACCATCACTGTCCTTCACCATGCAGTACCATCACTGTCCTTCACCATGCAGTACCATCACTGTCCTTCACCATGCAGTACCATCACTGTCCTTCACCATGCAGTACCATCACTGTCCTTCACCATGCAGTACCATCACTGTCCTTCACCATGCAGTACCATCACTGTCCTTCACCATGCAGTACCATCACTGTCCTTCACCATGCAGTACCATCACTGTCCTTCACCATGCAGTACCATCACTGTCCTTCACCATGCAGTACCATCACTGTCCTTCACCATGCAGTACCATCACTGTCCTTCACCATGCAGTACCATCACTGTCCTTCACCATGCAGTACCATCACTGTCCTTCACCATGCAGTACCATCACTGTCCTTCACCATGCAGTACCATCACTGTCCTTCACCATGCAGTACCATCACTGTCCTTCACCATGCAGTACCATCACTGTCCTTCACCATGCAGTACCATCACTGTCCTTCACCATGCAGTACCATCACTGTCCTTCACCATGCAGTACCATCACTGTCCTTCACCATGCAGTACCATCACTGTCCTTCACCATGCAGTACCATCACTGTCCTTCACCATGCAGTACCATCACTGTCCTTCACCATGCAGTACCATCACTGTCCTTCACCATGCAGTACCATCACTGTCCTTCACCATGCAGTACCATCACTGTCCTTCACCATGCAGTACCATCACTGTCCTTCACCATGCAGTACCATCACTGTCCTTCACCATGCAGTACCATCACTGTCCTTCACCATGCAGTACCATCACTGTCCTTCACCATGCAGTACCATCACTGTCCTTCACCATGCAGTACCATCACTGTCCTTCACCATGCAGTACCATCACTGTCCTTCACCATGCAGTACCATCACTGTCCTTCACCATGCAGTACCATCACTGTCCTTCACCATGCAGTACCATCACTGTCCTTCACCATGCAGCACCATCACTGTCCTTCACCATGCAGTACCATCACTGTCCTTCACCATGCAGTACCATCACTGTCCTTCACCATGCAGTACCATCACTGTCCTTCACCATGCAGTACCATCACTGTCCTTCACCATGCAGTACCATCACTGTCCTTCACCATGCAGTACCATCACTGTCCTTCACCATGCAGTACCATCACTGTCCTTCACCATGCAGTACCATCACTGTCCTTCACCATGCAGTACCATCACTGTCCTTCACCATGCAGTACCATCACTGTCCTTCACCATGCAGTACCATCACTGTCCTTCACCATGCAGTACCATCACTGTCCTTCACCATGCAGCACCATCACTGTCCTTCACCATGCAGTACCATCACTGTCCTTCACCATGCAGTACCATCACTGTCCTTCACCATGCAGTACCATCACTGTCCTTCACCATGCAGCACCATCACTGTCCTTCACCATGCAGTACCATCACTGTCCTTCACCATGCAGTACCACACTGTCCTTCACCATGCAGTACCATCACTGTCCTTCACCATGCAGTACCATCACTGTCCTTCACCATGCAGTACCATCACTGTCCTTCACCATGCAGTACCACACTGTCCTTCACCATGCAGCACCATCACTGTCCTTCACCATGCAGTACCATCACTGTCCTTCACCATGCAGTACCATCACTGTCCTTCACCATGCAGTACCATCACTGTCCTTCACCATGCAGTACCACACTGTCCTTCACCATGCAGTACCATCACTGTCCTTCACCATGCAGTACCATCACTGTCCTTCACCATGCAGTACCACACTGTCCTTCACCATGCAGCACCATCACTGTCCTTCACCATGCAGTACCATCACTGTCCTTCACCATGCAGTACCATCACTGTCCTTCACCATGCAGTACCATCACTGTCCTTCACCATGCAGTACCATCACTGTCCTTCACCATGCAGTACCATCACTGTCCTTCACCATGCAGTACCATCACTGTCCTTCACCATGCAGTACCATCACTGTCCTTCACCATGCAGTACCATCACTGTCCTTCACCATGCAGTACCATCACTGTCCTTCACCATGCAGTACCATCACTGTCCTTCACCATGCAGTACCATCACTGTCCTTCACCATGCAGTACCATCACTGTCCTTCACCATGCAGTACCATCACTGTCCTTCACCATGCAGTACCATCACTGTCCTTCACCATGCAGTACCATCACTGTCCTTCACCATGCAGTACCATCACTGTCCTTCACCATGCAGTACCATCACTGTCCTTCACCATGCAGTACCATCACTGTCCTTCACCATGCAGTACCATCACTGTCCTTCACCATGCAGTACCATCACTGTCCTTCACCATGCAGTACCATCACTGTCCTTCACCATGCAGTACCATCACTGTCCTTCACCATGCAGTACCATCACTGTCCTTCACCATGCAGTACCATCACTGTCCTTCACCATGCAGTACCATCACTGTCCTTCACCATGCAGTACCACACTGTCCTTCACCATGCAGTACCACACTGTCCTTCACCATGCAGTACCATCACTGTCCTTCACCATGCAGTACCACACTGTCCTTCACCATGCAGCACCATCACTGTCCTTCACCATGCAGTACCATCACTGTCCTTCACCATGCACCCGTCACTATCCTTCACCATGCAGTACCACACTGTCCTTCACCATGCAGTACCACACTGTCCTTCACCATGCAGTACCATCACTGTCCTTCACCATGCAGCACCACACTGTCCTTCACCATGCAGTACCACACTGTCCTTCACCATGCAGTACCGTCACTGTCTTTCACCATGCAGTACCACACTTTCCTTCACCATGCAGTACCATCACTGTCCTTCACCATGCAGTACCATCACTGTCCTTCACCATGCAGCACCATCACTGTCCTTCACCATGCAGTACCATCACTGTCCTTCACCATGCAGTACCGTCACTGTCCTTCACCATGCAGTACCATCACTGTCCTTCACCATGCAGTACCACACTGTCCTTCACCATGCAGTACAATCACTGTCCTTCACCATGCAGTATCATCGATGTCCTTCACCATGCAGTACCATTACTGTTCTTCACCATGCAGCACCATCACTGTCCATCACCATGAAGTACCGTCACTGTCCTTCACCATGCAGTACCGTCACTGTCCTTCACCATGCAGTACCGTCACTGTCCTTCACCATGCAGTACCGTCACTGTCCTTCACCATGCAGTACCGTCACTGTCCTTCACCATGCAGTACGTCACTGTCCTTCACCATGCAGTACCGTCACTGTCCTTCACCATGCAGTACCATCACTGTCCTTCACCATGCAGCACCACACTGTCCTTCACCATGCAGTACCATCACTGTCCTTCACCATGCAGTACCACACTGTCCTTCACCATGCAGTACCATCACTGTCCTTCACCATGCAGTACCACACTGTCCTTCACCATGCAACACCGTCACTGTCCTTCACCATGCAGTACCATCACTGTCCTTCACCATGCAGTACCATCACTGTCCTTCACCATGCAGTACCACACTGTCCTTCACCATGCAGTACCATCACTGTCCTTCACCATGCAGTACCATCACTGTCCTTCACCATGCAGTACCATCACTGTCCTTCACCATGCAGTACCACACTGTCCTTCACCATGCAGTACCACACTGTCCTTCACCATGCAGTACCATCACTGTCCTTCACCATGCAGTACCACACTGTCCTTCACCATGCAGCACCATCACTGTCCTTCACCATGCAGTACATCACTGTCCTTCACCATGCAGCACCGTCACTGTCCTTCACCATGCAGTACCATCACTGTCCTTCACCATGCAGTACCACACTGTCCTTCACCATGCAGTAGTCCACCCCACCCCCATCCTGTCCTTCACCATGCAGCACCACACTGTCCTTCACCATGCAGTACCATCACTGTCCTCACCATGCAGTACCATCACTGTCCTTCACCATGCAGTCCGTCACTGTCCTTCACCATGCAGTACCATCACTGTCCTTCACCATGCAGTACCATCACTGTCCTTCACAATGCAGTACCATCACTGTCCTTCACCATGCAGTACCATCACTGTCCTTCACCATGCAGTACCATCACTGTCCTTCACCATGCAGTACCATCACTGTCCTTCACCATGCAGCACCGTCACTGTCCTTCACCATGCAGTATCATCACTGTCCTTCACCATGCAGTACCATCACTGTCCTTCACCATGCAGTACCATCACTGTCCTTCACCATGCAGCACGTCACTGTCCTTCACCATGCAGTACCATCACTGTCCTTCACCATGCAGTACCATCACTGTCCTTCACCATGCAGTACATCACTGTCCTTCACCATGCAGTACCATCACTGTCCTTCACCATGCAGTACTCACTGTCCTTCACCATGCAGTACCACACTGTCCTTCACCATGCAGTACCACTGTCCTTCACCATGCAGCACCACACTGTCCTTCACCATGCAGTACCATCACTGTCCTTCACCATGCAGTACCTCACTGTCCTTCACCATGCAGTACCACACTGTCCTTCACCATGCAGTACCATCACTGTCCTCACCATGCAGTACCATCACTGTCCTTCACCATGCAGTACCATCACTGTCCTTCACCATGCAGTACCACACTGTCCTTCACCATGCAGCACCACACTGTCCTTCACCATGCAGTACCATCACTGTCCTTCACCATGCAGTACCACACTGTCCTTCACCATGCAGTACCACACTGTCCTTCACCATGCAGCACCACACTGTCCTTCACCATGCAGTACCATCACTGTCCTTCACCATGCAGTACCATCACTGTCCTTCACCATGCAGTACCACACTGTCCTTCACCATGCAGTACCATCACTGTCCTTCACCATGCAGTACCATCACTGTCCTTCACCATGCAGTACCGTCACTGTCCTTCACCATGCAGTACCATCACTGTCCTTCACCATGCAGTACCATCACTGTCCTTCACCATGCAGTACCATCACTGTCCTTCACCATGCAGTACCACACTGTCCTTCACCATGCAGTACCATCACTGTCCTTCACCATGCAGTACCACACTGTCCTTCACCATGCAGTACCACACTGTCCTTCACCATGCAGTACCATCACTGTCCTTCACCATGCAGTACCACACTGTCCTTCACCATGCAGTACCATCACTGTCCTTCACCATGCAGTACCATCACTGTCCTTCACCATGCAGTACATCACTGTCCTTCACCATGCAGTACCAACTGTCCTTCACCATGCAGTACCATTGTCCTTCACCATGCAGTACCATCACTGTCCTTCACCATGCAGTACCATCACTGTCCTTCACCATGCAGTACCACACTGTCCTTCACCATGCAGTACCATCACTGTCCTTCACCATGCAGTACCACACTGTCCTTCACCATGCAGCACCATCACTGTCCTTCACCATGCAGCACCGTCACTGTCCTTCACCATGCAGTACCATCACTGTCCTTCACCATGCAGTACCATCACTGTCCTTCACCATGCAGCACCATCACTGTCAATCACCATGCAGTATCATCACTGTCCTTCACCATGCAGTATCATCACTGTCCTTCACCATGCTGTACCATCACTGTCCTTCACCATGCAGTACCATCACTGTCCTTCACCATGCAGTACCACCACTGTCCTTCACCATGCAGCACCGTCACTGTCCTTCACCATGCAGTATCATCACTGTCCTTCACCATGCAGTACCATCACTGTCCTTCACCATGCAGTACCATCTCTGTCCTTCACCATGCAGCACCGTCACTGTCCTTCACCATGCAGTATCATCACTGTCCTTCACCATGCACTACCATCACTGTCCTTCACCATGCAGTACCATCACTGTCCTTCACCATGCAGCACCATCACTGTCCTTCACCATGCAGTACATCACTGTACTTCACCATGCAGTACCGTCACTGTCCTTCACCATGCAGTACTACACTGTCCTTCACCATGCAGCACCACACTGTCCTTCACCATGCAGTACCATCACTGTCCTTCACCATGCAGTACCGTCACTGTCCTTTACCAAGCAGTACCACACTGTCCTTCACCATGCAGTACCGTCACTGTCATTCACCATGCAGTAAAATCACTGTCCTTCACCATGCAGTACCGTCACTGTCCTTCACCATGCAGTACCACACTGTCCTTCACCATGCAGCACCACACTGTCCTTCACCATGCAGTACCGTCACTGTCATTCACCATGCAGTACCATCACTGTACTTCACCATGCAGTACCGTCACTGTCCTTCACCATGCAGTACCACACTGTCCTTCACCATGCAGCACCACACTGTCCTTCACCATGCAGTACCATCACTGTCCTTCACCATGCAGTACCGTCACTGTCCTTTACCATGCAGTACCACACTGTCCTTCACCATGCAGTACCGTCACTGTCATTCACCATGCAGTACCATCACTGTCCTTCACCATGCAGTACCGTCACTGTCCTTCACCATGCAGTACCATCACTGTCCTTCACCATGCAGTACCATCACTGTCCTTCACCATGCAGTACCATCACTGTCCTTCACCATGCAGTACAACACTGTCCTTTACCATGCAGTACATCACTGTCCTTCACCATGCAGTACCACACTGTTCTTCACCATGCAGTACCACACTGTCCTTCACCATGCAGCACCATCACTGACCATCACCATGCAGTACCACACTGTCCTTCACCATTCAGTACCATCACTGTCCTTCACCATGCAGTACAACACTGTCCTTTACCATGCAGTACATCACTGTCCTTCACCATGCAGTACCATCACTGTCCTTCAACATGCAGTACCATCACTGTTCTTCACCATGCAGTACCACACTGTCCTTCACCATGCAGCACCATCACTGTCCTTTACCATGCAGTACCACATTGTCCTTCACCATGCAGCACCGTCACTATATTTCACCATGCAGCACCGTCACTGTTTTTCACCTTGCAGCACCGTCACTGTCCTTCACCATGCAGTATCATCACTGTCCTTCACCATGCAGCACCGTCACTGTCAATCACCATGCAGTATCATCACTGTCCTTCACCATGCAGTATCATCACTGTCCTTCACCATGCTGTACCATCACTGTCCTTCACCATGCAGTACCATCACTGTCCTTCACCATGCAGTACCACCACTGTCCTTCACCATGCAGCACCGTCACTGTCCTTCACCATGCAGTATCATCACTGTCCTTCACCATGCAGTACCATCACTGTCCTTCACTATGCAGTACCATCTCTGTCCTTCACCATGCAGCACCGTCACTGTCCTTCACCATGCAGTATCATCACTGTCCTTCACCATGCACTACCATCACTGTCCTTCACCATGCAGTACCATCACTGTCCTTCACCATGCAGCACCATCACTGTCCTTCACCATGCAGTACATCACTGTACTTCACCATGCAGTACCGTCACTGTCCTTCACCATGCAGTACTACACTGTCCTTCACCATGCAGCACCACACTGTCCTTCACCATGCAGTACCATCACTGTCCTTCACCATGCAGTACCGTCACTGTCCTTTACCAAGCAGTACCACACTGTCCTTCACCATGCAGTACCGTCACTGTCATTCACCATGCAGTAAAATCACTGTCCTTCACCATGCAGTACCGTCACTGTCCTTCACCATGCAGTACCACACTGTCCTTCACCATGCAGCACCACACTGTCCTTCACCATGCAGTACCGTCACTGTCATTCACCATGCAGTACCATCACTGTACTTCACCATGCAGTACCGTCACTGTCCTTCACCATGCAGTACCACACTGTCCTTCACCATGCAGCACCACACTGTCCTTCACCATGCAGTACCATCACTGTCCTTCACCATGCAGTACCGTCACTGTCCTTTACCATGCAGTACCACACTGTCCTTCACCATGCAGTACCGTCACTGTCATTCACCATGCAGTACCATCACTGTCCTTCACCATGCAGTACCACACTGTCCTTCACCATGCAGTATCGTCACTGTCATTCACCATGCAGTACCATCACTGTCCTTCACCATGCAGTACCGTCACTGTCCTTTGTCACCAGATCGTTCGTTACGGCTCGTAACACCGTACAGCAGCAAGACCTTTCAGTCTAGGGACATGATCAAATTGCTGTAATATAGAGCGGGTCACCAGTGTAACCACATGATTGGCACAAGCAAGAATAAAGTATTTCTCCCTTAGGACTGAAGAAATATACATATAAATTATATTATATATATTAACAATAATTTCAATACAATATTACATAAAAAGCACAGATGGACAAGATCACTTATAAAAGCAAATTAAAGTATTGTCTCTCCTATAATATATATGTATGGCAAAACAAATATTAACAGACTTATCTCCCAAGTTGTTATCTCTCCTGTCCCGTGCGAGTTACTGACTACTTAAACTGCGGGAGTCAAAAACATTGCTTCTGCCCCGCGGAAAATTGCCAAACTAACATTATTTAATTAAACTTACATGGAGCAAAATAATGTGACAAGAGTAATCTTAAAGTAACTTCGTAAATGGTCAGAATAACATGCATAACAAAAATGATGTAATTAATAATACATGCAGTAATTAAAATAAAATAACAAAGGGAAAATATTGGCAACGCTCCCCCGCCACCAGGAACTAGAAGTCTCTCACGGAATGTTGCCCCCCAATGTTCAAACAATTACAGAATTCCCATCAGTGATTCCTACTGATGATCATAGATAAAACCACTTTCCCACGAAATCAACCGTGAACCAACAAAGAGAATATAATCGTTCCCACGGGTGGAAAAGTTAGGCCTAATTCAACATATAAATCAGGCAACACATATCTTACATACAAGTAAAGAATATTTAGATGTACATACCTATAATCAGATAAAACAAGGCATATATATAAGTACAAATTAATGTAGAAGTACAAATTAATGTATTTAATTACGTAGCTTATAGAGGTACGTAACACTTCCACCTCCAGAAAAAAAATGCAATGGATTGAAGATCAATGGCATTTTTTTCTGAAGTAAAAATGTTAAGCACAAAAAAATACATACATTTATGGTACATCAAAACTTCTTGATAAAGCATCAGCAATAACATTCTGCCTGCCTGGAATATGTTTGATCTCAACATTGAATTCTTGCAAAAATAAGGACCAGCACAAAATACGTTGGTTCTTAACTTTCATCATATTTATAAAGATAAGGGGATTGTGGTCTGTAAATACTAACACTTTGTTTCCTGACAGATAAATTTCAAACTTCTTAATTGACAATATAAGACCCAATGCCTCCTTTTCTACCACTGAATAATTTTTCTGAGCTGCATTAAATTTTCTTGAATAATAATACACAGGATGTTCAATATTATCTAAACCAACTTGAATCAACACAGCCCCTATACCAACATCTGACGCATCAATGTGTAATATGAAAGGTTTATCAAATTGGGGACTAGCAAGAACAGGTGATGTAGACAATATGCCCTTTAGGTTCTGAAAAGCATTCTGACAATCTTGTGTCCACTGAAACTTTACATGCTTGCGTAATAAATTTGTCAAAGGAGCAGCCACTGTTGAAAAATTTCTACAATAACGCCTATAGTATGCACACATACCAATAAACCGTTGGACTCCTTTTCTACTAGTTAACACTGGGTAGTCCACAATGGCTTGAATCTTATCTTGTAATGGAATAATCTTACCTTGTCCTACTTCATGTCCAAGATAGGTTATAGTACCTCTTGCCCAACTACACTTATTCATATTTATGGTTAACTTTGCACTTTGCAACACTGTAAACAAGTTCTTAAGACCTAAGAGATGATCTGCCCAATTCTTACTGTATAAAACAATGTCATCAAGGTAGGCCCTACAATCTGGCACATCCTTGAGTAAGAAATTCATGAGTCTCTGAAAAGTAGCAGGTGCATTTCGCAGACCGAACGGCATCACGTTAAATTCGTAAGCACCATCAGGTGTCACAAAAGCAGTAACCTCCCTCGCGTAATCAGTCAATGGAATTTGATAATAGCCCTTAGACAAATCAAGTTTACTTACATATTGAGCATGTCCAATTGATTCAATACATTCCTCTAACAGAGGTAAGGGAAAAACGTCCACAGTAGTGTTTTTGTTCAGTTTACGATAATCAACACACAATCTCCAGGTTCCTCCTGGTTTTGGCACTAATAAACACGGAGAGCTCCAAGTACTTTGACTTGGCCGAATGAAATTATGCTGGAGCAGATAGTCCACTTCTGCTTGTAGAATCTTCCTCTTTTCGGGATTCACTCGGTACGGATGTTGTCGAATGGGTGTGTTGTCCAGGAGCTGAATGTCGTGGGTGATGAGGTGGGTCTGAGTGGGAACCTCCCCAAACAGAGATGTATGGTTGTCCAGCAGAACCTGGAACTCATCACGTTGCTCCTCCTGTAAATGACATAGCATCTCCCTGCCATTGGAACTGGAACTGAGAAGTTGAATATTAACATCATTTCCCTCACTGCAATGATCCTCAGGTGTGTACTCTTTCCGACTAAAACAAGTTACTACACCTGGTCCAACATAAGCTTTTAATCTGTTAATGTGCACAGTCATTTGGGGTTCTGAAAGATTAGGGTTAATTATTTTATAAGTTAGGTCTCCCACCTTCTCTACCACTTGGTAGGGTCCTGCAAACTTATGGGACATGGAAGTCCCCAAACGAGGTTTCAACACCAACACCAAATCTCCGACAGCAAACGACCTGAGTTTAGCCTTGAACTTCTTGTCATATCGTAATTTCATGGCTTGTTGAGTTCTTCCCAGATGTTCTTTCGCCAACTCACGAGCCCGACACAACTTGTCCTTGACCTTACTCAAGTACAAACCACTCTGATGAACAGAGACATCTCCCAACAACTTTTCGTGGAGCATTTTAAGAGGACCTCTCACTTGGTGACCAAACACGAGTTCAAAAGGTGAACATCCCAAAGACTCTTGTAACCCTTCTCTCGCAGCAAACAACACGAAGGGGAGATTCTCATCCCAATTACGTGGATAAGTCTCTCCGGTTGTCCTCAACATTTGTTTTAAAGTCTGGTGGAAACGTTCAAGCCCACCTTGGCTTTGTGGATGATATGGACTAGACAATTTGTGCTGAATCCCTCGGGACTCGCAAAAAGTTCTGAAAACTTTAGAACAAAAGTTTCCCCCATTATCACTCTGAATAACCCTAGGCATCCCAAACAAGGAGAAAAAGCGTTCAAGACACTTGATGAGATTATGAGCTTGGGTATTCCTTAGAGCATAAGCTTCTGGAAATCTAGTAGTCATACACATGAGAGTGAATAAAAACATGTTACCCGACTTAGTTTTAGGTAATGGACCTACACAATCAATTACAACATGAGTGGAGTCCGCCTGGAGCTGCCGTGGGGTACAGACGTGTGTCTGGCCTCTGGTGGTTTGAGGTGTTTACCGTTTTCGTCACCAGAGGGGTGTGGGAGTTTCTGCCCCCCCCCCCCCTGTTGTTGCTGCGGGCTGCGTGTTGACGTGGCGAGCTTACCATGGGTGGTCCCCTTCCATCTATCAAGCGCGTGAACTCCGTGGGCCTGGAGTTCACTGGTCGTGCTGGATATCCGAAATAGCCGTGGTTCTGTGCGACTGCTTCATGTCCCTGTGATGGACGTTGACGGTATTGAGCTTGTGACTGCCCATCGAGTTGTCATCAAGCTTGTGACGGAGGAAGTATACCGTGATTTCCTCTGTCGTTACGAGGGACGCTCGTTGTCGATGCCGGGTGGTGCCGGCTCTGTCTCCATATCCGACCGGAGTGGTGCGCTGACTTATGTCAGTGTGCATGGGGCGCCCCTGGAGTTTCCGGGGATCTTCTTCGGCGTTACTTTCAGCGGTTTGGAGCGGTCATCAGTGTGAGGGTCAACACGATATCCTCTGGGAGGTATGCCGGGAGACGGACGAACATTCGCACCTTGGGGATGCGCCTGCGGTCGGATATTCCATCTTCGGTCCGGCTCCTGGGGTGCTACATCCGGGTGTACTATGCCCGACAGCCTCGGACTGTTTCCGGTGTGGCCTGGTGGGGCATCAGGCTGCCGGGTGCGATGCGGCTCCGGTTGATCCTGTCAACCTNACCATCACTGTCCTTCACCATGCATTACCATCACTGTCCTTCACCATGCAGTACCTCACTGTCCTTCACCATGCAGTACCATCACTGTCCTTCACCATGCAGTACCTCACTGTCCTTCACCATGCAGTACCATCACTGTCCTTCACCATGCAGTACCATCACTGTCCTTCACCATGCAGTACCATCACTGTCCTTCACCATGCAGTACCACACTGTCCTTCACCATGCAGTACCACACTGTCCTTCACCATGCAGCCCCACTGTCCTTCACCATGCAGCACCACACTGTCCTTCACATGCAGTACCATCACTGTCCTTCACCATGCAGCTCCACACTGTCCTTCACCATGCAGCGCCACACTGTCCTTCACCATGCAGCACCACACTTACCGTCAACATGCAGCACCTCACTGTCCTTCACCATGCAGCACCAATGTCCTTCACCATGCAGCACCATCACTCTCCTCACCATGCAGCACCACACTGTCCTTCACATTCCGCACCATCACTGTCCTTCACCATGCAGTACCACACTGTCCTTCACCATGCAGTACCGTCACTGTCCTTCACCATGCAGTACCACTGTCCTTCACCATGCTGTACCACCACTGTCCTTCACTATGCTGTACCACACTGTCCTTCACCATGCAGCACCATCACTGTCCTTCACCATGCAGCACCATCACTGTCCTTCACCATGCATTACCGTCACTGTCATTCACCATGCAGTACCACACTGTTCTTCACCATGCAGTACCATCACTGTCCTTCACCATGCAGTACCATCACTGTCCTTCACCATGCAGTACCGTCACTGTCCTTCACCATGCAGTACCACACTGTTCTTCACCATGCAGTACACACTGTTCTTCACCATGCAGTACCACACTGTTCTTCACCATGCAGTACCACACTGTCCTTCACCATGCAGCACCATCACTGTCCTTCACCATGCAGTACCATCACTGTCCTTCACCATGCAACACCGTCACTATCTTTCACCATGTACCACACTGTCCTTCACCATGCAGTACCACACTGTCTTCACCATGCAGTACCACACTGTTCTTCACCATGCAGTCCACACTGTTCTTCACCATGCAGTACCACACTGGCCTTCACCATGCAGCACCATCACTGTCCTTCACCGTGCAGTACCACACTGTCCTTCACCATGCAGTACCACACTGCCTTCACCATGCAGTACCATCACTGTCCTTCACCATGCAGTACCAACACTGTCCTTCACCATGCAGCACCACACTGTCCTTCACCATGCAGCACCGTCACTGTCCTTCACCATGCAGTACCTTACTGTCCTTCACCATGCAGCACTACACTGTCCTTCACCATGCAGTACCATCACTGTCTTTCCCATGCAGCACCACGACTGTCCTTCACCATGCAGTACCATCACTGTCCTTCACCATGCAGCACCGTCACTGTCCTTCACCATGCAGCACCGTCACTGTCCTTCACCATGCAGCACCGTCACTGTCCTTCACCATGCAGTACCATACTGTCCTTTACCATGCAGTACCACACTGAATTCACCATGCAGTACCATCACTGTCTTTCACCATGCAGTACCACACTGTCCTTTTACCATGCAGTACCATCACTGGCCTTCACCATGCAGCACATCAATGTCCTTCACCATGCAGTACCACACTGTCTTTCACCATGCAGTACCATCACTGTCCTTCACCATGCAGCACAATCACTGTCCTTCACCATGCAGTACCATCACTGTCCTTCACCATGCAGTATCATCACTGTCCTTCACCATGCAGCACCATCACTGTCCTTCACCATGCAGCACTATCACTGTCCTTCACCATGCAGTACCATCACAGTCCTTCACCATGCAGTACTATCACTGTCCTTCACCATGCAGTACCATCACTGTCCTTCACCATGCAGTACCATCACTGTCCTTCACCATGCAGTACCATCACTGTCCTTTCACCATGCAGTACCATCACTGTCCTTCACCATGCAGTACCATCACTGTCCTTCACCATGCAGTACCACACTGTCCGTCACCATGCAGTACCACACTGTCCTTCACCATGCAGTACCATCACTGTCCTTCACCATGCAGTACCATCACTGTCCTTCACCATGCAGCACCACACTGTCCGTCACCATGCAGCACCACACTGTCCTTCACCAAGCAGCTCCACACTGTCCATCACCATGCAGCGCCACACTGTCCGTCACCATGCAGCACACACTTACCGTCAACATGCAGCACCTCACTGTCCTTCACTATGCAGCACCATGAATGTCCTTCACCATGCAGCACCATCACTCTCCCTCACCATGCAGCACCACACTGTCCTTCACCATTCCGCACCATCACTGTCCTTCACCTTGCTGTACCATCTGTCGGAAACCCAACACCATTTAATAATATTACATACAGTAGGCAGATAATATTGCTGCTGTGTTGTATACACAGTTAACCCATAGAAAATGTAGCTTTAAGTGGAATTTTCCGTCAATAGAAAACGGGGTATCATTGCCACACAGTACTATGAATTCACCAGCTATTCTGTTGGGAATTATTCTTAAAAACATAATCTTTGGACTTTTAATATCATAAAACATCTCATTTGAGTTAACTTAATTATCAGTAGCAAAATAAAGTAAATATGAACCTTCTACCACATATTGACATATGGACAGGAGAGCCTCGGTGTCAGTGTGAAGAAGGTCAGCCATTGTTAAGACCAGAGTCTTTGGAGCAAATTCTGCTCCTATAATTCTCTTGGTCGAAGTGTTTTGGAGATCAATTAGTGTTCTACAATCATCAACACGCTGTCAACAACCACATGGGAAGTGTCTTTCCAAAATCTTATCTAAGTCATTATTGGTCAGTAATGTTATGCTAGATAGGATTATTTTCCGTTAGAACACGAACGATCTACTCAACACAGGTAATTAAGCCTTAGTCCTTATCTAATAATATGCAGTGTTTTTCTCTGATATAGCTGTCATATATTAGGATTCCAGCTTTACAGCTAGTGCCCATTGACAGGAACAAGAAGAGGAAGCAAGAATTAATCTTGGTACATCAGTTACATTGGGGTGTTGGAAGCTAGCCTCTCACGAGGATAATTTTGGTGTCTACATCCTAGTTATACCTGGTGGACTAAGCCTACCGTACAATAAGATAAGGCACCTCCTCAATTTATTTACTAATATATGTAGTTTAATACTGTTGTTTGATTGGCTGCATATATATATTAATATAAACCCCCCTAATGTGTAAGGATCGATTTGGAGAATTAATGCAGAAATACAGTCCACTATCATCATACCAATGCTATCGAAATTTATAAATTAACATAAATATAAATTCTATATACATTCATATAAATTAAATATATATAAATCTCACAGGTGGTTCCCACATTATATGGTCAGAAATAATATACACTTAATTAGAGAAATTAGAGAAATAATTAATGTATATTGCACTAGTGTTCACAATATAATATTTACTATTGCCAGCCCACAACAGGGTAAGATATACATTGACTAGTTTTGATAACCTAGTCCCCTTTACCATTGACTAGTTGAACTATTTATTGTTCATCCTAGTCCCATATTTCCATAGTCTATTTGTACTATATTGAACATCCTAGCACCATTCATGAATTGTTCAGGCCCTATTTTGGATTTAATTGTTATCAACTCGAGTTGAGTTGTCTATATATAATAATTTACATATGATCCTTACACCTTTCAGTGATTAATTAGTGTCTAATCCATCCTAGGGTGATAATTGAGGAGCTAACCTAAATGTATTTCCTTGACACTGGTTTATCACTCAAATCATTAGTGTGTATGATTATATATATATTATATATGTGAATTAATTTTAAGTGCTAACCTCTAGAAGAGGTAGGACTATAGCCTAGTGATTGCAGAATTTACCCTAGGCTACCATCAGTATTTGCTCACAATTTATGAGCCAATGGTGTCCAATTAACAAGTCACCATGACTAATGCACAGAAAGCAAAGCGTGCTTTAGTAGCACGTAAACGTCAACTGACAAGAGATCTCGACCAATATGAACAGTTGTTATATGAGCCTGTATTATTTATCGTCGGTTGAAAATACCACTATTACAGATTCAAACCAATTGCATATATTGAAGCAAATAGGAAATCTTACCAAATCAAGTCCAAACGACGACGACATAGTAGTTGAAGATGTGATACCATTCCTGTCTGACCTAGCTCAATATTAAGACGAAACTCAAGCCAGGTTGGAGTACTTACCAGGATTATTGAATCAGAACAAATAGCCAGTACATCATAAAGTAGATATATTGCGGATGATTTGGATTGTTTTTAGAATAAATGTCAAGCCAGATTAGATTATTTAAACACGAGGATAAACCACCCACTACAGCATCACCCAATATTATACCATCAGAAATTAATAGTTCTGAGACAATTTATCCACAGTCGGAAAACCTGACACCATTTAAAATATTACATTCAACAGGCAGATAATATTGCTGCTGTTGTATACATAAGTTACCCTTAGAAAATGTAACTTGTAGTAGAACTTTCCGTCAATAGAAAACGGGATATCTTGCCACGTAGTACTATAAATTCACCAGCTATTTTGTTGGGAATTATTCTTAAATACATTAGTCTTTCGACTTTTTATATCATAAAAACATCTCATTTGAATTAATTAATTATCAGTACCAAAATAAGTAAATGACTCTTCTATCAGTTACTGATATCTGGACAAAGTGCCAGGGCGTCTGTGAGTAGTAGGAGTGGTCAGCCATTGTTGCTAGACCAGAGTCGTGGAGTAAATTCAGCTCCTATAATTTCTCTTGGACGAAGTGTTATGGAGATCAGAGTAGTGTTCTGCCTCATCACACGCTGTCAACAACCACAAGGGAAGTGTCTTTCCGAAACCCGTTTATCTAATCATTTCTGGCC
>WNGS01165904.1:37337-104841 GCA_020271785.1 Procambarus virginalis | reverse complement strand
ACCACATCCCGCAAGATCAGCTAGTCTGTATATCAATACCCAGAATAGACCTAAAACGTTGATAAAGCGAGAGGGGCTATTCAGTAAATTCAATTTTAATAATAAAAGGATAGACTGGGAGATAATAAACAGGGAACTTAAAACATTCCATGGGAAACTGTTTTAAGTAATAAAAGTCCTACAGAAGGAATAGAAAAACTGACTTCGGAAGCGTATCAAGTCTGTCTGAAACATGTTCCTTTGAGGAAAGCCAGAAAGAGATCCAACGTAGAAAGAGAACGCAGAAGACACTATAAACGCAGGAAAAGAATAACGGAACTGCTTATGCAGACACGAATTTCCCGTCAAAGAAGGAATAATTTAAATAGGGAGATTGAAGAAATCGAGCGGAAATTGAAACACTCATATGAAACTGAAGAAAGGCAGTTAGAACAGAAAGCAATTCAGGAAATAAAGAAAAATCCAAAATACTTCTTCACATATGCGAAATCAAAAGCAAAACTACTGCCAGTATTGGACCTATTCGTACAAGTGAAGGTTCATACACGGAGGATGACAAAGAAATTAGTGAAATCCTAAAAAAGCAGTATGAGGACATGTTTAGCACTCCAATAAACAACATGAAAGTAGAAGATCCAGACAATTTCTTTATGCGGGATATCCAAACCCCTGTAAATATAACTGATATCAACACGAGCGCACTAAATTTTGAAAGAGAAATTGAAAACATGCCCATGCACTCGGCCCCAGGTCCAGACTCATGGAATTCAATATTTATAAAGAAATGCAAAGTGCCGGTAGCACAGGCACTCAGTATAGTGTGGAGGAAGAGCTTGGACACGGGGGAGATACCAGATGCACTTAAAGTAGCAGACATAGCCCCTCTACACAAGGGAGGGAGCAAAGCATTGGCAAAGAATTATAGACCAGTTGCACTAACATCGCACATAATAAAAGTATTTGAGAGAGTGATTAGGAGTCAGGTCACCAATTTCATGGAGACCAATGACCTTCACAACCCAGGCCAACATGGATTTCGAGCGGGAAGATCGTGCCTCTCACAGCTACTTGAGCACTACGATAAAGTCACTGAGGCATTAGAAGAAAAACAGAATGCTGATGTGATATACACGGACTTCGCAAAGGCATTCGATAAATGTGACCATGGCGTGATAGCACACAAAATGAAGTCAATGGGAATAACCGGTAAAGTAGGACGCTGGATACTCAGTTTTCTGTCAAACAGGACTCAGCGAGTAACGGTCAACCATATAAAATCTAGTCCAAGTGCAGTTAAAAGCTCTGTACCTCAGGGTACAGTCCTTGCACCGCTGCTTTTCCTTATTCTCATATCAGATATAGACAAAAATACAAGTCACAGCTTCGTATCATCCTTTGCAGACGACACAAAAATCAGTATGAAAATTACCTCGGCTGAAGACATTGAAAAACTTCAAGCTGATATTAATAAAGTTTTCGACTGGGCATCAGAAAATAATATGATGTTTAACAGTGACAAATTCCAGGTACTCAGGTACGGTAAAAATGAGGACCTTAAACATAATACAGGGTACAAAACACAATCAAATGTGCCCATAGTAGGAAAACAACATGTAAAGGATTTGGGAATAATGATGTCTGACGACCTAACGTTTAGGGAGCATAACCAAGCAAATATTGCGACAGCCAGAAAAATGATAGGATGGATTACGAGAACTTTCAAATCCAGGGATCCCATCACAATGCTTGTACTCTTCAAGTCACTTGTGCTGTCCCGTCTTGAGTACTGTTCAGTACTCACTTCCCCCTTTAGAGCAGGAGAGATTGCTGAAATAGAGGGAATACAGAGAACATATACGGCACGCATAGACGCGATAAAGCACCTAAATTATTGGGATCGTCTCAAAGCTCTCCAAATGTACTCACTAGAAAGAAGACGAGAGAGATATCAAATAATATACACCTGGAAGATACTGGAGGGCCAGGTCCCAAATCTACACAGTAAAATAACAACGTACTGGAGTGAACGATATGGAAGAAAATGCAGAATAGAACCAGTGAAGAGCAGGGGTGCCATAGGCACAATCAGAGAACACTGTATAAACATCAGAGGTCCGCGGTTGTTCAACGTCCTCCCAGCAAGCATAAGAAATATTGCCGGAACAACCGTGGACATCTTCAAGAGGAAACTAGATTTATTCCTCCAAGGAGTTCCGGACCAGCCGGGCTGTGGTGGGTATGTGGGCCTGCGGGCCGCTCCAAGCAACAGCCTAGTGGACCAAACTCTCACAAGTCAAGCCTGGCCTCGGGCCGGGCTTGGGGAGTAGAAGAACTCCCAGACCCCATCAACCAGGTATCAACCAGGTAACCAGCGCAAAGAGCTTCAATAAGCAGCCGACGAGCGAGCCGCCGAGCCAAGGCACTGGACCCAGCAGCGCCCCAAGTGTCCCCACATCCTCCTCAAGCCAGTCCGAAGACAACTCCAGGAGGGGAAAGAAATGCAAGGCCGAAGCCAAGAGGCCCCGAGCACGCAAGTCCTCAGCAACCTGCGTAGCTGAAAGGGAGGGAACCTGCACATGGAGCTGCACGACGCCAACACCCGGGAAAGGGCAGGGGCAAACAAGCACTCGTTGAGGTGCTCAAGGTTGCCCCCCCCTCCCCCCCCCAGGAAAACCTGAACCACCATTGATCCCTCGTGCCACTCAAGCGTGCGGGAACGACAGAAGGAATGCCAAGCCTCTTAAGGCAAAAACAGGACAGTCTGCTAGCCAGGATGACTCTGGAACCTCGTAACGAACCCAGAAAGGAAACGAAGGCCCAAACCTGAATGATGACGGATCCATCACCGAGGCATAATCCAGCCATGCAGGAGGTAAGCCTCAAGGGCCTAACCCGCACCGCAAATAGTTGGATGCGGGAAGCCGAGTATCTCCGGAAAGATGGAACCAGTGCACCCTGGGGAACACGGAACTGAACCCGGGGAGGGGCCCCGACACTAAATCCAATTTGTACGCAGAGGAGGGAAAAGAGAACCCCACTCCTTGTAACAATAAGCCCCGGTCAGAGGGCAGAAAACCCAGGTGGGGTCCAGCGGGGCCTAAGGCCCCAAGTCAGCCCCCCCCCCACCCCAGGATCCTCCTCTGCAGGCAGCCCGTCCTCCAAAATGGGGTGGCAAATGTAAGGAGACAAATAAGTGTACTATTCATAGCAGTTAGGAATTGTACTTATTTTCACTTAGTATTAAATCGTACTGTCAAATATATTGTGAATATTTGAGTTTACCTGAAAAACTGAATAGAAAACCACAACCTCACCTAACTGTCTTAGTCTTTGTAGATATTAATTTCATTGCTTCTTAACACTTTCGCGCGCGCGGCACTCGGGAAAAAAAAAGTGCATTGTGCGCGCGGCGTTCTGGGCGCTCAAGTGTAAAGACAAAAAAGTGTATAAACTTTTCACGCTCCTAACATCAATTCTCGAGCTACGTATTTCATTTTGGTATCAATGTGTTGGCAATAAAATTCTCTACAAGATCATATGCATAAAATGTCACCAAAGCATTTGCTATCCCACCACGAAATAAATAAACACGAAGATGACTCGCCGCGACACCCAAACAGGAAGTAAATGTTCATACTCTTTCGTTTGTTGCCAGCTCCACAGTGATCCTACAGCGTTGATTTTGATATCACTGAACTCGCAATAAATTCCCCACCCAGACATATGCCTATCAATGTATAATTATGATACGGGGTGACCCGCACGAGTGTGGGAAGTGGCCGAAGCGTTAGCCGTGATTTCAGCAGCGACGACACTGTTGTGATGCAGCGCTTTGAAAGTTTATACTTATTTCACTGTCCTGACATTATTTCTCGAGCTACGTATTTCATTTTTATAGCAATGTGTTCGCAATAGAAAGTTCTATAAGAAGTGGTCAACAGAGCGTCAAATAAATTTGCGGCGAATAAAATCTTACGCGTGTTTGTACCCGTGAACGTAAAAAGTTTTTACTTTGTTGATGTTTTTCAAGTTTATACTTGTTTCACACCGTTTTTTTTTTTGTATAGTGTTCGGAATAAAATTCCCTACACAGACATATGCCTATCAATACAATTCTTGGGAATTCACAGCTGTAGAGACGGCCGAACACACACAACCGGAACCCGCTCTGGACACCAACTTACACCCACAACACCCAACACCCACAAAAAAAGTTTCTGGTGTTTCGTGTATACTTACTTTAGTTTTCGTGCTACAGTTGTCATTTAGGTATCAAAATATTCCTAAGAAAATAGACTACAATACTACAACAACCTAGGACAATTATGTGTACTTACCAAAGGAAAGACGATTGTAGAAAAATAAGTTGAGCATTTTCTCTCCACTCCACCTCCTTCAGGTACCGATTCCTGAAGTTGCTCAACAGATGTTCGTAGGTGGAGTGAAGCTGGTGCGGGTGGTTACTTCTTGTCCACCCAATACACCCTTTTCCTGTGATAAGTGGTGTAACACGGTATGACACAAAGTGGAACATCGCATGTCTTGCATGCTATACCAGTTTCCTTCCTAATACCCGACTTTGAACACACTTGACACCTGCGACGTTTGGGGAGTTTTACAAGTTCATGCTTCAATTTGTAGTTCAGGCGAGTCTCTGATAAAACAACACGTCCCTGTTGTCTCTGTGTTGGTTGTACACTACAGTCTGAATCGTCGCTCTCACCATTGTCTTCAAACAACAGTGTAGCAGATGAAATATCTTCATCAGATTCATGGTCGGCTTCAGCACGAGGTGTAGACGTGAAGAGAGGGCGCCTCACACCCGACGGGCCAGGTGTTGACGGGTTAGCAGCAGGATACACAGGACCAGTGTCATCATTTATGTTTGGAGCATGAACTAAATGAGGAGATGGTGTTGTTGCAGGCCACTCTTCCTTGTCAAATTTCAATAAAGCCCAAATAGCAACCTCATGAAACTGGAGCAGAGTTACTTTCTTTCGGTCATCTGTGTTGGCCTTGTACAATGCATAAGCGTTTTGCAAAGCCATTTGCAGGAAATAAAAGGTTATTTTCTTTGTCCACTTGTGACATTTCCTGGCGAAATGGTAATACTTTACCATTTGATCAAAGTGGTCAACACCCTTCATGAACTTATTGTAGTCAATAATTGCCTTTGGTTTGTTCACCACAACCTGTGTGGTGTTGTCATGTGTGGTGTTTGTTCACCACAACCTGTGTGGTGTTGTCAACCAGGAAGGTGTTGTCCTTGCGGCGGTAGACTGTGGTATCCACATCAATCTTAGTCTTCGCTATATGTTGCAGGTCTTTTGAGACGCCACGTACAAGTCTAATTGTTCCACACGTGTAGACCCCAATGGTGGAATATTGTCCTCAAGCCACACAACACTCGCCCCAGGCTGGCGAGTACGTACCGGACGTGTACGCTTGCGAGGAGGCTGGGGTGCCTCATCTTCCTCACTCGGTTCATCCTCACCTGATAATTCATAGCTTGAATCACTCCCACTATCAAAAATGGGGTTATTTTCAAACGACGAGTAAGAGGTCGTTTCCTTAGCTGGATTTTAGGCATGCATGCACCACGTGTGCGCCTTGTGGTGAGAGGCGGCGGTGCTGGTGCCCCCTCCTCTGTTAGGCCTTCAGTGTCCTCCTCCGTCGATTCAGCCCCATGGACTCCAGGACCCCCAAATTCACATTCTTCTTCTAAATCCTCACCTTCTGCCTCACTTCCATCCAAATCCACTTGATCAAAGGCATCCAAGAGATTGGGAATCTTGGTGGGAGTGAGCCTCAATCCAGAGAACCTCCTATAGATATTGGTAATCTTGTCTTTTCCAGATGAATCAGAGGCTCCTGTAGCCGAAACACCGCTTGGGCCTGGTGCTGGATCCATTATTGATGAATGTACGTAGTTGGTTACAAACACACAGAAATGGGTAAAAATCCTTGAAACCATGCGAGTTTGGCACGCGAGGGGAGAGAGATGCGATCGCTCCACATGACAACAAAATGGGCCTGTCACGTGACCCAGTAGGCCGACGTGACATTCGGCTACCCGAGAGAAAGGGAATTTCATGGCGAACAGTTTGAAACAAACCCCAAGTAAATCGGATTTAAGCTGGATTTTTTACAATTATTTTAATACGGACCGTAAATGTACGACACGACCGCACAACCGATAGAAATATAGCCGTCGTATATGTACGGGATGGGCGCGCGAAAGTGTTAATTACAATTAGTACTTAACCTATAGCTATATTGATATTACAGTTTTATAAAACTAATAAAACAAAACTAAAATATATCAATAAATTGTAAAGTAACTCAGGATATTTTAAAATTTTGTATAAAATCTATATTGTTTAATAAACCTGAAAAAGAAATTCCTGATATTTAAAACTTGTGTACAGCAAATTGAAAATGTAAACTTCATCCTAAAATTCTGAGTGTCTTAACAGAAAACGAGGAGAATTAAATCAGGTGAGGGAGTTGGGTAAATGTAACGGCTCCATAAGTGTAATTATGCACTGTTTATGACAGTAAGAAAATGTACTTATTACACTTAGTATTAAATCGTACTGTCAATTCAGAGGATGGGTTGCTGCAGGACCAGAAACCGAGTCATTCCCTCCCCCCCCCCCCTTCCTGCCCCAGGATCCTCCTCTGCAGGACCCAGGACCGAGTCATCCCCCCAGAGCACCGGCCTCTAAAGAAAAAGCCGGCGCAGTTGGGTAAGCTGGACGGAAGGGGGCCCAGAGGCTTCGGCTAGGAGATCGGACTCGAATGCCTCCGTCACCACACGTCACCACACCAGAAGGGGCATCCCTCGAGACTACCAGAGTCTCAAGACCATCTAAACCCTGTCCCGACTCCGAAACCCTCAGACGTTTCGGGGCTGGAAGCATGGGGGGGGGGAGGTCTGGAGACCAGAACGAACTACAACAGGGGAAGGACGAGGGGGTGCGGACTGAACCAAGATCGAAGCGACCCCAACCCCAAGTCCGGGGTCTCTTTAAGCAAAATGGGGCAGCCTCGGGGCATCCGGGTGATCAACCAACCGAGCACGTTGCAACAACCTAAAGTGCACGTGCAACGCCTGGGGTGCCTGTACCCGTAAAAGATTGTCATTAGACTGGGTAAACGGAGTCGCCAGCAAGCAACAGAACTCGCAGGACTCCAGGTCAAAAGTGTCACTGACCCAACAGGCAGCGTGACGGGGACAAAAACAGTGAGAGTCACCCTGAGACATAGGGACAGAGCAACCCTCAAACTCGCGTTTAGCGATTGGGGACTCCGGGGTCACATCCATCGCACCCACACGACCCCGTGGGATTTCCCAGGGCCCTGAGACAAAACTCGGGCTCAGGAAATCCCAGGCAAGGTACTGCTAACCCGGTACAAGCAACTTTCTAAAAGCTGAACCTCAGGGACATGTACACTCACGTGAACCTAGCAGTGGGCACCGCCAGAAGAAAACAGTATCAGGTAAGTCACCATGGGGCAAAGCAAGGCAGTCCCCCCCCCCCCCACAAGGCAAAACAAAAAGAAAAATAAAACCCTGCAAGAGGACAACGTACCCAGAGGAACAGAGCCGGCCGCTATGAATGGTGAAAACAAGTTGCGCAGCACCCTGGGCCCTGTACTAGTGCAACTTTCTCTTACCTTAAGGTAAACATGGGAGACAAAACACCCAAGCACCCAAAGGGCGGTCGAAAAACTGGGCAGTTAAACAGCCCAGCAAAGGCAGGACCCAAGAAACTTGTGGAAGGTAGCCCCAAGCCCCAAGGGCAGTACTTACAGAATATGGGAGGGGGGGGTGCGCGAACGATCGGCGCTGCAGTAAAGTGTGATGTTTGCTTGTTTGCTTGTTTCCTTGGGATTGTAGGGAGTTTCTACCTCTGCTCGTTTTTTTGTTTTAGTTTTTTATCATGTGGGGTTTGTTTTGTTATGCCTACCTTTCTGGGTGCCTGACCCCGGTCGATGGCAGATAAGGAAAACCCCAACCACAAGAGGATTTTCCAGTGCCATTGCTCCCTGAAACCTCTCTGAAGTGGCTAGGTGCTGGCGCTGGTCCCTGGTAGGTCTGAACTCCTTAGCTAATGTCCCGGTCTAATATAACATACATTAGCCTGATAAGCTCCAAGGAGCCTCCGGGGCTCACCCAGAAAATGGCGTTTCATTACATTCAACGCTGGTTTTTTGTTTCTGAACATAAAAGTTCTTATTATATATCACGCCATGGGTTCCAAGAAAGTCGGTGGTAAAGTTCAACCTTAGAAAATAGTTGTGAGGATGATGATAGAGGTAAAACAAAAGATCATTCATAATGAGACAATATGATGTCTCACTACAGACAAGTGTTAAAACGTAGGGAAAACCAGTGTCTATAGATTGATTCTTAGTAAAATAAGCAAGCAGTGAGCCACAACCTGGTCCTAGTGGTATGCCTGCAAAACGTAAGAGTGAGTACCCTAGAAATGTCATCACTGCTGTTATAATGTAAGGGGGACTCCCCTTCCAAACACTAATATCTCTCCTCCTTACCCCTTCCTCACCATCTTCCATATGCCAACAAGAGAACTCAATAAAGGTAAGATATACTTGTACATACGGTAGTACAAAATATAAGTACTAGTATGTATAAAATGTATTTTTTAAGTTAATATTTTTTGGGGCGTGGAACGGATTAATTCAATTTACATTATTTCTTATGGGAAAATTTGTTTCGGTTTTCAAATTTACCCACAGGCGCATAAAAAAGAATCCAATTTTTTTTTCTCTTATAAACCTGTTAATTTGTGGTCCCTGATCACGGGGAAAATAATAAAAAAAATCGTAAGTGGCATATTTTGGCTGCAATAGGGCAGGGAAGTCTGGCAAACAAGAGGCGCTTACTCAGCATGCGTATGTGGCGGTCTGCTCAGCCCCAGCTGTCAGGCAGGAGTTGCCACAAAGATATAATTACCTAATTATTTCAATGACTTTGATTGATTTTTTCTTCGTTTTTTTGCTGCAATGTTATTTAATAGTGTCTAGTGTGATATATTTATATAATAAATGTGTGAATCATCGCTGTACTCAAAATTATGGTGTGCATATTATTGATTCAATTATTGTGTTCATAAAACAATAAATAAATACTCTGTCGGTTATTACACTATATTCACAGATTATATATAAGTACGTATCTGCATGTTTTGTTCACCATAACGAACCACTAAGTTGATATTGCGAGTCAAAAAAGTAACGAGGAGTGGCCAGCCAGCCTCTCGCTGCCACTCCCTCCCTCAATGACCACTATAACGAACCACTAAGTTGATATTGAGTCAAAAAGCAAGGAGTGGCGGCCAGCCAGTCTCTCGCTGCCACTCCCTCCCTCAGTGACTGACATCCTCAGCTGACTTCTTGCTGTTCCTTTTGAAGGGCTTGGAATTCTTCGGTGGTCAGTTCTTTGTTGTGTTCTTCACCAACTTTTCCACATCATCACCATCCAATTCCAAACCCTTTTGCCGGCCCAGAGTAACAATTTCCTCAACTATAGGCACATTATTTACAGGCTCAAACCCCTCAAAGTCTAGTTCTGTCACACATTCAGGCCACAATTTTCTCCAGCCAGAGATTAGGGTTCTTTGAGTCACTTCTTGCCAGGTTTTGTCAACAAGTTTTAAAGCCATGCTTGGTAATATGTCTGTGGCTCATATTTGGGCGTGGGGATTTGGAGGTCGCACAGGGTCCTGGCCGCCCGTTATTTTGTGAGTGTGTCTGTTCCTGGGCGTTCTTGTGTTGGTTTGGGTCGCAGGTTGCATCCTGTTGTCTCGACTTCGCGTTGCGGAGTTTATTGGAGTCGCCTCCCAGGTCAGCTCTTTCTTTTCCTTTTCTTTAGGTATGTAGCTCCAGGGAGCCGTAGGGGCTCCCCTCAGAAAACCAGCGCTGAATGTAATGAAACAGCATTTTCTGGGTGAGCCCCTGAGGCTCCCTGGCAACCCTCCCTCTCACCAGTCGGCTTTTTTTTTTTTGCGTTTGTTGAAGCTTAACTTCCGAACTGGAGTGCTATGCAGCAGGCGCAGGGCGGTCTGACCCCCCCTCCCACCCCTCCCCCTCAGGGAGGGGAGGGCTGGGCGGACGAGCAGCGTGGCAGTAGTGTATTACTTTTGCTTGTTTCCTTGGGATTGTAGGAAGTTCTACCTCTCTGTTTGGTTTTTGTTGTTAGTTTCTTACCATGTGGGGTTTGTTTTGTTATGCCTACCTTTCTGGGTGCCTAACCCCAGTCGATGGCAGATAAGGAAAACCCCCAACCAAGGGGGGTTTTCAAGGGCCATTGCTCCCTGAAACCTCTCTGAAGGAGCCAGCTTCTGGCTCATGGTGCCTGGTAGGTTTGAACTTCATAGCTAATGCCCCGGTCTAATATAACATGCACTAGCCCGATAAGCTGAAGGGAGCCTCGGGGCTCACCCAGAAAATGGCGTTTCATTATATTCAGCGCTTGTTTTTTAGTTTCCCGTAATCAGAGACTGCATTTTAACAATATAAAAAGAGAAAATAATTTTTTGGAAAGAATTTACTTTCGGCGCACCACGGGTGTTTTGTATTTTAATGCAGAGCAGTGCAGTGGTTAACACACGAATGCAAAAACTCACTTGGACACAGGTAGGTTGGTTGGCCGGTCAGACCAGACACACTCAACAATAAAATCACCCACTCGCAACAACATAATGAAATATAATGTATAAGAATAATACAATCATAGAATATTATGATGTGAATAATACAATACACTTGTATATAATAAAATTTAAATACAGTGGCACCTCGACTTACAACTGCCCCTACTTACATATTTTTTTGAGTTCCGACCTCAATTTCGTAGGAAAATTCTATTCAACTTACGACCTTTGCCTCGACTTGTGACTTTGTTGATAGAAGTATAGGTTGACCGGGCGCATGGTTCCTGGTGGCACGGGCGACCACGCTTCAGTTTACCAGTGTCATCTGCCGAGTGAGGGTCACACTTGAATATTGTATTTGGGAGAACAAGATGGGTGGATGGTGAGGGGACTGGATGAATGGATGAATGGTGAGGGGACTGGATGGATGGTTGGTGAGGGGACTGTATGGATGGATGGCGGGAGAACTGGATGGATGGGTGGTGAGGGGATTGGATGGTGGAGGAACTGATGTTTTCTTCCCAATATTCTTGTGGTGACCTGTACTGCCACCTGCTGATGGCTAGTTTACTAACCAATAGTACTCTACTGTATGATGATGATGGTGTTCCTCACAATTCCAATAACCGCTTCAAATGGATGTTAGTGGATTGAGTTAGTTTGATTTTTCCCTTCCCTAACTGTGTAGCAAGATTTGCCATAGTGAATGATAAATCAACTACAATTTAAAACATGATTTGAGTGCTAGGTGGACCATGAAGTTTTGGCTCAGATAGTGACTGGAGGATTCTCAGATAGTGTTTCTCCGCCAAATGGCCTACCTTTTTATGAAAAATAAATGCATGTGATAAAGTATTTGAATAACACTCCTGTTGTATTGATCTTCTGTCATTTGAATTAAAAAAAAAAAAACCTTGCTGAATAGAGCACATTTAGTTGAGGGTGTGATTATTTATTTCAGGTGAGGGTAGTGGGGCTGTGATCTCTGCTGGCCCTCAGCTAAATACCCCTCCAGCCAGCAATTCTCCTGCTGCTGTCCAAGTAGTGTCTCCAGCAACTACTCCAGGTCCTGCTACTTCTGCAAGTGCCTCACCTGCAAGTATAGCCATGCCTGGGACACCTTCTCCTGCCCTCCCTAACACCACTCCGACCGCTATTGCAACCACCAAACCTGAGGCCAGGTAAATGAAGGTCCTGTGAGTTTTTGCTGGGAAATATAAATGGCAGAGTTTCCATTTGCATAGCTATTACTTAATTACTAACAAAGGTATATTTATCACAGCCTACTTTCATGCTAAATTATTAGAGTGACTGGTTCCAAATGTACCTACATAAATAACTCCACATGAAACCAGAAGGCATGGCAGGATGTACAAAATATCCCCACTGAAAAACAGGAGGTGCAATAGGTAAACTGAGAGGGAACTTGATGAACATCAAGGTACTCGAGACTTGTCAATACACTCCCTCCACACTAAGTGGCATCATTTTCACAATTGATAGAACTCAATAAACATCTTCAAAGAGTACCTGATCAACTAGGCTGAGATACATACATAAGGATGTGGGCAGCTGCATCCAACAGCTTGGTTGACCAGACCAGAAATGGAATATTGGAGGTATAGTAAGGTAAACAAAAATAGTAGCATTGGTGTTGCATAATAACAAAAAACTAAACATTTTCAGTTCACCTACCAAGGACAAGAAAAGTGTGTGGACAGAGCACAAGGCCCCAGATGGAAGAATTTATTTTTACAATACAGTCACACGACAGTCATCATGGGAGAAGCCAGATGAATTGAAGACACCTGCTGAGGTGAGACACTTTGTCATGTGGAGTTCTTTGGCTCCTGTTTTGTGATTTTTTTATATGATAAAATTAGTAAACTTTGAATAATTCAATTTGCTTGAAACTCTAATATATAATTGTTATTAAATATTTAGTTTTAAATTAGCTCACAATACCCTGCTACGATCTTCCTCTTTCTCTGGGCAGAATAATGCAGCCAGACAGGACTATATGAACTTTTGGAAGATGATATCTAATGAGGGATTGTGGTAGAGCTCATGTAAAGAACTTGTATGATCTTGGCATTCTGTTGTATGCTACACCCACAGTTTCTCATGTTTTGGTGGTGGCAACAAAAAAAGTCAAATTTTGTATAACCAAGGAGGCATATTTGATAATTATCTGTGGCGCTAATACTAGATGTTCAGCCTTTTCTGCACAATATATATATTTAATAAACTTTTCTGTAGAGAGTCCCTTCGACTCCACGGAACTATTCTGGGCTGATGTGTATATATTAGACTGTGGCAACAGTCAATTGATGGAGATTTTAGCCTACCCGTGACCACGAGCCGGTCGGCTGAGCGGACAGCACGCTGGACTTGTGATCCTGTGGTCCCGGGTTCGATCCCGGGCGCCAGCGAGAAACAATGGGCAGAGTTTCTTTCACCCTATGCCCCTGTTACCTAGCAGTAAAATAGGTACCTGGGTGTTAGTCAGCTGTCATGGGCTGCTTCCTGGGGATGGAGGCCTGGTCGCGGACCGGGCCACGGGGACACTAAAGCCCCGAAATCATCTCAAGACAACCTCAAGAGCCAGAACCTGGCCGCCTCCGAGAGGCACGAGGAGCAGTGGCCTATAAACACCCCCATGAAGTTGGAAGCAGTCTATGTCTGCCAGGCCAGGCTCAGAAAGGTAGGAATCCCAAAACAAACTTCAGCTGGTTAAAATTGCAAACCAAAAGCCGAACGAGCAAGCAGAACTCCCCAATCAGAAAAGAAGCAAATGAGCATAACGTCACCACATCCGCCGCGCCGCTGTCTGCACAGCTTTCCCCTTCCTGGAAGGGGGATGATTTGGCTGTATTCGGACTGTTCCCCGGTGGTTCATTGCTTGAACCGAGGGGATTCAATGCGGTATTTGGCTCTTTGGATCTGATCGCTTCGGGTAACTTGTCTGCTGAGTTTTCGTGTGGCTCTCCTCGCAGTTCATATCCTGGGGGGGTGTCCAATGTCCTGGCGGATGGTTTGTCCTGGTTCATTTCCCTGTCCACGGAATGGACCATTGACGTCGACTTGTTCCGTCGCCTCGACTGTCTGGTCGAGGTGCCCGGAGTTTGACTTCTTCGTGTCGGCTTGGTCGAGGCATCTTCCGGTATATGCGGCACCCTTCCCCAACTGCAAGGCTGTCGGGGTCGATGCCTTTCGACTGGACTGGTTGAGATAGGGTTACCTGTACTGTACCTCTGTCCCCCGGTTCAGTTGTTGCTCCAGGTCCTGGCTCACTTGGAGATTTATGAGGGGAGAGTAGTCCTGTTGGTCCCATGGTGGCCGGCCCTGCCTTGGTTTCAGGTGCTGCTTGCTCGGTGTCTGAACCCGAGGGTCTTCCCATGGCTCCGCCTCTTTCAGCAGAGTGGTCTAGTCCGGTATGTGGCTGGTTTGATCTTTTCCTCCGATCTTCATTCTGGTCTTTTTTACGCGGGTTTATCATCGCTTGTATATGGTGATAAACCACATACAAGTGGTGATCAGATGGTTTCGTTAATGGTGTCCCACCTGCGAGTTTCGTCTCGCTGGCAGTATGAAGTTTCCTGGTGATCCTTTTGGCACTTTTTGACTCTTCGTAGGTTGTCTTCGATTTCAAATCGGGTTGTTTTCTGGGGGGAAGCCCCTTCGGCTCCCTGGAGCTTACTAGGCTGATATGCTAATGTCAGACTTTGGCATCAGTCATGTGTATGGAGTTTGTGGGCCTACCAGGACCATGGGCTAGAACCTGGCCCCCTCAGGAAGGCATGGGTAGCAATGGCCTATAGAACCCCCCGTGTGGTTGGAAGCATTCTATGTCTGCCATCGACCGGGTCAGGCACCGAGAAAGGCAAGCATCCCAAAACAAACCCCTGTTCTGGTGAAAATTTTGCTACCAAAAGCCGAACAAGGTGATAGAACTCCCCTAAAAAACGAGCAAATGAGCATGACGTCACACGTCGCCGTGCCGCTGTCTGTGCAGCTCCCCCACCTCCCTCTTCGGGAGGGGAGCCCCAGACCCCCGCGCCTGCTATCTGCCCTCCAGTTCTAAGGCTGATGCTAGAGGCGGTGGTCGTGGGTTCTGGCTCCAGTAATTCCAGCACTGTGCTCTGAATGTGGTGCTGTCTTCCAGGGGTGCAAGAGCCAGGAGTTACTCTACAGTACTCGGGCTGCATGTGCCTAGGGTTCTCGTCCTTAGGTGCCCTTTAAGTACTGCCCTTGAAGCTTGGGGTTCCCTTCCACAAATCCTTCGGGGCCTGCCTCTGCTGGGCCGGTTTACTGCTCGGTTTTCTGGTTGCCCCTTGGGTGCTTGGGGGGGGGGGGGATTTTGTCTTCCTTGTTTACCTTAGGGTAAGAGGTAGTTGCACTGGTAATTACCTAAGTGTAATTACCTAAGTGTAGTTACAGGATCAGAGCTACGCTCGTGGTGTCTCGTCTTCCCAGCACTCTTTGTCATATAACGCTTTGAAACTACTGACGGTCTTGGCCTCCACCACCTTCTCCCCTAACTTGTTCCAACCGTCTACCACTCTGTTTGCGAAAGTGAATTTTCTTATATTTCTTCGGCATCTGTGTTTAGCTAGTTTATATCTATGACCTCTTGTTCTTAAAGTTCCAGGTCTCAGGAAATCTTCCCTATCGATTTTATCAATTCCTGTTACTATTTTGTATGTAGTGATCATATCACCTCTTTTTCTTCTGTCTTCTAGTTTTGGCATATTTAATGCCTCTAACCTCTCCTCGTAGCTCTTGCCCCTACGTACGGGGCACAGGGTGCTGCTCGGCTTGTTTTTAACCATTCATAGCGGCCGGCTCTGTTCCTTGAGGTACGTTGTCCTCTTGTGGGGTTTTGTTTTTCCTTTTTGTTTTTGCCTTGTGGGGGGTTCTGCTTAACTTTCCCCATTTCTGCTTGTGGTCTGAGCACGGTTCTTCTGGTGGTCCCCCCTGCTAGGTCCTCGTGAGTGTACCCATCCCTGAGGTTCAGCTATAGTAGGTTGCTTGGTAGTTTTGGGTGCCGGTTAGCAGTACCCTGCCTGGGATTCCCTGAGCGTTAGTTCCGTGTCAGGACCCTGGGAAACCCCTAGGAGAAGCGTGGGTCTGATGGATGTGTCCCCGGAATCCCCCCCCCCTGCTACGTGTGAGTTCGAGGGTTGCTCGGTCCCCTTGTCTCAGGGTGACTGACTGATTTTGCCTCCGTCACGCTGCCTGTTGGGTCGGTGACATTTTCGACCCGGTCCTGCGAGTTTTGTTGCTTGTTGGTGACAGTTTACCCAGCCTAATGATCTTCTACGGGTACAGGCAGTGCAGGCTTTGCATGTGTGCTTTAGGTTGTTGCAATGCGCTCGGTTGGTTACTAACCTGGTTGCCCTGTGGCTGCCCCGTTTTGCTAATAGTGACCTGGACTTTGGGGTGGGGGTCACTTCGACCTTGGTTCAGTCCGCACCCCTCGTTCTTCCCCTGTTTGTGGTTTGGTTCGGTCCCCCCCCCCCCCGCTATCTCTGGCCCCCGAAGTGTCTGAGGGTTTTGGAGTCGGGGCAGGGTTTAGACGGTCTTGAGACTCGGGCAGTCTCGGGGGATGCCCCTTCCGGTGTGGTGACGGAGGCATTCGATCCGATCTCCCAGCCGCAGCCTCTGGGTCTGACCAGTGCCCCCTTCCGTCCGGCTTACGCGGCTGCGCCGGCCTTTTCTTTAGGGGCCGGTGCTCTGGGGATGACTCGGCCCCGGTCCTGTGGAGGAGGGTCCTGGGGCGGGAGGAGCTGACTTTGGGGCCTTGGGCCCCACTGGACACCGCCTGGTTTTTCTGCCCTCTGAGCGAGCTTATTGTTACAAGGAGTGTGGTTCTCTTTTCGCCCCTCTGTATACAAGTTGGATTTGGTGTCAGCCCCTCCCCAGGTTCGGTTCTGTTCTCCCTGGTTCCATCTTTCCGAAGGTTTTCGGCCTACTGCATCCTACCGTCTGTGGTGCGGGTGGCCCTAGCGGCTTACTTCCTGCGTGACCCGGATTATGCCTTGCTTATGGATCGTCTTCTTTCAGGTTTGGACCGTCGTTCCCTTTCTGGGTCCGTTACGAGGTTCCGGAGTCGTCCTGGGCTGGCGGATTGTCCTGTGTTTGCTTTGGAGGAGTGGTATTCTTTGTCGTTCCCGCACGTTTGAGTGGCGCGAGGCTTTGACGGTGGTTCAGGTTTTCCCCTGGGAGGCGACCTTGAGTACCTCAATGAGTGCTTGTTTTTCCCAGCCCTTCCCCGGGATGTTGGCATAGTGCAGCTCCATGTGCAGGTTTCCTCCTTTTCGGCTATGGAGGTTGCTGAGGACTTGCACGCCGGTGGCTTCTTGGCTTCAGCCTTGCGTTTCTTTTCTCTCCTGGAGCTGTCTTTGGACTGACTTGCGGAGGATGTGGAGGCTCTTGGGGCCGTTCCGGGGTCCGGTGCCTTGGGCTTGGTGACTCGCTCGTCGGCTGCCTTGTTGAAGCTCTTTGCGCCGATCTTGCGGGATGCGGTTTCACTGTTTTATGCTTCGTGGCTCGCGTGTCAGCAGGCGGTGTTTGCCTCCTCTGGAATCAGCCTGGGCCCTGGCTCTTAGGATGTCTTCACCATTCAGTCCTCTGCTGTGGCGCAGTATATTCAGGCTGCTTTGGCTACTTGTCGCCCTATGTCTGGCTTGTTGGTTCTCCGGGGGTCTGGGGGGGGTACCTTCCCAGAGGGGTCGTGCCAGGGCTCACCAGGTCGGCCAGGGACGGTGGGGTCCGTCCTTCCGTTGAGCCCACAGCAAGGTGCGGGAGTTCGCAGCGCTGTAGTTTGCTCTTCGGAGGGTTCGGGTCGCCCGTGGATTGATGATCTGGCTCCATTCAGACTGCTCCCCGGTGGTTCATTGCCTGATCCGGGGGAGTTCGATGCGGTCCTTGGCTCTTTGGTGATAGATGCTTTGGGTGACTCATCTGCTGAGTTCTCGGGGTTTGGCTCTCCTGGCTTTTCACGTGCGGGGAGTGTTCAACGTCTTGGCCGACGTCCTGTCTCATTTCATTCCCCTGTCCACGGAATGGACGGTCGACACCAACTCCTTCTGTAGGCTTTGCCAGACGTTCGGGCCTCCCGAGGTGGACCTCTTCGCGTCGGCGTGATCGCGGCGCCTTTTTCTGTATGTGGCGCCCTTTCCCGACTGCGAGGCCATCGAGGTTGATGCCTTTCGGCAGGACTGGTTGAGGTGGGGTTCCTGTCCCTCTTTCCCCCGGTTCAGCTGTTGCTCCAGGTCCTGACTCGCTTGCAGACTTACCAAGGGAGAGTAGTCCTCTTGGCCCTGTGGTGGCCGGCCCAGCCGTGGTTTCAGGCGCTGCTTGCTCGGTGTCCGAACCCGGAGATTTTTCCGCAGCTCCGCCTTTTCCAGCAGATCGGACCGGAGTGTCATGTGGCTGGTTCGATCTTCTCCTTGAGTCTTCGCATATGGTATTTTTGACTCGAGTTTATCATCATCTCTATGGTGATCAGGTGGCTTCGTCTTGGCGGCAGCATGAAGTTTCCTGGCGGTCCTTCCAGTTCTTTTTGTGTCTTCGTCGTTGTGCTTTGCTGTCTGTTCGGGTGTCCTTTCTCTCTTGGTTGTTCCAGGACCGTCATCTTATGCTTTACACTGTCGCCTCGTATCGTGCGGCGCTGGCTGAGCCGCTTCAGCTTGCTTTTTATATTGATGCATGTGCCTCGTGTCTGCGCCGTTTCGCAAGCTGTCTCGTGCATTGTTTTACCTCCGGCCTGCTCATGCACCGCCTGAGCCATCCTGGTCATTGGACAGAGTGCTCTCTTTTCTCTCTTCCCCACGGTTTGTTGTGGACCCTTTGGTTCAGGATTGTTTCTCGAAGGCTACTTTTCTGTTGGTATTGGCCTCTTGGGTCGGGTCAGGGAGTTTCATGCTCTCCTCCGGCACAGGGGTTTCTGCTCCTTCGGTCCTGGCGATAGGTTTGTACGTCTGCAGCTGTCTCCTTTTCTGGCGAAGAATGAGACTGCTTTACGGAGGGATCCTTGGGTTGTTGATGGTTGGTTGGTCAGGCCAGAGGTGCATCATGTTTTGTGTCCGGTTCCGGCTCTTCATCGTTACTTGCGCACCACAGCCTCCGTGGCAGGGGATGTGCTGTGGGTTGATCCGGTTTCCCTTCTTCCCTGTTTCAGGGTTCTGGTTTCCCATGTCGTAGGCAGGATTATTTGGTCCAGCCAGCCTGCGGGCCTATCCCTGTGCCCACGACGGCCATAAGTTCACGGCTTTGGCTGCTGTTTTTGGTAATATGTCCTGGGCTGACATTCGGGCATGGGGTTTTTAGCGGTCTAACAGGGTCCTGGCTGCACAGTACCTCGATGTTCCTGGCCCTTCTCAGGCTTGTGTAGCCTTAGGTTGCAGGTTGCAGCCAGTTGTCTTGACATTGAGTTGAGGAGCAAAGGGGCTCTCCACAGAAAACCAGCGTTGAATGAAATAAAATGCTATTTTCTGGGTGAGGCCCGGAGGCTCCCTGGCATCCTTCCCTCCTTCCCTCCGGTCAGTGATTTTTTCACGTTATTTATATTCAGCCTCTGAACTGGGTGGGGTAACTGGCACGGAAGGTCTGGGGCTCCCCCTTCCCCCTCCCAGGGAAGGGGGAGCTGTTCATACAGCAGCGCGGCGGCTGTGGTGACATTGTGCTTGTTTTCTGATTGGAGAGTTCTGGCTGCTCGTTCAGCTTTCGGTTTGCAATTTTTAACCAGCTGTAGTTTGTTTTGGGATTTCTACCTTTCTTGGTGCCTGATCTGGTAGATGGCTGACATAGATTGCTTCCAACAACATGGGAGTGTCTATAGGTCATTGCTCCTCGTTCCTCTCTGAGGGGGGGGGGTTGCCAGGATCTGGTGCCAGATTCACGGAAGCACTTACGAACCTGTACATCTTTTCTCAGTCTTTAGCGGCTTTATTTCCAATTATTTAACAGTTAATGAGCTCCGAAGCACCAGGAGGCTGTTTATAACAATAATAACAGTTGATTGGCAAGTTTTCATGCTTGTAAACTGTTTATAATCGTGAACCTAGCCCCTGGCTAATGGTCCCCGGTAGGCTAAGAACTCGATTGATTGACTGTTGTCACGGTCTAATACATGCACATCAGCCCCGTATAGCTCCGGGGAGCCTCCGGGTCACACCCAGAAAATGGCGTTTCATTCCATTCAACACTGGCTTTTTCTTTTCCTAGGCAAAAATTAAATTGCTGGATATATTTTTAAATATAATACGTATTTTGTTTTATGTTTTTTTCCAGTTGCTACTCTCCCAGTGTCCATGGAAAGAATACAAGTCAGAAAGTGGAAAGATTTACTACCACAATGTAAATACAAAGGAGTCACGTGGACAGTTCCAAAGGAGCTGGAGGATCTGAAAACAAAAATTTCTTCAGAAGAAAATACGTAAGTAATTTAGAGGATTTTTGTATTGTTTTAGTGGGATATTTTATGAACAGTAGTAATAGTGCATTATTGTCGACCATCAAAAAGCAAATGGGATTTGCCCCAGGAAAACATTAAACTTTGCCAACATACAAGGACTAAAACAAAGTCAAAGAAAATGCCGTTCATAAATAGCCTCCTCTCAGAGGTAAATGCAGTATTTGGAACATTCCCATAAATTCGTGCAGGGGAAGTCATGGACAGTGAGATCTGAATACCAGAATATAATCTGTATAGATGTGATAGGGTAAATAGGTCATATGGAGGAGTAGGTTTGTATATAAGCGAGGACCTTGTGTGCTCGGAGCTCCTTAACTCTACACATGAGGTGGTAGAAGTACTGGGAATAAAAATAGAGAAAATAATCTTGTATATTATTCTAATATACAAATCACCAAATTTAACGGTTCAACTTTGCGGGCAAAGCTGAAACCAGGCAAAGCGAGCCCAAAAGGCTGCAGTTGCCTGAAATGCCTCTATTTCAGGGCAGGGTAGCCAGATTGGGCTAAAAATATCCCAAATGGGCTCCTTGTAGCCCAAATGAAAAGCTAGCTATAAAATGCTGCTTCATGGTACATATTGGGCTGCTTTTATAAGAAGCTGGCATTTATTATAAATTTGCAAGTGATAGTTTGCTCACTACTATAAGCAATATAAATTTTGGGAACCAGTTAGCTGTATCCTAAAGTTAGCACTTTCAGTTGACTGTATGGTAAAGTTAGCACAAACAGTTGTCTGAATGCTAAAGTTAGCACTAACAGTTGGCTGTATGGTAAAATTATCACTAACAGTTGGCTGTTGGCCTTCAGAGGCAGGTCAAAAGATAAAAACCTGTGGGGAACAAACCCCACAATTAGGTGTCATAAGGCATCAACCTAAAAGGTTACCTCTACCAAAAGTATGGTAGAGGCAGATAGAAGGTTCATTTCCACATAGCAAAGGTGACAAACAGCCTTTAAACTCACCATGGGAAAGAACAGGCTCAGTGGGTCATCCTTTATGTTTAATTGACCTCGTTACAGACCTGCTGGGGGAATAACAGGGTCTGCTGGTAATGTACCAGACAGGTGCTCCCAGGCACTGGGGTACTTGCCAGAGAAAAACTGTAATCACAAGCGACCACCTATGTTGCAAGATGGCGCATGAGGACTGACTTGCAGGATAACATTGTCCATGAGTTCCAAGTGCACCCCACAAAACCTAATAAACACCCCCAACCAAGGGTCTAAACAGAGATGCTGGAAGACCCCCCCTGTTATGCCCGAGGTAAGGCACTCCACTCCTATGGCCTGGCCTCGAAAGGTTGAATTCCAGAATACCCCAGAGATTGAACTCTGTGAACACAAAGGTAGTGCTCGTGACTGACACCCAGGGAAGTAACTGCTGAGGACATTCACATCATAACATAAAAAGCCAAGTTCACACAACAACACGCACATAAAGCAATAATATAATGGAATGATATACTAACAAAGAAAGGCACCCCACAGGATGTTGACATTGAGTTGAGGAGCTAGGCATTGACATTGAGTACTAGGATGGCCAGTATTTAGCTTAGAAGCTCAGGGATTTGCTGCAAGATGATGCAACAGAGGGGCTCTATAGTGTTGCTCTAGGCCATCATCAGCGCTTGAACTAATCTGTGGGCTGAGTCGTGACTGAGCGTCGGGCTGCCTGCTAACTGCATTTGGTACTATCAAGTTCTAGCTAGTTTTGTTTGTTTTCTTTGGCAGTTTTGCATTGTTTGGAGAGCTATTAGCATTTTAGTAGTTTGAGGCTTGTGAACCAGCAGTTGCCTGTAAAACTTTGCTGACTTTCTGTATGATTTCCCGGTGAAATGACAGAATGCCACTTGCTCTCTGTGCCTCATGTGACGGAGTCTGGTTTTGGCTATGGTCCCTGATAGGCCAGACGAACTCGTGCAACTGACATGACTGGTAGATTGGAGCAATATCGGTGTTACAGGAAGCCATCGGTGGACTTCCCCAAAAAAGTGGGAATGTAATGAAAATATTTTACAAGAAATTTTTGTACTTTCAATATGCACCATTAAAAATTATTTTGAGTTAAATATCTAATACATTTGTATTATAGTTATTGTTTTCAACAAGATAGTAATATTGTTCCAGGAGTACCCCTAAGAACAGTACTGTTGCAGCTCCAGACAAAAAGGCAACCTCTGCTGCTCTTGACCAAGCTATGGCTGCTACTCTTGCTGCCATTCAAGTCCCTACTGCAGATAAAGGTAGGTTACATACATTTGCAATAATTGTTAAAGTATTTTTACTTTTGCAAGTTTATTGGAATGTTCAGTAGCTTGGGATTATGCAGTTTACTTTGTTATAATACTTATTGAAAGGGGCTGGATGTAGTGTGAGATATGTTCTGTCTTCGTGTGCCTGGATGGTGTAAATGTAGTGTGTGATTCGTCAAGCAAACAATGTACAGCCCATGGATCATAAGTTTTTTAAGAAAATATAATATCCTGTAATACAGTTTTCTCATAGTTTTAGTTTGGTATCATTTAGTTTAGTATCATTCTGACAGTTTTTGTGTGACATTTACATGTAAATGTCACACAAAGATGTTGAGTGACAGGTTTGTCAATTTCAAGATTGAGGATAGTACCTAGATAGTTTTGGCATGTTGAATGAATGGATGATGTTACTGGTGAAAAGTAAGTATTTAAGTGGATTTGAGTATAGGCACAGGAAAGAAAGCTTCGGAAGAAGTGGGTGGATAGGGTGAGATTGAGATCGAACAAGAAATAGTCTATGGTATTGGTAGGGCACAGGGCTGAGTGGTAGTAGTTTGTGAGGAAAGGGAGTCAGTGTGTTACGCTGTGTATAACAGCTTTGGAGAAATACTCTATATCTGTGTTTTTCGAAACGGTGCATGTCACTGTGGATAATTTACTGGCGTGTTTGGGGGCCTGTTTCGCGGGTGTGTAGTTTCTCATATTGTGAATGAATGAGAATCTCTTCAAGTTTAAAGGTTAACATCTTTCCACCCAATAAAATTAGGAAGCTGAGTAATAATATTAATATGACAATCAACATATCAAATGTTACAAATTTAATGAACTAAGATAATTTGTTAAATTTTATGATCAGACAAACTTTATTGTACTGAGGAAATGTTTAGTTCAGTATACCACTAAACACTAATATTTTTAATATTTTCCACTGAAATGGATAGTAACCATCCTATGATGATAGTTTCTTTGGCTGTCTGGTATCCTGCCAACATATAAAAAACAGGAGGCCCAGCCATGATGCAGAAACCGACAAAGCTCTTTCAGTTCATGTGAAATAAAGGGTCCCACAACAATTAAAAGATGCCAGCATAGTTCACGTCAACAAGAGGAAGGCAACCATCAGTCTTGCGATACTCGCCGCGGTACTCACTCTAGTCCATCGCCGGGAAGATCCTGCCTCAACACCTTAGCAGGGTCTCCTCCCAGAAAGCCAATGCAGCTTCCACACAGAACGGTCGATATGATATTTGCTGCATGCCAGCTCCAAGAAAAATGCTAAGAGCAACATAGTGACCTCTTCATGACCTTTGTTGACCTGACCAAGGCCTTTGATATGGTCAGCAGAGATAGCTTGTGGATGATAATGGAGAAGTTCTGCTGTCCCGCCAAATTCACTGGGATTGTCCAGCAGTTCCACAAAGGCATAATAGCGAAAGTACTGGACGATGGACTCAAGTCAAAAGCCATCCCAGTGACAAATTGTGTGAGGCAGGGCTGTGTTCTCGCCCAACACTCCTCAGCATGGTATTCTTGGCCATGCTCACTGATGCCTTCTGTGATTACCAGGATGGCATACCCATCAGATACACGACTTACACTGACTTACAGATCAACCTCAGGTACCTACAGGCCATTACAAAGGTGAAAGAAATTATCATAACAGACTTCCTGTTTGCTAATGACTGCACCCTCAATGCCAGCACAGAGCAAATGCTGCAGCAAGAAATGGACTGCTTCTCACAAGCCTGCACCAACTTCATTCTCATCATCAGCCCCAAGAAAATTGAAGTCATTTACCAACCTGCGCCCGGAATGCCATTCCAGGAACCGCACATCACTGTCAAAGGGTTAGAATCTGTAGGCAGTTGACAACTTCACCTATTTTGGCACCATATTCTCAAGAGCAGTGAAAAGAGTTAACAACAGGATCGCCAAGGCCAGCGCTGCACTTGGAAGATTCCATGAGAATGTCTCAGGGAGTAGAGGGGACGAGCCTTACCACCAAACTGAAGGTCTATGTGCTGTGGTACTCACCACCCTTCTCTTTGCCAGCGAGACCAGGTTTGTCTGACAGCTGACATGCCAAACAGCTAAATCACTTTCACTTGAGCTGTCTCCACAGACTCCTCCACATCAAGTGGCAGGACAAAATCCCGGGCACAGAGGTCCTGGAAGGGGCCGTATTCCCAGGGTGTACACCCTCCTACAGAAAACTCAGGACAGATGGGCAGGCCATGTTGTCAGAATGCCTGACAGCTGATTGCCTAAATCGCTGCTGTATTGAGAATTATGCCTGGTACGAGTTCAATTGGGGGGCAGAAGAAATGATTCAAGGACTACCTCATGGTGACCCTTAAAGACCTAGGATGTCAACCCCAATACTTGGTTGATGAAAATAGACGAGACTGCAGAGGGCCCAGAGAAAACGTGCCACGCACAAAGCTAGAGCAACCTCCACCTCTACAGTAGCACCTACCCACAATGGCTAGGGTGGAGGTGGGGCTGACGGCTGAGTGGACAGTGCTCGGGATCTTGTAACCATAGAGACCGGGGATCGATCCCCGGGATGGCGGAAACAAATGAGCAGAGTTTCTTTCACCCTGATGTGCCTGTTCACCTAGCAGTAAATAGGTACCTGGGAGTTAGGAAGCTGCTATGCACTGCTTCCTGTGTGTGTGTGGTGTGTGATGTGGGATGTAATTACCTAAGTGTAGTTACAGGATGAGAGCTACGCTCGTGGTGTCCCGTCTTCCCAGCACTCTTTGTCATATAACGCTTGAAACTACCTGACGGTCTTGGCCTCCACCACCTATCTCCTCTAAGTTGTTCCAACCGTCTACCACTCTGTTTGCGAAAGTGAATTTTCTTATATTTCTTCGGCATTGTGTTTAGCTAGTTTATATCTATGACCTCTTGTTCTTAAAGTTTCCAGGTCTCAGGAAATCTTCCCTATCGATTTATCAATTCCTGTTACTATTTTGTATGTTAGGATCAATCATTTGCCTGAGTACAAATCTCAGGCAAATCATAACATAGACGAAAAGGCAATGTAAGGATCTGGAATTTACTCATGTCTGAAGACATTACCTTTAAAAAGCACAATAAAGTATCCGATCACAACTGCAAGAGACAAATGACAGGTTGGAATAACAAGAACTTTTCACACTAAGATGCTATACCGATGACTGAACACTTTTCAAACGCTTGTGCTACTCTAGAGTGTGTAGTACTGTCTTCACATGACAGCCCCTTTCACTGCGGTGAAAATTGCTGACCTGGAGAGCGTGCAGAGATCCTTTCTGCTAGAATCCACTCGGTAAAACATCTAAACTATTGAGACCGACTAAAGAGCCTAAATCTGTATTCCCTGAGCGCAGGCGGGAGAGATACATAATAATTTACACGTGGAAATATTAGAGGGGCTGGTCCCCAACCTGCACACAGAAATACATCACATGAGACCAGAAGACATGGCAGGATGTGCAGAATACCCCGTTGAAAAGCAGAGGTGCAACTGGTACTCTGAGAGAGAACTCTATCAACATCAGAGGCCCGAGACTGTTCAACACGCTTCCACTACACATAAGGACATAACTGGCAAACCCCTCACAGTGTTCAGAGAGAACTGGATAAGCACCTCCAAAGGATACCTGATCACCAGGCTGTGACTCATACGTCAGGCTGCGAGCAGCCGCCCAACACCTGTTGATCAGTCCAGCACCAGGAGCCTGGTCGATGACCGGGCCCGCGGACGATAAGCCCCGGAAGCACCTCAAGGTATCCTCAAGGTAAGGTAAGGTATCATATCACCTCTTTTTCTTCTGTCTCTAGTTTTGGCATATTTAATGCCTCTAACCTCTCCTCGTAGCTCTTGCCCTTCAGTTCTGGGAGCCACTTAGTAGCATGTCTTTGCACCTTTTCCAGTTTGTTGATGTGCTTCTTAAGATATGGGCACCACCACAGCTGCATATTCTAGCTTTGGCCTAACAAAGTCGTGAACAATTTCTTTAGTATATCGCATCCATGTATTTAAAAGCAATTCTGAAGTTAGAAAGCGGGCATAGGCTCCTCGCACAATATTCTTTATGTGGTCCTCAGGTGATAGTTTTCTATCTAGAACCACCCCTAGATCTCTCTATCAGAATTCTGTAAAGATTTCTCACATAATATATAGGTTGTATGGGTCTGTGTTCTCCTATTCCACATTCCATAACGGCATTTATTAACATTAATTCCATTTGCCAAGTGGTGCTCCATATACTTATTTTGTCCAGGTCATCTTGAAGGGCATGACAATCATCTAAGTTTCTTATCCTTCCTATTATCTTAGCATCATCAGCAGACATGTTCATATAATTCTGTATACCAACTGGTAGATCGTTTATGTAGACAATAAACATCACTGGTGCAAGAACTGAGCCCTGTGGTACTCCACTTGTGACATTTCTCCAGTCTGATGCATTGCCTCTTCTGATCACAGCCCTCATTTTTCTATCAGTTAGGAATTTTTCATCCATGTTAAAAGCTTACCTGTCACCCCCTTCAATATTTTCCAGTTTCCAGAACAACCTCTTATGTGGAACTATGTCGAAAGCCTTCTTTAGGTCCAGATAGATGCAGTCAACTCAACCATCTCTTTCCTGTAAATCTCTGTGCTCGATCATAGAAACTGAGTAAATTCGATACACAGGATCTTCCAGATCGAAAATCATACTGTCTGTCTGATATTATATCATTTCTCTAGGTTCTACCTTTTAGTTTTAATTATATTTTCCAATATTTTGACTGTTACACTTGTCAATGATACAGGTCTATAATTGGGGGTCTTCCCTGCTGCCACTTTTGTAGATTGGAACTATGTTAGCCTTTTTCCACACATCAGCTACAACTCCTGTACACAGGGATGCCTGAAAATCAGTTGAAGTGGATTGCTGAGCTCAGATGCACATTCTCTCGGAACCCATGGTGAAACTCCATCTGGACCAACTGCTTTGTTCTTACTTAGCTCCTTGATCATTTTTTCCACTTCATCTCTGGACACCTCTATGTGCTCTATGTTTGTTCTCTGGAATTCTTATTGTGTCTGTTCCCTGAAGATTTCATTTTGTACAAACACACTTTGGAACTTTTCGTTTAGTGTTTCATACATTTCCTTTAAATTTTCTGTGAATCTATTTCCCATTTTCAACCTCTGAATATTATCCTTTACCTGCAATTTGTTGTTTATGAAATTGTTGAATAGACCTGGTTCTGTTTTACATTTGTCTGCAATCCCTTTTTCAAAATTTCTTTTAGCCTCTCTCCTCACTGCCGTGTAGTTGTTTCTCGCATCTTTGTATCGCTGGTATGTTTGGGGGTTTGGCCTCTTCCTGTATTGATTCCATTACTGTGTCTTTTGGTCTCTGGCCCTTTCACAATTTCTGTTGAACCAATTCTGTTTCCTAGTTCTGCATCTCTGTTTTGGTATAAATTTTTTTGTGCCTTTATCATATATTTCACAAAACTTGACATACATCTCATTCACTTCCTTGCCTAGCAAAAAGTCTGTCAAATTATACTCACTAAAAAAAATTCTAAGGTTGCCATAATGTCCTCTCCTGAAGTCAGGTTTTTCAACTGCTTCAACCTCCTTATTTTCTTCAAGATTATAATGCATTGCATACTTTATTCCCAATAAGACATGGTTACTTTTACCCAAGGAAGGAAGGAAGGTACCGAATGTCAAATATCTCTTCTTCCTTTTTGGTAAATATCAAATCTAGCATGGAGCGAACGTCCCCTTCCCTCATCCTCATAGCTTGTTTAACATGTTGATACAAAAATGTTTCCATGATGAGGGCTACAAATCTACAGGTCCAAAAATCTTCTGTTTAAACTTCATATGCTTCCCAGTCTATGGATTTCAAGTTGAAGTAGCCGACTATCAACAGTCCTGATCTATCATTATCCGCTCTCGCTATAATCTCTCTCAATATTGTTATAAGACCTTATCTTTTACTATCTAGCTCCTCCTATGACCATGTGCTGCTTGGCAGTGGACTATATGCATTTATGATCATTAGTTTATCATCCTCATGGCAGATCTTTAGTGCTAATATGTTCACTTCTTGTGGATTGGCAGTTATTATTTCCTTCACCTTCAGGTGTTCTTTCACCAGCACATCAATGCCACCGCCTTTCCTAATTTTTCTGTCCTGTCTCCAAATTGAGTAGCCCCTTGGGAATATGACCTCATTTAAAATAACATCTTCAAGTTTTGTCTCTGTGAGTGCAACAATGTCTGGTGTCTGCAGCTATATTACATCACTTCTATTACATTACAACACAAGATAACCACTTAACTCCATATCTTCAATCTCACTCCATCTCTGTTGGTGTATGCAATCTTCAGGAACTTGTTCCCCCTCTCCTTTTTCTTCACTCCCCTTCTCTCTAACGATTTTGTTCATTTGCCTTTATGTACTACTTTACTGGTCTGCCTACCCCTATCACTTTGTAGATAGAAAAAGAATTTTTTCTTCATTCCTGCTCTCATTTAAACGTTTTGTCTCAGCGAGGTTCAGTTTCAGCTTCTCTCTGTCTTCTTTTGAAAGATCTCGTCGTAACGACCACACTTTCCCATCCTTATCACTTTGTAATTTTTTAGCATTCCTTAGTACTTCTTCCATCTGTTTGGCACCGTTTAGGGTGATCCTCAAAGGTCAATCTTTCCCTTTTATGTATCTGCCTATTCTCCTGTAGTCGCACACATTCTCTATGGTTGTAAGACCTTCTACGAGGCCACAATTTTATCTACTACTTTTGCTTCTTCTACAGCTCTTTCTGACCTAGATGTTATCTCCTTTTCTTTGCAACCAAAAATTATCAGGGACTTACTCCGATCAACTGAGTTTTGCACCAACTTTGGATTAGATGCCAATTCCTTTCTCACTTCCAGCCTAATGTTTGTTTTATCTTGGTTGCTGCAGTGTTTGGCTTCCTTTACTGCTTCTTCAATTTTTTCCTTCTCCTTGGCCACTTGTGCATAGGTGAGTTGCATATCTTTCTTGCACTGTTCTATTCCCTGTGTAACTTCCTCCATCTGTGCTGACAAAAGCTGTTTCTCCTGTTGAATTTCCTTACCTAACCTATTGTAGTCATTTATGTTTAAATTTACTTTAACTTCTTCCAAAGCTATTTTTCAGAGTTTATTTTCTTCTTCCATGGCTTTGCAATTTGTTTCCAATTGAATCTTATCCTTGCGCAAGTCTTTCACTAAACCCTCAAGACATAAAACTTTGCTATTCAAATAGTCATTACTTTCTTTCACTTTACTAATTATTTCTACATGAGAGTTCATTATAGTATCTAATTTTACCAACTTGTTGTGTAGACTGCTAATATCAATGCTTTCTTCATTGAATCCAGCAAAATCAAGCTCTGTTTTGTTTTTCTTCTTGCCGGCGGCCATCTTGAATGTTCTTCTCTGCACTGGAAACACTAGGGGCAACTTTTTCTCATGCGATTTTTCACTGCCCTTAGCACATCCTGTTATCTCACCTATTTTTCAAAAGCACTATACCTTTATGTTCTCTGGGACACCACTCACTATCATCAACCTGTGATAGCTTCCGGGAGCTTCCGGGGCTCATCAAGAAACTGCGATTCATTACATGCATCCCTGTTTTTTAAAAGCAACCCCAACTCTTCATGGAGATTTTAGCAAAGAATGAAGAAAAGAAGGGTTAAAAATGTCAAGACTCTACTATCAACTTGGTTAAATGCTGGAGAGACAAATGCAGTGGCCCCTGCTAGAACCCTAGATAATAATACCAAGTAAAAGACGCAGCACTTCTATAAATATAACATCATACGTATTTGCCAACATTGTGTTAAAGCACACAGATCAGACAAAGCCACTGTATGGCTAGCCTCCTAAATGAGACAAATACAGTGTTTGCAGTCCTAACCGAAGATCAATACTGAACACACTGAAGATCGATAACCTGAATGAATTTTTCACGATTGCGATTCCAACATCAAATCATATATCATATGTCACCCCTAATCCCACTAGACTTCGTAATAGCCATAGACAGTATATTCGTGCACTTTGCACCATGCCCTGATTCCCAGAAGTCCATATACATCAAGAATTGTAAAATACCATCATAACAGACCCTTAACATTTTTTGGAGACAGAGCCTAGATCAGGGTTGGGGAACCTTTTTGAGAGCATGTGATTAAATTGGTGATTATGTCTAAAAAGTTCTCATGGGCCATGGAGAAAAAATGCTTGAAGGCATTCTTAAAGAATGTTGTTTAGGTGACCAATAACTGTGTATGCATGATAACAAAATCTATTGTATTATGTTTGGCATGGGAGCCGGTCGGCGAGCGGACAGCCCGCTGGACTTGTGATCCTGCGGTCCTGGGTTCGATCCCGGTGCCGTCGAGAAACATGGGCAGAGTTCTTTCACCCTCTGCCCCTGTTACCTGGCAGTAAAATGGTACTTGGGTGTTAGTCAACTGTCACGGGCTGCTTCCGGGGGGTGGGAGCCTGGTCAAGACCGGGCCGAGGGACACTAAAAGCCCCGAAATCATCTCAAGATAACTCAAGATGGGTGCCATTGGTTCCCCACCCCCTGGCTTAGGTACTGGTGTTATCCCTGACATAGTTAAAACAGTGGACATAGCACTGCTCCATAAGAATAAAGCACAAGCAAAAAATTATAAATTGATAGCACTAACATACATTTTACAACAAATATTTGAAAGAGTACTAAGAAGTAAGATCACAAAACACCTGAAATCACATTATCTGCAAACCATGGGCAAAGTGGGTTCAGAACGGGGCGCTCCTATCTCACATAATTGCTAGACCACTATGACATGGCCTTAGCTGTCACGGAAGACAAGAAAGAGGTTGATATAATATACACAGATTTTACAGAGGCCTTCAATACGTGTAACCATGATGTTATTGTGCACAAAATGCATGCAAAGGAAATTACTGGAAAAGTAGGAAGAGTATCTTCAATTTCCTGTCAAACAGAACTGAATGTGTAATAGTTCATCAAATTAAAATCTGGCTCCCATCTTGAAAAGTTCTGTCCCCCAGGGTACTGTGCTTGCTCCAGTACTTTTTCCTATCCTCCTATAAGACATAGACAAGAAGACAAACTTATGCTGTATCATCCTTTGTAGATGACACTAAGATTTTTATGAGAGTAGACAGTAGAGGGCCACAACAAGCATCCAAACTGATGCAAATCAGATACAGTACGCAGACGAACCTGGAAGGGATGTAGGGAATCGAAGGTGATGGGACCTTCAACCCCACCCTCAAACTCTCACTTTGCTAGAGTGGTTTGGAGGAAATATCCATAGGCCTTGATGACCAAAACACACCTCAGAAGATGAAGAAACGACGATGTTTCAGTCTGTCCTGGACTATCATACATTCGGCCACGTTATTGGACTCATCTTCATCCAAAGGTCTCACTGAAGCTCACATGGGATTACCAGGGCCTGAAGGACCTACAAAACAGGACTCCCAGGCACGGGGATGGTGTGCCGGGAATAATATATGTAGACCACCACACCCTAATCAATGCAGCTGTGAAGGCCCTAAGCTCTGCATGACATTAAAATACAGTAATCACGCTAACCAGATGACACTCGTCAAGACTCCTAGTGCTTTCTATATAGGAATACTGTTGAACAATAACAATGCCATTCAAAGCTAGAGAAATGGCTGACCTGGAAAATTTGCAATAATTTTTTATTGCTAGAATCAAGTCAATATAGCATTATATTATTGGGATTGCTTAAAATGTTTAAAATTTGTATTGCTTAGAGTGTGGTGAGAGAGATACATAATAATTCCAAGCGATGTTAAAAGCTCTGTACCTCAAGGTACAGTCCTTGCACCGCTACTGTTCCTTATTCTCATATCTGATATAGACAAAAATACACGTCACAGCTTTGTGTCATCCTTCGCAGATGACACAAAAATCAGCATGAAAATTACCTCTGCTGAAGACATTGAAAAACTACAAACAGATGTCAACAAAGTTTTCGATTGGGCAGCAGAAAATAATATGATGTTTAACAGTGATAAATTTCAGGTACTCAGGTACGGCAAAAATGAGGATCTGAAACATAATACAGGGTACAAAACACAATCAAATCTTCCCATAGTAGAAAAACAGCATGTCAAGGATTTGGGAATAATGATGTCAGACGATCTAACGTTTAGGGAGCATAACCAAGCAAATATTGCGTCAGCCAGAAAAATGATCGGATGGATTACGAGAACTTTCAAATCCAGGGATCCCATCACAATGGTTGTACTCTTCAAGTCACTTGTGTTGTCCCGTCTCGAATACTGCTCAGTACTCACTTCCCCCTTCAGAGCAGGAGAGATTGCTGAAATAGAGGGAATACAGAGAACATATACGGCACGCATAGACGAGATAAAACACCTAAATTATTGGGATCGTCTCAAAGCTCTCCAAATGTACTCTCTAGAAAGGAGACGAGAGAGATACCAAATAATATACACGTGGAAAATACTGGAGGGCCAGGTCCCAAATCTACACAGTAAAATAACAACGTACTGGAGTGAACGATATGGAAGAAAATGCAAGATTGAACCAGTGAAGAGCAGAGGTGCCATAGGCACAATCAGAGAACACTGTATAAACATCAGAGGTCCGCGGTTGTTCAACGTCCTCCCAGCGACTATAAGAAATATTGCCGGAACAACCGTTGACATCTTCAAGAGAAAACTGGACTGTTTCCTAAGAGAAGTCCTGGATCAGCCGGGCTGTGGTGGGTATGTGGCTCTGCGAGCCGCTCCAAGCAACAGCCTGGTGGATCAAACTCTCACAAGTCGAGCCTGGCCTCGGGCCGGGCTTGGGGAGTAGAAGAACTCCCAGAACCCCATCAACCAGGTATCAACCAGGTATCAACGAGCGTAGCTCTCATCCTGTAACTACACTTAGGTAATTACACTTAGGTAATTACACTCCCTCTAAACATAAGGGGCACAACTGTCTAATCTCTCACGGTGTTCAAAGGAGAACTTGATTAACACCTCCAGAGGATACCTGGTGAACCAGGTTATGATACATCAGACTGAGCAGCCACATCCAATAGCCTGCTGACCAGACCACCAGCCAGGGAGGGAAGGGCCTGGTCAAAGACCTGCCCACGGGGACATTGATTGTGGGAACCATTACTACATAACCACTAGGTAACGTAGTTACACAAATAAATCACACTAACATGATATATATATATGAATGAGAAAATTAAATGGACGCTCTAAGGTGACTCGAACCCACAGCGAAGGCACTCGCAGCCGCTCACCTTACCACTGTACTGTATCACCCTAACTTAATAACAGTTATACAACCAGGGTTCCACTGAAACCTCTGCAAGTCCTGAAGCGTCTATTGAAGCCAATCCATGTTTTACTTGTAACCCCTTAAGAACTCGGGCACTGGTGAAGTAGTTCAGAGCTTCAGTTGATTTTCTCATTGATACATAACACATTAGTGTGATTTCATTGTGTATCTGAAGTTGGGGCATGCAGTGAATGAACTACTTTACTGGCACCCGAGTGCTTGGGGATTATATGTAAAACTTGGACTGGCTTCAGTAGAAGCCTCCAGACTTCCAGAGGTTTCAGTGGAATCCAGATTGTATAACTGTAACAAGTTAGGGCTTTTTGTAAGATTGATTCTGTTGTAAGATGAGCGACTGGGAGTGTCTCGGTTGCAGGTTCGAGTCACCTCAGAGCTCCATTTGAATTTCTCTGGTAACATAGTATTACTATTTTAGAGGAATGGAAATGCAGTAATGTACTCTTGTTAGAGTTGATGGGAGTATGATAATGAAGTTTGTGGTGAGTTGCAAATGTCTGTTGTTATGCCTCATTACTAGAGTATATAGTAATGAGGCTTAACTATATACTCTAGTAATATTTCATATCATTGACTTTACATGTGTTTCTATTATGTTTAGGAAATTATTAGCTGTGTAACATGCTATATGTACATTAAATAGAGAGTATCATGTATTATGCCCTAGCCTATCAGAGGGGGAGGAGGAGTTATAGAAAGATAAACATTAAACAGTAACAGAGTAAAGAGTGGCTTCATGCTAGATCTTTCTTGTTTCAAGTCGCTGAGAAGAAGCCCAGCCCGTCGGAGAAAGAAGAACCTGTTAAGCCCATAGTTCCAGGTGCTGTGATACATTTATTTATGTTTGTAATTGTTTAATACTGTACTCTATAATGTTTCTTGATGGGTAGCGTGTGTTCTGTCACAAATTCACTGCCTACTAATTCTTGAATTAGTCAACTAATTTATTAGTAATGTTTTTGTAGATTTAAAGAAAAATTTTGCACATAAATTCTTTTTTTTTATTTATTAATTTAGTTTTATACTCGGGTAATACCAGCGTATAAAGTGTTTTCAGTTTTAAAATGCAGGGAGAGTTTAGGCCATTTTTATGTAAAAATATTTGGTGCCTGCCTATGTTCAATACCCTTCACCCTCAATGTGCAGTCATCATCATTTGTTGATGTCTTGGGCCACTGTTGTCAGTCATTAATAACTTTTGTTGTTATTGCTTGGTTTGTATACCAATGGCGTTATCATTGTTATAGTTCTAAATGAATGTAATGCCTATGATATAACTGCTAGCATTTTGACTTGATTACTGTGCATTGAGGTTGGTGTGTACTAATGGCTAGATTCATGAAGCAGTTACGCATGCACTTACGAACCTGTACACTTTTTCTCAATCTTCGGCGGCTTTGTTTACAACTTTTAATCAATTAATGAGCTCCAAAGCACCAGGAGGCTGTTTATAATAATAACAATAGTTGATTGGGGAATTTTCGTGCGTGTAGACTGTTTGACAGATTGGGTTACATTTGTTAAAGATTGAGGAAAGATGTACATGTTCGTAAGTACTTGTGTAACTGCTACGTGAATCTGGGTCCTGGACTACAATCCCAGACAGAATAGCAGCAAAGGATTGGGTTACAAGACACTTCCCTTCAGCTGTTTCAGGGGGACAATTTTGTGTGTTACACAGTACAGATGTATATATTTCATTGTAGGCCTGTTTACAGTCATTCACTCTTTTGACAATTAACACTATCGGTCACCGGGCAGGAGCGCGGTCAACTTAGGGGCCATGCACCCGACGTGCGGGTGAGCGTGCGGGTAAACGCTCGGTGACACCTAAATGTGTATACTTGTTTCAGCTTTCTCACCTTAATTCTCGTGCTACAACGCTCGTTTTGGTATCATTGTGTTCGCAATTAAATTCCCTACAGGTGTGTATAAATATAATGTCCAAAAGCCTGGTGTGACTCCCAACAGCAAAGCCTAAAGTCGGCAAAAGTTACCCGTGAGTGCACAAAATCAGTAAAATGTGCATACTCGTTCCATTTTTCTCACTTTAGTTCTCGTGCTACGTTGCTCGTTTTGGTATCATTATGTTCGCAGTTAAATTCCCTACAGATGTGTATGAATATAATGTATAAAAGTTTAGAGTGCCTCCCCGCAGAAAAACCTAAAGTTAGCCGCGAACGAGCACCAATTTGTACACTGCAACCTAATGTGTATACTCGTTCTGTTTGATAACATCAATTTTCGTGTTACGTCTTTCATTTTGGTATCAAATTGTTCGCAATAAAAAGGTGCGTATTTTAAAACTAGTCCCCTAATAATAGAGCAATAACTGAAATTTTAACAAATATTTTAATTCTGGAAGCTCATCATCACAAAATTATTATATCTTTCCAGTGTTCAGACATAAATTTTTGTGTTACATCTTTCATTTTGGTATCAAATTGTTCGCGACGTAAAGGCGTGCATTTTAAAACTAGTCCCAACATAATAGCACAATAAATAGAATTTTAACAAATATTTTAAAATTTTGACCAAAAACCTATTTATGATCATATAAGTGTTCGGACATCAAGTTCCATGTTACATCTTTCATTTGGTATCAAATTGTGCTCATTCTAAAGGCGCTTATTTTGATACTATCCCTAGGTCGATTGGATAAATAATGAATTTTATACAAATATTTTTGTAGTGGACGCAAGTCCGTCCAAAGTTAGGACTCGGGAGAAAAATTATGGACACGAGTCCTGTCCAAAGTGACCGATAGTGTTAAGTACTAAGTTATTTAATAATAATTAATAAGTACATAAGTTATTAACACAAAAACTAAGGCTTGGTAAAAAACTGAGTTTTTCCTTAATCCTTGCGGTGCAATGCACTTTTATTTAATTAATAGATAAAAGTACAAGTTTAACCTTAACCCTTAGGCTGCGGTCACTGTCCTTTGTTGATTCACAGGGTAATGCAGATATCTTCATATGATGATTTAAAACCATTATTGTCTGGATTTTACATGTATGATGCAAATAAGGATATAATAAGCTTATGTGGATGTAATGGAGTTTACCTTGACCATTGAAAGAAATCCTGTTACCATTTCATAGTTACGAATGCGGTTATCGTCTTGAACGTTACTAACGGAATGCAATCATCGTCATATGATTCTAAACAATATGTCTGGGTTTTACATGTGTGATGCAAATTGTGGATATAATAGCTCTAATTGGATGTAAATAAAGGGGGAAAAAATGATAAAACAATCAGTGAAACTTCAGAGGATAAAACAGACTAAGTGGCGCAAAGTCGAGCACCCCAGGGTTGAGACAAGTGACAGATGCAGCTTTCAGAGTGCCTCGCACCCAGTGTAAAGATAATACTGTATTCACTTATTTTTGTGTTTTTCTTACATTTTGCATACAATTAATAATTCTATAATAAAAAATTATTTTAGGGAATTTTTTGCACATAGGTAATACTGACAATTTTTTCAAAGCTGCTGTCATGGGTTAAATATGAATAGCTAAGAAAGCCCCTATTAAAGGAAAAAACACAATATTTAATTCATCTGTGGTTTTTAAACAGAAAAACCTAGGCCAAGTTTGTAAGTGGATAGCTACCACACCAATCCTTCAGAAAATACATATTATAAAGTAATGAGTGATGTTACAAACATATAGACACCATCCAATTTGATCATTGATGCCCACTCATTCCTGCATTGAATCAGCGAATTGCATATCTAGTGCGGATGCATGCATTGACCCCTCCACCAGGCTTCTGTGTACACCTAACATTACCAGAATTTGTTTTCAAATTTTTTGCATGCAAATTTATCATTCTGTAAGAACAAATGATAATTTTCTGGGGGCCCCCCTTGTGACTCCCTGAAACTCTTTCACCAAATTGGCTCCCAACTACATGGTCATGTTGGCTGCAGAGTTATGTTTGGCCAGCGCTCTGTCTTTAGGTTTAGCTGGTCCTTATCCCCTTTGTCTGCCCTTGTTTGTTTTCCCTCTTTTCTGAGGATGCTGTCGCTCGGATGCTTTTGGCTGTTGCTTCTACCCTTCAGCGCATCAGTCAGTTGTCATTTTATCAGGGTTCTTCCCCCCACTTTTTTTGAGGCGGTCTAGTAAGGTTGAGTCACCTGCTGTTGCTCAGGGTAAGCCCTTGGTCGAGTTAGGTTCATGGGACTTCATGCTTCTTCTTTCTGCAGTTTCATCTTGCGCTCAACATTGCTATTGTGTCATGGAAAGATGGCGCTTTTTGTGATTCACACAGGACCTTTCACGGTTCACTCCTTTGACAATAACATTGGGGGAGGCATCTGCCCATATTACTGTCAAAGGGGTGAACATGGGCCTTCTGGATGGTCACCCTTAGCTCTTGTTGGAGTGGGACAGGAATCCTCCCTTCAGGTGTGCAGGGACATTGTGATGTGGTTGGACTCGGACTTAGTGGAAAAACTTGTCTCCTTGGTGGATGTCCCAATTGTTCCCGGTCCCCCAAGCGGGACTCAGCGGATATACAGTACATCCTCAGTCTGTAAAGCTACATTTCCTGTTGGACTTTAAGCATGACCATCTTCGCTCAGGTTTTCCTATTTTTGCAGGTAGATTCTTGGATGGTGTCCCTGGACCTCAGGGACTGTTCTGGTTTTATTGTGGAACATCAAGTTTACTGCTTCAAGGTTCTATTGTTTTGGCTTGAATCTTCTGCCTCATTTTTTTTTTATCAGGTTTACCAGGTAATGTAAAGGTGACCCAGCTCTTAGGGGTTCCTTTGTTGGACTACTTCAATGACTGGCTGGTTTAGGCCCCAATCATTCTGCTTGTCAGCTGACCAGAGATCTGGTTATTCACAATCTCGCCAGGTTTGGGTTCCTGGTCAAATGGCAGAAGTCCCAGTTGATTCCATTCCAGGTTCAGGCCTGGTTGTCACAGTCTGGTGTTGGACTGGCCCCGGTTGACTTATCAGCTGGTTGAGTGACTGCAGGAGCCTGAATGTTGTCTTCCTGGTATTTCCCTGGGCAGGCTTTGGTTCTGAGCGCTGTACTGGTTTCTCCGGTTCCACCCTTTTAGGAGCATCCGGGACTTCTGGTCCAGGCCCCTGCCCTCCAGCTGCTCTTGCTTCACCAACTTCTTCTTTAAGTTTTGCAGGGTTCATTCCCATGTCATCATCCTTCTTCATCACTCAGTGTATTCATGGACACCTCAGCTCTGGTTTGGGGTTTTGTGACCAGCACTTACCAGATCTCCCATGGTTGATGATTGGGGCCGTTCTGTCAGACACGGCATGGTATGCGAGTTTGCGGCTATGTGGCAAGCCCTGCCTAAGATTGAACTTCTTCCATGTTCTATTCTCTGACTCCATTCTGACTGCTTCCTGGTGGTTCATTTTCTCAACTGCAGGGGGGTGTTTGCTTTAGCCCTATTCCCCTTGGAGCTGGGCTTTTTGTGTACTTGGCTTCTGGATTCTCAGGGCTTGCTTCTCCTCGTGCCCATACATGGTTGTGTGCAAGATGCGTCCTTCCATTGGCTTTGAGAGACATTCAGGCACCCCGAGGTGCAGTTCTTTGCATCGACATAGAACTGGCATTTTCCCTCCTAAGTGATTTTTTTTTGTTTTTCCAATCATAAGACTTGAGGTGGATGCCTTTCAGCTGGACTGGTTAATCGAGGTAGGGGTTTCTTTTCCCAGGTTCGGTTGTTGCTCCGAGTGCTGTCCAGATTGGAGTAGTACTTAGGCAAAGTGGCTCCTTGGTGGTCAATTCAACATTGTCTTCAGGCCCTTTTAGCCTGGTGTCTGAACTCGGGCATTTTTCTATAGCTCTACCTTATCAACAGATCAGCCCAATGATGTCCTTTTTGGTTAGACCCTCTCCTCTGCTCTATAGCTATATGTCTAGAGTTTCTGATGCAGGTTTATCACATTTGTACTGCAAGCAGGTAGCTGGGTTTTTAGTGTCCTATTTGCATCTCTCTCTCTCTCTCTCTCTCTCTCTGCAGCAGCTGTAGGAAGCTGCCGGCACTCATGTCGCCTCTGTCTCTTCGTCGTCTTTCTTCGGTGTCAGTCCAGGGAGTTCTGTTCTTTTTTGTCATAGTTTTTAGATCTGCATCTTACGTCTAATACTGTTGCACCTTATTGTTTGGTGTTGTCAGAGCTGCATTGGTTGCGTTCAGCTTTGATAGGACATCCGTGTACTCTGCCAGTTTTCTCAGGTGCTCTCTTTCACTTCCAACCAGCTTATGTGCCTTCTGAGCCATCTTGGTCTCTTGACAAGATGTTGGCATTTCTTTCCTCTCCTCAGTTCACAGTTGCCCCTTCAGTCAGGGATATTTTTCTCAAAGTGGTGTGTTGGTTGGCTCTTACCTCACTGTGCACAGTTGAGGAGCTTCAAGCTATTTTCTGGAGGCGGGAGTTTAGTTCTTTTGGCCCTGGTGAGCAGTTTGTTTGCAACCGTCTCCTTTTCCTCCAGGCTGTTCCTCCAGGCTATCCAGGCTGATATGGATATATTAGATTTCTGGCATCAGTCAATGTGCATGGAGTACTGAGCCTACTGGGGACCATGAGCCAGAACCTGGCCACCTCAGAGAGGCACAAGGAGCAATGGCCTATAGAAACCCCCGTGTGGTTGGAAGCATTCTATGGCTGCCATCGACCGGATTAGGCACCCAGAAAGGTAAGCGCTTCAAAACAAACCCCTATTCTGATGAAAACATTACTAAAAAGATCCAAACGAGTGTACAGAACTCCCCAAATGAAAACAAGCAAACTAGCATGACGTCACCATGTTGCCACGCCACTGTCTGCGCATCCCCTCCCTTGGAAGGGGTAAGGGGAAGCCCCAGACCTTCACACTGGCTACCCACGCTTCAGTTCTTGGCTGATGTGACACTGGCAAGGTCGTGTGCCTCTGGTTCCAGCAAACTGTTTTAGTTCTGTGCCTTGTGGTGTGGTACTGTCTCTACGGTCGGTGTGCGAGCCAGAAGTAATTTCTTCATTACTGAGGCTGCATGCGCCTAGGGGTTTCCTTCCTTAGATGCCCTGTAAGTGCTGCCCTTGGGGCTTGGAGCCACCTTCCACAAGTCACTTTGGGATCTACCTCCTCTGTGTCTTTTGCTCCTCAGTGATTGACTGCCTTGGAGTTAGCTGGGGTTTCTGTGTTTTCCTGTTTGTCTCTGGGTAGGGGAATAGTTTTCGTCATTGGTAAGGGCACAGGGTACTGTGCTGCTAGTTATCACCTCACATAGTGGATGGCTCTGTTCCACCTGTGTACTTTGTCCTCTTGCGGGGGTTTTCTTTTTCTTTTTGTCTAGCTGCCTGGTCATGCCCTATTGTTACTTGGTGGTCCTCTGCTAGGCCCCCCCACGAGTGTACATGTCCCGGGGGGTTCAGCTTTAACAGTTTGCTTGATAGTTTGGACTCCGGCTAGCAGTACCCTGCCTGGGTTTCCCTTAGCGGAATACCATGACGAGGGGCCCTGGGAAACCCCGTGGGGGCTCCGTGGTCCAATGGATGCGACCCCTGGGTCCCCTCTTACTTCGTGAAAGTCGGACGGTTGCTCTGTCCCCTTGTCTCAGGGGGTGACAATCACTGGTTGTGCCCACCATGCTGCCTGTTTGGCAGTGATACTCTCATTCCGGAGTTGTGCAAGTTTTGTTGCTTCTGGCCCCGAAGCGACTGAGGGTTTCGGAGTCGTTTTCGGAGCAGCATGCCTTCAGTTGTACCTTGGTGGATGCCTTGTTGGTTCACCTTTGGTGATTCCTTTGTCCCCCTGTTCCAAGGCTTGTATTTCTCAGATTGTCGGCAGTGTTAATAAAACTAGCCAGCTTGCTGTCTGCCCTTGAGCCCATGATGTTCGTTAACCTGCTTGATGGGTTTCTGGGAGTTAAGCTTGGTCCACTAGGCTGTTGCTTGGAGCGGCCCTCAGGCCCACATATCCACTACAGCCCGGTTAGTCTGACAATCCTTGGAGAAAATTATCTAATTTTCTCTTGAAGATGTTCACGGTTGTTCTGGCAATATTTCTTATACTATCTGGGAGGATGTTGAACAGCCGCGGACCTCTGATGTTTATACAGTGTTCTTTGATTGTGCCTATGGCACCCCTGCTCTCCACTGCTAGTATGCATCGTTGGCTGCCCTTTTCTCCAACAAGCTTTACTGACTTTATGAATGCTTTTCCAGTGAGAGGTGGTGATAATCATTCCCAGCTTCTTGTGCCTCTGGCTGCGTGGGCCAAGTTCTGGATCTGGTTTTGGTTCTCAGTGGGTTAAACAGGAGTCCTGCAACTGATGTGACCAACTGATGTGACATCAGTCCAAGACTGATGTGACCGACTGGGAGCCGGTCGGCCGAGCGGACAGCACGCTGGACTTGTGATCCTGTGGTCCCGGGTTCGATCCCGGGCACCGGCGAGAAACATTGGGCAGTTTCTTTCACCCTATGCCCCTGTTACCTAGCAGTAAAATAGGTACCTGGGTGTTAGTCAGCTGTCACGGGCTGCTTCCTGGGGGTGAAGGCCTGGTCGAGGACCAGGCCACGGGGACACTAAAAAGCCCCGAAATCATCTCAAGATAACCTCAAGAAGAAGTAGTGGGGAGCCACCTCAGCAAGATAGCTTCAGGGAGCCACTGGGTCTGTACCAGAAAGCTGTATTTCATTACATTCTGTGCTAATTTTTTGGAATTTACTGTATCCCAACCGATGGTCAAAAAAACAGTTTTGAATGTAAAGAAACACCTCTTTCTGGATGAGCCCTGGTGGCGCTCTGATGCTCTCTCACTGAGATGGCTCTCAACTACTAGATCACATCAGCTGTGGAGTTCTGTGTGGCCTACTGTGGACCAGAGCCAGAACCTTGCCTTCTCTCACAGAGGTGCTAAGAACAATTAATACTCCACCACCCAACAGGAAGAGTATCCAGAAAGTCAAACCAATACAGAACACACTGGTGGGTTCAAAGAGACTGAAGGCTTGAAACTGCCAAACGAACTCTCCAAGCATTGTAAACACACGAGCTCTTTAGCAATACAGTACTACCCCAGTTAGCACTACTTGCCAGTTGGGGATGGAGGGGAGCAGAGCTCCAGTGTTCCAAGTCAGTTCTGAAGTAGATGCAAAGAGACACCCACTAACAAATTTGGATGAGAGGGAGGGAATCAGGGAGCCACTGGGACTCATCCAGAAAGTAGCATTTCATTACTGTACATCCAATGCTGGGTTTTGGAGGAGCCCCTTGTTGCTCCCAGAAACTATGGAGAATGGAGTGAAAACGGAATGAATACCCATGGAGAAAAGGAAAATTAAGGACTCACCAGAGAGGAGAGAATGGAGACAATCAAGATGGAGATGGATGACCAATAGAGAAATCCCAAGGCAACGTAGTCATGACGAGGCTCGGGAAAATTAGCTAAATACTGGGCCACCAAGACACTGTTAGACTGCAAAAAACTCTATGCCCAAATTTCAGCCCAGGACGTGTTAGCAAAGACCACTATGAGAACAGCATCTTTATGAACATCATGGGGCACAAAGGTGAACTGCAGGCTAGCTGGACTTAATGACACTATTGACGACCTGAGAAATACAAGCCTTGGAACCAGACTAATAAAAGAGGATCAACCTACAAAGTGTGCACCAAGGCAGAAATCAGTGCCACAAAGATAGTTGCAAAGAGCTGCCGCTGGGCACAGCATATGATGCGCACTGCCAGCTGAACCAACCAAGCATCAATGACCAAAGCACCCCCCACCCCCCGGAAGCCGGGAGGGGGGGTGGCAACTCATTCTTTGCCAGAAAAGAAAACAATGGATGCAAGTGAATGTAACACCTGCCAGGGTTAAGAGAACATATACTTAAACAAAAAGAACTCTTCTCCTCCTCTGGAAAAGAGCATGAAGCTCCCCAGCCCTACAACCAGAGTTAAGTGCCAACAGGAAAATCACCTTAGAAAATAAGTCATGGACTGAAGGGGAACTGTAAACTGAGGAAAATAAAAAGGTAAGGACACAGGGAAGGAACCAAGAGGGTTCAGTTGGAGAATGACCATTCTTGTGCATTGTAAAACAGTGCTCAAGACTGCTTCTGAAACAGCACCTAGATAGTATTGACACTGAATGCAAGCAGCAATGGTTCCGCCAGCTCTGAAAGATAAGAGGCGACAGTACTGTATTGGGCCATAAGTGAAATAGAGAGGAATCCAGACTACTGTTTTTTCTATGCAAAATCTAGAAAAAACTACATCCAGCAGAAAGATCAAAATCATACAAAGGTGTAAGAAAACCTATCCCCTTGCAGAAAATGGGATGAAGGACTAAGTAGGGTCCAAGGAAACCTAAGTACCCTATCGGATGGTCCCTAAACCCCAGAAGCCAAACCTGATGGCCCCAGGCTTACCATCTGGGATAGGAAAGTGAAGTTTGGAGGAGAGGTTTCAGAACAAGGGGATGGCTACATAAAGGAGAACCCAGAAACCACAGTGGGACCAGGTGGCTCAACTGCCTCCATGCCCAAAGGGCAAGGGGGCCATCCTCAAAGAAGGCCGAGCCACATCCCGAGATAAACCCAGCCCAGACTCTGAAACCCTCAGATGTTTTGGAGCAGGTATTGGGAGATGCGGGTGGAGAACAAAATCCAGGTGGACCACACCCAAAGTGGAAGAAAGAGGAGGTGCAGATGGTGCCAAGGTGGAACTCACCAACACCTCCATTTCTGTGCCCCTAAAAACGAGACTAACCCAGTACGGTGCATCCAAACGGCAACAAAGATGCAAAAGCTTAAGGTGGGCAAAATTTACCTGCAAAGTGACAGCTGCTTGATATGCTTGAGCTTCATCAGGATGGTCAGAGAGTACACCACATGGGGAACAAACCCCACAGAATTCGGGGTCGTAGGTGTCGTTAACCCAACATTCGGCATGGCAGAGGCAAAAAGAATGATCGTCGCACCATGGCACGGATGATGAAGAGCCCTCATGCTCACACAAGGTGAGAGCGGATTCAAAGGAAATATCCATAGGCCTTGTTAAGATTGGCAGGGCCTAAAGGGCTGTCCTTGGAATGAACAGGACACCAAGGCACTGGGGCTGATAATATTCTCACCAGAATATTACAAGTAGACTGATATCAGCACAGCTGTGAAGGCCTTCCTCGGCATGCTGTGTGTGTGCCCAACCAGCCAAAATGTTTGCTCCCCAAGCAAGGGTCTAGACAGAGGGCAAAAGACCCCTGGCACACCCCAGTGGTCTGGCCTCTAAAGAACGAACTCCCGAACACACCAGAGAAGAGAACTTTTGTCAGTGTAAGGGCAGCACTAGAGTGCACACTGCAAAGGTGTGATCAAGATCTCGAGATAACCTCAAGAAAGGTAACACATGCAGCTTCAAGCACCCTACAAGCTAGCTAGCCTCACACAACGTAAACCAGACGGGAAACCACACTCATAAGTTAATTAAAATATGGAACAACACCAAGCAAATGGCCACCCACAACACAAAAGCCAAGGATGACTGGCATTTAGACTAGAAGCAGTGGGGGCTGCATGGCTTGTTGATGACAAGGGAACCCTTCAGAGGACCGCTAAATGTGTCCGCATTAGCTATAAAACTGGGCTATAAGACTAGGGAGACCTGGAGCTCTTTCATCCCACTACTGGTGGCTGAGTAGAGGGGTAAACTAGCTCATGCTAGTTTTGAGATTTAATTGTTTGTTTATGTTATTTGGGGCAGCTTTGAGGCATGGTCTCCACGAACCCAGCAGTGTTCTGTATTGTTCTCTTGACTTTCTGTATGATTTCCTGGTGGGGTGGCAGAGTATCAACTGCCCTCTGCACCTCGATAAGGGTGCCAGTTTTTGTTTCTTGTTCCTAGTAGGTCAAACAGAACTCTGCAGTTGATGCAATCTAGTAGTTGGGAACCATCTCGACAAGATAGCTTCAGAGAGCAATAATTGGGTCCCCCAGAAAACTAAATTTTGAAATTCATGTTTTATTAAATTTCAAGAATTAAATCACCACCTACTTCCTGCTGTGCCATAAAAATTATGAAAAAAAGATGTTTATATAAATGTTCATTTCCTAATTGAAAATATGGTAACTCTAGTATAAAGCGTAATTGAAAGGGGCAAATTCAGGAATAACGCTGATCCCTGTGGTTCCCAAAATTCTAATCAAGTGATTTCTACTCAGAAATAAACGTTTCTGCAGAGTAAGTGTCAGCTGGCAAAGTGGCACATTTGACAATTGCATCTCCTCTTTACTGTGAATGTTATAGATATTATAGAAGCATGAGGTGCATACATATTTTCAAAGTAGAATTTTTAGTCTTGCTTATTATTTAAACGTAAGCACTTCTTCTTACCTTATTGGTATTTTTATAGTTGAAGTAGTGAAGGAGGTAGCAGAGCCAAAACTGCTAGTGTTTAAGGACAAGAAAGAAGCACTAGAAGCCTTCAAGGAATTTCTCAGAGACAAGGTGAGTTTCAGAGTTTTCAAGTTCTGTGAAAACAAATTTGCTGAGAACGAATTCCTAGATGAACATGGCTTAAAGCAATTTTTGTGTTGCAATGGAATATATAATGTAAATAGTGGAAGTTTTGGCAGAGAAGAACAAAACTTACTGTTTTTGATGTTGAAGATACAATAACATAAGCATTATTGATGATGATGTATGATGATGTATGCTTGCTCTACAGGGTGTGCCTAGTGACGCTACTTGGGACAAGGCTGTTCGTATGATACAGAATGATGCACGCTACGAAGCCTTTAACAAACTGAATGAGAAGAAACAAGCCTTCAATGCTTATAAAGTTCAGCGTGCCAAGGAAGAGAAGGTACTGTACATGGCCAGTTGTTCCTTATGTGCATAGACTTTGCAAGTTGAAGTGCCCTTTACTTTTATTTTAGACTAATTTAGGGGCCTTGAATTGCATTCATTAGTTTGGGTAACATTCAGAAACTAACATGTTTTATGAAACTTGATTTACAAAAGCTAACCTCTAAGATGAATCTCCAGCTCAAGGTTCAGCATTGTAACCCAAAAGCAAATGGAAAACACTAATAAAAATACTTGTAACATTTACAAAATTTAAGCTTATAAATCTTCATCTGATTTAAAAATATTGAATTTAAGTAGTGAATAGTCTACCTTCCGACCTACCCTTGTAGATTAGTAAGTAATCCAACCCATCCCCGGGCTCACAACCACACCCCATCCACATCTACCATTGAACACACCCCATCCACATCTACCATTGAACACACATCCCATCCACATCTACCATTGAACACACCCCATCCACATCTACCATTGAACACACATCCCATCCACATCTACTACCATTGAACACACCCCATCCACATCTACCATTGACACACATCCCATCCACATCTACCATTGAACACACCCATCCCCCAATCTACCATTGAACACACATCCCATCCCACTCTACCATTGAACACACCCATCCACATCTACCATTGAACACACACCCCATCCACATCAACCATTGCAGTAGATATGACATCCGACCCAACGCAACTATCATTGCTGCATACAAATCATTTGAACTGATGCTGGACATCGGGTTCATAACAACCTAGCACGCCTTACTCAACTCACTCCCAAGGTTGACTTGCCACAAACCAGGACCACCGGCACTAAGAGTAAGAATCTCCCAGCTGTACTAACCTTCCAGGGAACGTCATGGGCACGTTTTGAATTTTCGAACGTCATGGGCACGAGAATAGACCGCAGGCTGGCGGGACCAAATAACTCTGCGGACGACCTGGGAGACCCGAGCCCTGGAACTGGGAAGAAGGGAGACTGGGTCAACTTAAAGAGTATCCCTGGCCACCAAGGTTACCTTGAGGTATTTTCGGGACTTAGTGACCCCGCGGCCCGGTCGTCGACAAGGCCTCCTTGTTGCTGGACTGGTCAACCAGGCTGTTGGACGCGGCTGCTCGCAGCCTGACGTATGAGTCACAGACTGGTTGATCAGGTATCCTTTGGAGGTGTTTGTCAAATTCTCTCTTGAAGACTGTGAGGGGATGTGGCATGGTCGTGGCACGCAAATAATGGCGAAGAGCCGCAACCGGACACAAACATATGATGCACCCATGGCTGAACCAACCAAGCATCAACCACTCAAAGACCCATCCAGAAAGTCACCGTCTCGTTCTTGGCCAGAAAAGGAGGAGATGGTTGCAAACAACCACACCTACCACCTGGACCGAAAGAGCAGAAATCCCTGCACCAGAGGAGAGCATGAAGCTCTCTGACCCGACCCCCAAAGGCCAACGCAAACAAGAAAAGGGCCTTATCAAAACAATCACGAACCGAAAGGGCCACCACAAACCGAGGAGAAGAGAGCACCCAGTGAATCAAACAGGACTGCTCAGCCGGCACATGGAGCAGGCCAGAGCCAGAGGTGAAACAACGCATGAGACAGCTTGCTAAACGGAGTGTAAGTAACATCCACCCCGAATGTAAGCAGGAGCGGCTCTGCCAGTGCCACATGATACAAGGCAACTGCATTCGACATAAGATGACGGCCCTGAAACGGCCTAGAGAGTAAGGACAATACAACCAATCTGAAACCGAAGAAACCTATGAAGAGACAAAAAATGAAGAATGGACCGCCAGGAAACTTCATACTGCCACTGAGACGAAATACGCAGGTGGGACACCATCAACGAAGCCACCTAATCACCATACAAGTGGTGATAGACCCGGGTCAAAAAGACCTGATGAGAAGATCGAACCAGCCACACACAGGACCGATCTGCTGGAAGAGGCGGAGCCAACACACATTGAGGTGCTGGACCACCGTCAATGCCTTGCATCACTCAAGCATGCGGGTACGGCAGAAAGTACTCCATGCATCAAACGAAAACACAGGGCAGTCCGCTAGCCAGGAAATCTCCGGAATAACGTCCTTATAATGAACCACGTATGGAGACGAAGCCCCAAACCTGAAAGGAGACGGATCCATTATAGAGGCATAATCTGGGTCGTGCAGGAGGTAAGCCGCATTGGCCGCCCACACCTCAGTAAGCAAGACGCGGGAAGCCAAAAACTTCAAGCAGGACAGAACGACGGACCTGAAGGGACACGGAACCGAACCCCGGGGGAAAGCCGACACCAAATCCAACTTGTACCCAGAGGGGAGGAAAGAAAATCCCCAATCCTTGTAAAACTAAGCCCCACTCAGAGGGTAGGAATACCCAGGTGAGGTCGAATGAGGCCCAAGGCCCCCAAGTTGACCTGCTCCCCATCTCTGGGAACCTCCATACCAGGACCCGGGGCCAAGTTGTTCTCTAAAGCCCCGGCCTCACAAGAATAAACAGGGGCAGCAGGAAAGGCAGGAAGGAAAAGGGGGCCCCACTGGTCAGACCCCGTTGCCACGGCAGGAGAAACCGACTTGAATGCTGCTGCATCCCCCCCCCCCGAAAGGGCAATCCACTTTACTGTCCAAGTCTCAGAACCTTCTAAACCCTGCCCCTGGTTGCTGATCAACCAGGCTGTGACTCATACGTCAGCTGCATCCAACAGCCTGGTTGACCAGTCCAGCAACCAGGAGGCCTGGTCGACGACCTGGCCGCAGTGATGCTAAGCCCTGAAAAGACCTCAAGGTAAGGTAAGGTAACCCTGAAGCCCTCAGGCATTTTGGAGCTGGAAGGTAAGGGGGAAGGGACAGAATGAACCACAGCAAGGGAAGAACGAGGGGGGGGGCGGACTGAACCAAGGCCGAAACGACCAACCTCACCCCCGAAGTCCAGGTCCCTATGAGCAAATCTAGGCAGCCTTGGGGCTTCCGGGGTAGCAATCAACCTAGTGCGTTGCAGCAATCGAAATCTAGCATGCAATGCCTGAGCCACCTGCACCCTGATAAAGTCATCAGTGGACTGGGTAAACTGAGTCACAAATAAGCAACAAATCTCACAGGACTCTGGGTCAAAGGTGTCACCGATCCAACAGGCAGCATGACATAGGCAAGAACAGTGAGAGTTGAACTGAGACAAGGGAACAGAGCAACCCTCATACTCGCATAAGGCGAAAGGGGACCTAGGGGTCGCATCCATAGGACCCCTTGCACCCCTGCAGGGTTTCCCAGGGCCCTTAGACTAAGGGTAAGCCCAGGCAGGGTACTGCTAACCAGCACCCAAGTCTACCAATCAAACTGCTAAAACCTAAACCCCTGGGACGTATCCACTCATGGGGCCCTAGCAGGGGGTACTGCCCAAAACACAGATATATAAACCTAAGATATAAATAGGGGGCAACGAACCAAAGGCAGATCCCCCACCAGGCAGGAAAACAAAAAGAAAAGAAAAACCCCACAAGAGATAACGTACCCAGGCGGAACAGAGCCAGCCGTTATAAGAGGTGATAACTAGCTTTGCAGTATTCTGCGCTCCTAGCCGTGCAAACTACCCCCTTACCCCTAAGGTAAACAAGAGAGGAGGAAACCCCCCTCCCCCCCAGCATACTCAGGGTGGTCAATCACAGAGCAACAAAAGACCAAAAGAGGTAGACCCCAAGGTGACTTGTGGAAGATAACCCCAAGTCCCAAGGGCAGTACTTGCAGAGCACTTAAGGAAGGGAACCCTAAGCGCATTCAGTCCGAGTACCAGTGAAAATTACTCCCAGCTCATGCACCACCCTGAAGACAGCACTAAAACACAAGGCACAGCACTGAGATAAGAAACAGGAACTGGAGTCACACAACCAAGCCTCAAACACATCACCTGAGAACTGGGGTGTGGGTAGCCGGCGTGAATGGTCTGGGGCTCCCTCTACCCCCTCCCGGGGTGGGTGGAGCCGTCACCTGCGTGGTGACGTCACGCTTTTCTGGGGGGGGGGGGAGAGCCCCTACAGCTCCCCTGAGCTATCCATAGTGGATAGAATACCTTAACTATTTTGCATCAGTCGATGTGGGTGGAGTTCTAGGGCTACCGGGGACCACGAACCAGAACCTGGCCCCCTCACAGAGGCACGAGGAGCAATGGCCCATGGAAATGCACATTTGATTTGGAACATTCTATATCTGCCATTGACCGGGACAAGCACTCAGAAAGGTAAGCGCCACAAACCAAACCCTATTCTGGTTAAGAACGAAAATTGTCAAATGAGTGAACAGAGCTCCCCAAAAGAAAAACAAGCAGTCGAGCATGATGTCACACGAGCCGCGTCTCATGTCTGCGGAGCACCCCCCTCCCTGGGAGGGGGAAGGGGGGAGCCCCAGACCCTCACGCCGGCGATCCCCACCTCAGTTCCTCAGCTGATGGTATCGTGCGTGGTCGTGTGGCTCCAGCTCCAGTTTTCTCTTAGTGCTGTTCATTGTTTTCAGTGCTGCTCTTACGGTGTTCATGTGAGCTGGGAGTAATATTCTCAGGTACTCGGGCTGCATGTGCTTGGGGTCTCCTTCCCTGAGGGCCCTGTAGGTACCGCCCTTATAGGCTATAGACACCGAACACCGCTGGTCGGCGCGGTGTTCGTTCTGCGCACAGGTCGGGTTCTCGTAACGGGCAGCGGCCCCTTAGCGGGGAGGCTTGCTCTGTTCGCTCACGCCTGGTCTCACGATTTGTGGGCTTTTCGGGTCGTTTCTCTGGGCTTGCAGTGGCGTTGGGTGGCTCCTCCTTTGGGGGGGTTCGGGGCTGACGGGGCAGGCTTCCTCTCCTGCGTTCTGTCAGGTCATCTTGGAGTGGGGGCGCTTGGGCGTGGTCAAAATGACGATGTTTTTCCCGCCTGTTCCCAGTTCCAAAACAGGCGGGTGGATTTCCCGCATGTTCCCAATTCTGAAACTGGACTGTGCGGACCTGCGGTTCATTCTGGACTTGTCCCTTTTTAACCCTTGGGTTTCTTTTCCCTTGTTTCGGATGACCACTCTGTCCCAGGTCCAGCTTCTGTTGGAGACGGGCGCTTGGATGGTGTCCCTGGACCTCAAAGCCGTATATTGGCACGTCCTTATTCATCTGGGGTTCAGGGACAGGCTCGGTTTTGTTGTGGGGCGTCAGAGTTACCGCTTTCGTTGTGTCCCTTTCGGGTTGAATCTGGCACCTCGCGTGTTCGCACACCTTACTTGGGTCATGGTGGCCCGTCTGCGTCTGTTGGTTGTTCGGGTGTTGGCTTATCTCAACAACTGGCTAATTTGGGTCGGTCCGCATGTCTGCTCGCCAGGGATTTGGTGGTTTCCCAGCTCGCCGGGTTTGGGTTCCTGGTGAACTGGAGGAAGTCCTGTCTGGTTCCCTCCCAGGTTCGGTCCTGGTTGGGTCTTGTGTGGGACTCTAGGATTGCTTCCTTGTCTCTTCCACCGGTGTCTCTCCTTCTCCTGCCGTCCCGCTTGAGCTTGTTTCTAGGGGGGCTCCTGGGTCACCCCGCGGTTGCTCGAGGGTCTGTGGGGGAGCCTGAACTTTGTGATGTTGGTCTGCCTGCCGAGTCGGGTTTGGCTTCATCAGCTGTTCTGGTTCCTGTGGGGCCGTCCCTTCTGCCTCTCTCTCGCAATCGCTGGGTTCGTCCCCCGGGGGCCTTGTGTCGGCTGCTTCATCGCCGGCTTCCTCTTCGGGTTTTTCGGGGTTCTGTGCATTGGCGCCTTCGCGAGCCCTCACTCGATGTTTTCATTGACTCGTCATCTCTCGGCTGGGGCTTTGTGACCAGTGCTCACCAGGCCGGCCAGGGGCAGTGGGGTCTGTCCTTCCATCTGGTCCACAGCTCGGTGTGGGAGTTTGCGGTGGTGTGGTTTGTGCTTCGGAGGGTTTGGGTCACCTGCAAATCGACGATCCGGCTCCATTCGGACTGCTTCCCGGTGGTTCATTGCCTGAACCGAGGGAGTTTGATGCGGTCCTTGGCTCTTTGGGGTTGGTTGCTTCGGGTGACTCGTCTGCTGAGTTCTTGGGGTTTGGCTCTCCAGGCGGTTCACGTCCGGGGGATGTCCAACGTCCTGGCGGACGGCTTGTCCCAGTTTGTTCCCCTGTGCATGGAATAGACAGTCGACGCCGACTCATTCAGTTGGCTCTGCCAGACGTTTGGGTGCCCGGAGGTGGACCTCTTCGCGTCAGCGTGGTCGAGGCGTCTTCTGGTATATGTGGTGCCCTTCCCCGACTTCGAGGCTGTCGGGATCGATGCCTTTCGGCAGGACTGGCCGAGGTGGGGGTTCCTGTGCCTCTTGGCCCCATGGTGGCCGGCCCAGCCATGGTTTCAGGTGCTGCTTGCCTTTTGTTCGAACCCGGAGGTTTTTCCGCGGCTCTGCCTCTTTCAGGAGATCGGCCCAGTCCGGTACGTGACTGGTTCGCTCTTCTTCACGAGTCTTCGCATTTGTTGTTTTTGACTCGTGTTTATCACCATCTCTATGGTGATCAGGTGGCTTCCTTGCTGGTTTTCCACCTGCGGGCTTTCTTTCAGGGGCAGTATGAAGTTTCCTGGTAGGTCCCCGGTAGGCCTATAACTCCACCCACATCGACTGATACAAAATAGTTATGGTATTCATATCAGCCATGGATAGTGGAGCCTCCGGGACTCACCCAGAAAATGGCGTTTCATTATGTTCAACCCTGGTTTTTTTTTACAATTATAAACAAAGATTATGCTTTTAATTAAAAAACATGAGTCATCAGGTGTTAACTTCAGCTTTTCAACTAAATATGTTCTTAGATGTTTAAAGAAAATATATATAGGTAATGGTTTATAATAACGAGATCGGTTAATGCTTATACAGCATGTCATTGGGTATACAGAGATGTTCCGGTCCACGTAACACTTTACAAAGTCCAGTGCAATTCATTGGAAGATAAAATATATGAAGATTCATATGCTGAGGTGCATTTCTTCACTATTTTGCTTGATAACAATTTAGGGAAGTATGATAGCTTTGAGACAAGACAACAAGTACCAGCAAATTGTTACAAGGAACTGTTCAAATAAAACTTTAAATATCTATTTTCTACTTTGTCATGTAGGAGGAGCAGCGACTACGAGCCAAGAAAGCCAAGGAGGACCTGGAACAGTTTTTGTTAAGCAGTGAACGAATGAGCTCTTCTATCAAGTACTACAGATGCCATGAGATGTTCCAGCACTTAGAGGTAATTGTAGTATTAGGTATTCCTAGTAGGGGATATCTTAGATTTTTTTTGTGTTGAGGCTTCAGTGTGATATCTTGAGAATGCTCCATCTTTATTTAAAACTTATGGCCATTAAAATAATTAATTGAAGGTAATTTTAGTTTTAGATATTGAAAGAGCATTATCCAAAGTAAGGAGTCCTCTTTGACCAAAACCTATTTCTAGATGAACTGGAAATCTTGTGCAAGCAAGATGCTTTACCTTTGGTGATCTTTTGAAAGAGGCTTGGTTCACTCCAGGTCATTCATAGCTTTGTCCACAAGTTCCATAGTTCTGCTGACACAACAAAGGTGTGCTGAACAAAATACTGCTTTCAGGTAGAGCTCCATCATGGGCTCCCTGTTGCTTGCCACCTCGTTATTCCCACCCAGTTTGAATAATACCAGGCTCCCAGGCTCTTTTACTTGCGAGTCTTTAAAAACTTAACAAAGGCCAGAGGTCAAAACCTGGTCTTCCCTCACAGAAGTGCAAGGAGCAGAGATTCAAGATCACTCTGACCAAAGGGAATGACCACCAGAAAGGCAGAGCAAAGCTCCAAGTACCTCATGCCAGTAGGTCTGAAGGGTCTAAGAACTGGACATTCAGTAATGTAGTGTGTGAGATCATGACCCAGTTCCCTGCTCAGAATTTACACCTGGAGTGTTCAGGATTGGGAGATTTGTCACCTGTAGCCACCTACCACAGGTAACGGTAGTCCAACCTAATCCTGGCAACCACTGTATTTATTATTTGTGCCTGCAGAATTGAGCTACAGTATTAGCTCTTGGACCCCACCCTCTAACCGATCTTTTCTGGGGGGAGCCACATTGGCTCCCCGGAGCTATCCAGGCTGATATTGTTAATGTCAGACTTTGGCATCAGACATGTGTATGGAGTTCTTAGGCCTACCGGGGACCACGAGCCAGAACCTGACCCCCTCAGAGAGTCACGAGGAGCAATGGCCTAAAGAAACCCCCATGTGGTTGGAAACATTCTGTCTGCCATCGACCGACTCAGGCACCCAGAATGGTAAGCATCCCAAAATAAGCCCCTATTCTGGTTAAGAAATTGCTACTGAGAGCCGAACTAGTGTACAGAACTCCCAAAATAAAAATGAGCTAACGAGCATGACTTCGCCGCGCTGCCGTTTGCGCAGCTCCCCCTCTCCGGGAGGGGGAAGGGGGAGCCCCAGACCCCTCATGCCGGCAACCCAAGACCTCTGTTCAGAGGCCAATGCGCTATGCAGAAGTCGTGTGTTCTGGCTCCGGTCTTGGTCTCAGCTCTGTGCCTTGTGGCATGGTGGCTGTCTTATAGGGGGTGTGCGAGCCAGGAGTGATTCTTCAGTACTTGGGCTGCATGCGCCTAGGGTTTCCTTCCCTAGGTGCCTGGTAAGTACTGCCCTTGGGACTTGGGGCCACCTTCCGATTATCTTGAGATGATTTTGGGGCTTGGTGTCCCCGCGGCCCGGTCCTCGACCAGGCCTCCTTTTTATTACACACCCCCCGGGAAGCAGCCCGTAGCAGCTGGTTAACTCCCAGGTACCTATTTACTGCTAGGTAACAGGAGCATCAGGATGAAAGAATCATTTTGCCCATTTGTCTCCGCCCCTACCGGGAATCGAACCCGGAACCTCAGGACTATGAATCCGAAGCACCGTCCATCCAGCTGTCAGGCGCCCAGCTGTCAGGCACCTTCCCCAAGTTCCTTGGGTTCTGCCTCTGCTTGGCCGTTTACTAAGTTTTCAGCCGCCTTTTGTGTGCTAGGGTGTTCTGTTTCCCTTGTTCGCCTTAGGGTAGGAGGCAGTTTGCACTGGTAAGGGGCGCAGGGTACTGCGCAGCTTGTTTTCACTAATCATAGCGGCCGGCTCTGTTCCGCCTGGGTACGCTGTCCTCTTGTTTTTTTTTCTTTTTGTTTGCCTGCCTGGTGGGTGGGGGGTTTTGCCTTGGTTATTGCCCCTGTGTACTGAGTGCTCTTCTCTATTCCGTTGGTACCCCCTGCTTGGTCGCAGTTAGTGTACATGTCCTGGGGGTTCAGTTCTTAGAAAGTTGTTTGGTAGACTTGGGTGCCGGTTAGCAGTACCCTGCCTGGGGCTTCCCTGAGTGTGAGTTCCATCTCAGGACCCTGGGAATCCCCACGGGGGGTGCGTGGGTCCGATGGATGTGACCCCGGAGTCCCCCCTCGCTTTGTGCGAGTTTGAGGGTTGCTCTGTCCCCTTGTCTCAGGGTGACTCACTGTTTTTGCCTCCATCTGTTACCTGTTGGGTCGGTGGCACCTTTGACCTCGGAGTCCTGCGAGTTTTATTGCTTGTTTGTGACTCAGGTACCCAGTCTTATGCTGACTATGCGGGGTGCAAGCAGCACGAGCGTTGCACGTTGGGTTCAGGTGGTTGTAACGCGCTAGGTTGTTTGCTCCCCGGAAGCCCCGAGGCTGCCCCGTTTTGGTTCTTGTGACGGGGCTTGGGGGGTGTTGGTCGCTTTGGTTTTGCTTCCATCCACACACCCTTGTCTTTCCCCGGTTGTGGTTTGGTCTGTTTCTCCCCCTCCCCTTTCCTCCCTGCATCCAGATCCTCACCGTCTGTGGGTTCGGAGTCGGGGGGGGGCAGGGTTTTGATGGTCTTGAGACTCGGGCGGTCTCGGAGATTTTCCCTTTCAGGGTAGCGACGGAGGTATTCGAGCCTGTTCCTCCAGCTGTGATGTATGGGTCGGCTAGTGGGCTCCCTGTCTTAGTGTTTATCCGGCTGTCCTGTCTTTTTCTTGTGAGGCTGGGGCTTTGGGGGGATGGCTCGGCCCAGGTCCTGCTGTGGAGGTTCACGGGGCTGGTGAGGAGATGCCTTGGGGGGGGCCTAGGGCCCCGTTGGACCCCGCTGGGGTTTTTCTACCCTCTGAGTGGGGCTTGCAGTTACGGGGAGTGGGGTTTTTATTCCCCCTCCCCTAAGTGTAGTTACAGGATGAGAGCTACGCTCGTGGTGTCCCGTCTTCCCAGCACTCTTTGTCATATAATGCTTTGAAACTACTGACGGTCTTGGCCTCCACCACCTTCTCACCTAACTTGTTCCAACCGTCTACCACTCTGTTTGCGAAAGTGAATTTTCTTATATTTCTTCGGCATCTGTGTTTAGCTAGTTTAAATCTATGACCTCTTGTTCTTAAAGTTCCAGGTCTCAGGAAATCTTCCCTATCGATTTTATCAATTCCTGTTACTATTTTGTATGTAGTGATCATATCACCTCTTTTTCTTCTATCTTCTAGTTTTGGCATATTTAATGCCTCTAACCTCTCCTCGTAGCTCTTGCCCTTCAGTTCTGGGAGCCACTTAGTAGCATGTCTTTGCACCTTTTCCAGTTTGTTGATGTGCTTCTTAATTAAGATATGGGCACCACACAACTGCTGCATATTTTAGCTTTGGCATAACAAAAGTCGTGAACAATTTCTTTAGTATATCGCCATCAATGTATTTAAAAGCAATTCTGAAGTTAGAAAGCGTGGCATAGGCTCCTCGCACAATATTCTTTATGTGGTCCTCAGGTGATAGTTTTCTATCTAGAACCACCCCTAGATCTCTTTCTTTATCAGAATTCTTTAAAGATTTCTCACATAATATATAGGTTGTGTGGGGTCTATGTTCTCCTATTCCACATTCCATAACATGGCATTTATTAACATTAAATTCCATTTGCCAAGTGGTGCTCCATATACTTATTTGGTCCAGGTCATCTTGAAGGGCATGACAATCATCTAAGTTTCTTATCCTTCCTATTATCTGAGCATCATCAGCAAACATGTTCATATAATTCTGTATCAGAATTATAGGTAGATCATTTATGTAGAGTAAGTGTTGTTGGGCGTCGGCCCCTCCCCAGGTTTGGTTCCTTGTCCCTTCGGGTCCGTCGGTTGGTAATCTTCTCCGTTTTCTCACCCTTCTTTTCTGGGATAGGACTTCTCCGTCATGTCCAGGTCGTGTTCCCCTCATATCGGCATGACCTTTGGTCTCGGGTGTGACTGTGCCTTTTTGAGCCTTCGTGTTTTTGTGCTTGCTTCTGTGGGATCTCGAAGGTTCGGTAAGGTCTTTGATTCTTCACGTGTTATTGGAACGTCTGTCATCTTCCGGTGAGGCTTACCTCCAGTCCTTTCTAGGACTCGTTGGTCCTCTTCGTTATTTCTTCTTGGTTTTCGGTCCTGTCTCGTTCTTTTGTGATTACAGTATCCACTCAATTTAACGGCCTATATGGGGCTGTACCCTAGTCGTTATTTCCGGAGCTCCGTTTTTCCGAAGTCAAGTCGGGTCTGGTAATTTTTCAAGTAACATTCAGGTAGGATATATTTTATACTGTATAACTAAAATTAAATAAAGTTCATTGTGTAATTGCGTTCCAATTTAGTGCCAAGCCGACGATTAAGCCAGCTGGTGGCTGCTGCATATGTGGTTTGAACACGTCTGATCAAGTCCAGATGGTGGGAAAAAATTGGTTCGTTCCTTGTATTGCAAAATATTTCATGTATCAATCAGTGATTGTTAATATTTTCTCAATAAAATTTTAGAGATGTGTTTTTGTTTACCCTGAACAGCGCAGGTAATGTATTTTAATGTTATGACACAGGCTGTGGCGGCCAGGCATAACAATGGCGATCGAGAGTTGCCACTGAGAGCTAGCCAAGACGAAATTTTTGAGCTCACCTTTTCTCTGCTAATGATAGAATATACATTTGCAAAGATTAATATGTAGCTTTTGTTTAAAAAAAAAACTATGTTGAAATACTATAATAAATTGTAAATTGACTTACTTTTAATGAAGCTGAAGATTACTTCATCCTCTGCAGCGTTTGTTTTATATTGTTCAGTATTATATCAGGGATACATACAGTATGAACACTTATTTTCAGGCATTCACTTCANGGCTTCATCAGCTGTCTGGTTCCTGTGGGGCCGTCCCTTCTGCCTCTCTCTCGCAATCGCTGGGTTCGTCCCCCGGGGGCCTTGTGTCGGCTGCTTCATCGCCGGCTTCCTCTTCGGGTTTTTCGGGGTTCTGTGCATTGGCGCCTTCGCGAGCCCTCACTCGATGTTTTCATTGACTCGTCATCTCTCGGCTGGGGCTTTGTGACCAGTGCTCACCAGGCCGGCCAGGGGCAGTGGGGTCTGTCCTTCCATCTGGTCCACAGCTCGGTGTGGGAGTTTGCGGTGGTGTGGTTTGTGCTTCGGAGGGTTTGGGTCACCTGCAAATCGACGATCCGGCTCCATTCGGACTGCTTCCCGGTGGTTCATTGCCTGAACCGAGGGAGTTTGATGCGGTCCTTGGCTCTTTGGGGTTGGTTGCTTCGGGTGACTCGTCTGCTGAGTTCTTGGGGTTTGGCTCTCCAGGCGGTTCACGTCCGGGGGATGTCCAACGTCCTGGCGGACGGCTTGTCCCAGTTTGTTCCCCTGTGCATGGAATAGACAGTCGACGCCGACTCATTCAGTTGGCTCTGCCAGACGTTCGGGTGCCCGGAGGTGGACCTCTTCGCGTCAGCGTGGTCGAGGCGTCTTCTGGTATATGTGGTGCCCTTCCCCGACTTCGAGGCTGTCGGGATCGATGCCTTTCGGCAGGACTGGTCGAGGTGGGGGTTCCTGTGCCTCTTGGCCCATGGTGGCCGGCCCAGCCATGGTTTCAGGTGCTGCTTGCCTTTTGTTCGAACCCGGAGGTTTTTCCGCGGCTCTGCCTCTTTCAGGAGATCGGCCCAGTCCGGTACGTGACTGGTTCGCTCTTCTTCACGAGTCTTCGCATTTGTTGTTTTTGACTCGTGTTTATCACCATCTCTATGGTGATCAGGTGGCTTCCTTGCTGGTTTTCCACCTGCGGGCTTTCTTTCAGGGGCAGTATGAAGTTTCCTGGTAGGTCCCCGGTAGGCCTATAACTCCACCCACATCGACTGATACAAAATAGTTATGTATTCATATCAGCCATGGATAGTGGAGCCTCCGGGACTCACCCAGAAAATGGCGTTTCATTATGTTCAACCCTGGTTTTTTTTTACAATTATAAACAAAGATTATGCTTTTAATTAAAAAACATGAGTCATCAGGTGTTAACTTCAGCTTTTCAACTAAATATGTTCTTAGATGTTTAAAGAAAATATATATAGGTAATGGTTTATAATAACGAGATCGGTTAATGCTTATACAGCATGTCATTGGGTATACAGAGATGTTCCGGTCCACGTAACACTTTACAAAGTCCAGTGCAATTCATTGGAAGATAAAATATATGAAGATTCATATGCTGAGGTGCATTTCTTCACTATTTTGCTTGATAACAATTTAGGGAAGTATGATAGCTTTGAGACAAGACAACAAGTACCAGCAAATTGTTACAAGGAACTGTTCAAATAAAACTTTAAATATCTTTTCTACTTTGTCATGTAGGAGGAGCAGCGACTACGAGCCAAGAAAGCCCAGGAGGACCTGGAACAGTTTTTGTTAAGCAGTGAACGAATGAGCTCTTCTATCAAGTACTACAGATGCCATGAGATGTTCCAGCACTTAGAGGTAATTGTAGTATTAGGTATTCCTAGTAGGGGATATCTTAGATTTTTTTGTGTTGAGGCTTCAGTGTGATATCTTGAGAATGCTCCATCTTTATTTAAAACTTATGGCCATTAAAATAATTAATTGAAGGTAATTTTAGTTTTAGATATTGAAAGAGCATTATCCAAAGTAAGGAGTCCTCTTTGACCAAAACCTATTTCTAGATGAACTGGAAATCTTGTGCAAGCAAGATGCTTTACCTTTGGTGATCTTTTGAAAGAGGCTTGGTTCACTCCAGGTCATTCATAGCTTTGTCCACAAGTTCCATAGTTCTGCTGACACAACAAAGGTGTGCTGAACAAAATACTGCTTTCAGGTAGAGCTCCATCATGGGCTCCCTGTTGCTTGCCACCTCGTTATTCCCACCCAGTTTGAATAATACCAGGCTCCCAGGCTCTTTTACTTGCGAGTCTTTAAAAACTTAACAAAGGCCAGAGGTCAAAACCTGGTCTTCCCTCACAGAAGTGCAAGGAGCAGAGATTCAAGATCACTCTGACCAAAGGGAATGACCACCAGAAAGGCAGAGCAAAGCTCCAAGTACCTCATGCCAGTAGGTCTGAAGGGTCTAAGAACTGGACATTCAGTAATGTAGTGTGTGAGATCATGACCCAGTTCCCTGCTCAGAATTTACACCTGGAGTGTTCAGGATTGGGAGATTTGTCACCTGTAGCCACCTACCACAGGTAACGGTAGTCCAACCTAATCCTGGCAACCACTGTATTTATTATTTGTGCATGCAGAATTGAGCTACAGTATTAGCTCTTGGACCCCACCCTCTAACCGATCTTTTCTGGGGGGAGCCACATTGGCTCCCCGGAGCTATCCAGGCTGATATTGTTAATGTCAGACTTTGGCATCAGACATGTGTATGGAGTTCTTAGGCCTACCGGGGACCACGAGCCAGAACCTGACCCCCTCAGAGAGTCATGAGGAGCAATGGTCTAAAGAAACCCCCATGTGGTTGGAAACATTCTGTCTGCTATCGACCGACTCACCCAGAATGGTAAGCATCCCAAAATAATCCCCTATTCTGGTTAAGAAATTGCTACTGAGAGCCGAACTAGTGTACAGAACTCCCAAAATAAAAATGAGCTAACGAGCATGACTTCGCCGCGCTGCCGTTTGCGCAGCTCCCCCTCTCCGGGAGGGGGAAGGGGGAGCCCAGACCCCTCATGCCGGCAACCCAAGACCTCTGTTCAGAGGCCAATGCGCTGTGCAGAAGTTGTGTGTTCTGGCTCCGGTCTTGGTCTCAGCTCTGTGCCTTGTGGCATGGTGGCTGTCTTATAGGGGGTGTGCGAGCCAGGAGTGATTCTTCAGTACTTGGGCTGCATGCGAGTGGATTAGAACGTGGGTACCCGCCAGGCCTGCAGGGTGCCGTGGCGTTCGAGTGCCTAAGAATAGATCGTTGTGGTAGAACTCTCCTTCATATGTAAAGCAAAGGCTGGTGACCCCAAGCCAACCAGCCCTCATGCTGTACTGTATCACCGAAACCTTCGATAGATCACAAGAATTGCATTCTTGGCTTCAGTCAACCCCTCATCCCCTGAAGCTACAAAAGGGGCCGCAAGAAGCCTGCAGGGGTTGTAATAAAAATGGCACTAAACGATTCAATAAAATGCCCAACTCTGTGTGCCAGGAGCCACCAGCCCGGCTGGTCTGGTGACAACCTGTTCTTGGCTGCTGGGGGGACCTGAACTGCTGCTCCTTAACGACAAACAACATACTTGCAGGGGGTGCCTTGAGACACTTGCCAGGGGTGTAAACACCCACCCTTCCTTCTCCGTGTATATACACTAAGAGTTTACTTTAATGTAAACTATCAGTGCTTTGGCAAAGGTCCCCCTCCCCCTTGTCCTCATTTATCTTGATGATTTTCCAAGCTGTTCACATGTCTAATCCACACTTTTATAAGAGCCACGGAAACTGCAGAAGGCCTACGGGCCTAAACGAACATAGGCACCTAGGTTTTGGCAACAACCCAGTTACTGACAACGACCTCTGCCTCTAACAACGTAATTACCTGACGTTTTAGCGACGCTGCCCTCTTCGTTATCAGTTACAACCACCTCGGTCTCTATCTTATCAACTGGGATAAGGCAACTTTACTCTCGTAGGTTTTGAGAACGTGTGTGTGTGTGTGTGTGTGTGTGTGTGTGTGTGTGTGTGTGTGTGTGTGTGTGTGTGTGTGTGTTTTGTCATCCTTAACTGCACTACTCTCATGTGCCTCACAATGGGCGCCTCACGCTAGGTGGGCCTCACAATTGGTGCCTCGCAGCAGGTGGGTCTCACTACTCTCATGTGTCTCACAATGGGCGCCTCACGCTAGGTGGGACTCACAATTGGTGCCTCGCAGCAGGTGGGTCTCACAATGGGCGCCTCACGCCAGGTGGGACTTACAAGAGATGCCTTCTAACATCTCCCACCTAACAGGTGCATCCAACAGGTGCCTCCAAACAACAGGAGCATCCAACAGGTGCCTCCAAACAACAGGAGCATCCAACAGGTGCCTCCAAACAACAGGTGCATCCAACAGGTGCCTCCAAACAACAGGAGCATCCAACAGGTGCCTCCAAACAACAGGTGCATCCAACAGGTGCCTCCAAACAACAGGAGCATCCAACAGGTGCCTCCAAACAACAGGAGCATCCAACAGGTGCCTCCAAACAATAGGAGCATCCAACAGGTGCCTCCAAACAACAGGAGCATCCAACAGGTGCCTCCAAACAATAGGAGCATCCAACAGGTGCCTCCAAACAATAGGAGCATCCAACAGGTGCTTCCTAATCCACGTTTCACAGTTACCATATTAAAAACAAATCACAGAGCCTGGGACAAAATGGAATTCCATTGGACCTAGTCAATGGAATACAAACAACCTAGATAGCTAAATTAAGAAGGAAGGAAGGGGGGGGGAAGGGAAGTTGTGTCCCAAATGATAAGTCCAAACATACAAATTACTACGCAGATACAAACATGCATTACTTGAACACAACTTTTCGACTGTATTAAGTTGCTCCAAGATTATATCTACCGTGTTCAGAGATCTCTGTAGAGTTCAAATATTGAAAGTATGACAAGGACTCCGCCCCCTTTCTTCCCGCCTTCTCTTGAGAAGGGCTAAATGCTTAGTTATGTCTTACATGCGATTTGAGTTAAGTAATTCAACTCCTGGAAGCAGCTGCCTTCATTCGGAATGCTCCAAGCCAACAGAAAGTTGAGAATTACATGTTGAGGTGAGGCGGTATTTACACAACCTCCCGGCAGTTCTTACGCCCATATGTACAGGGAATCGATCTTGACTAAAACCTTATTAACAACATTCAACAAATATCTTTCGTATGCGGTATGTTTTTTTTTTTGGTTGATTGCCTAGTCTGTGAGGCTATTTGTCTTTTGTAGCCTGCAAGCCATCACAGTTAGGCTGATCTAGGCCACCCTTTAAGACACCCTTCTTCATGACCAGCATTCTGTATGGTAAAGTTTTTTTTTAGAGGGATTTCGATTCGTAGTCTTCTCAGAAAAAAGAATGTCTCTGAATTAAAAGAAAACTGTGAGGGTGTGTGAATACATTAAGCTCCTGATTGTATCAGTTTAAATACTGTCTCTTTGACCCATTCTCGGTCGCTTTTGTTGGTAGCGTCTTCTCAACCTTATCTTTGATCATCTTGAGCAATCGTGCATGAAAACTGTCTCTTGAAAACCTCTTTCTGTGTTATGTTCCAGATTGTTCCAGAGACTCATGACCGTATGTTATACATTTTTTAATTCTCAAACTGTTTTTTAGTTGTAAATAAACAACCCAACCCAGTGAATATTTGTAAATAAATAACCCCCCAAAAAATAAGTTGTAAATAAATAACCCAACCCAAACCTCTTTGCATTCATTTTACATGTGCGGGTTGTTTCACCCACGGCTTTGTGAGCGAGCGACGTCATCACAAGGTAGAAGTATCACCTAGGTAGAAAAGTACCTAGGTAGAAGAAAAATCTAGACTGAAGATGAACCCAGGTAGAGGAACATCAGCACTTAAGGGTTCAGTTCCTGAGTCCACTATGTCCCGTCTGTCAGCTTTATCCACTTTTCCACAGAATGGGTGCAGAGTGTAAAATAAATAAACCAAATCAATCACTGGAAATGATTGTGATCCACCCGATCATACCTGCCACGAGAGCTGCGAGATCCATATCACTGTCACAATCTTCAAACTATTTAAGAATGCCAAGGACGCCAGATAACACGCGTCAACACACACGCACAAACTGTTCTCCCTTCAGCCTGTGACGACCACACTGAAGCCTCGACAAAGCTCTAATTAATAAGAGAACTGATGCCACACTCCTTCCTAATTCAGTCATTATTCGTGGAGTAAGATTCAATCTGAAGTTCATATTCCTAACTCCTTTATTAGAATAAGAGTTCTTCTAATCCTAAGGAATTAGAATTCTTCTAATGCCTTACCAATGGTTCCAGCCGCTCGTCAGTGTGTGAGAGCAATCTTACCTTTGATCATAGCAACAACCACGAACACCACACCAACACCCGTAGAGGTAAGTGAGGGTAACTATCACGATAAGCCATTAAACCATCATTACCACATATAGAAATTTGAATGGAATATGAGGACGGAACGCAGGAGCGGTGCCCACTCACTTGGATCATCGGGGATCGAACGCCGGCCCTGTAAGACTCAAGGCCGCTGCTGTACCTATACCAGTGTATGGGAAATCGAGGAGGAGGAGGAGAAAGAAGCAGGTGTCCCTTTTAACCGGCCTTCTCTCTCGCGGATTTCAGGAGCGGGCTTCAGTCATGTGAGCTGCCCTGAAACCAGACACTTGCCTGAAACAAGAAAAATAATCACCGCTCTCACCACCGTCTCTTTTGATTACGAGTGATACGCGTGCGTGAGTGTGATGGTGACACTATCTTGGAGTGTGATGGTGACACCTTCTTGGAGTGTGATGGTGACACCTTCTTGGAGTGTGATGGTGACACCTTCTTGGAGTGTGATGGTGACACCTTCTTGGAGTGTGATGGTGACACCTTCTTGGAGTGTGATGGTGACACCTTCTTGGAGTGTGATGGTGACACCTTCTTGGAGTGTGATGGTGACACTACCTTGGAGTGTGATGGTGACACCATCTTGGAGTGTGACGGTGACACCATTTTGGAGTGTGATGGTGACACCATCTTGGAGTGTGATGGTGACACCATCTTGGAGTGTGATGGTGACACCATCTTGGAGTGTGACGGTGACACCATTTTGGAGTGTGATGGTGACACCATCTTGGAGTGTGATGGTGACACTACCTTGGAGTGTGATGGTGAAATAGAGTAACGTCAGCTATGCTCTACACTGAAAAAAGTCAGAACGTCCCTCTGGAACTTGAATAAGGAGTCTTTTAGATCACTGTCAACCGCCTAAGCGAGGCCGGACTTAGAGTAAAAACGCGTGACGAACTTTATAAAAGGTGAAGAAGTTTACAACGAGAAAACTTCCCAGAGTTGTGAGGGACGAGGTCCGAAGAGAGACTGAAGGAACTAAACCTGACGACGTTAGAAAGGAGGAGGGAGAGAGGGGGGACATGATGCAAACGTATAAAATACTTAGAGGGATTGACAAGGTGGAACCAGAGGAAATGTTTACAATGAATATTAACAGAACAAAGAGGCACGGATGAAAGCTTGAGACTCGAATACGTCATAGAGACGTTAAAGAAAGTTTTCTTTTAGCGTGAGGGTAGCGAGTAAGTGGAATGACCGAAAGGAGCAGATAGTAGAGGCTAACTCCATTTATAACTTTAAAAACAGGTATGATAGAGAAAAAATAGGCCAGGAGTCATTGCATTAGACAACCAAAGTCTATAAAATCGGGCTCCAAGAACTAGAGTTCGATCCTGCAGGCACAAACAGGTGAGTACAAACATACACACAGGAAGGAGCGAGGGGAACAAGGGGAAGGAAAGGAGGAGGAGGAGGGAGGAGGAGGAACGAAGGAAAAGGGAGAGAAGGGAGGACACATCTCTTGACTGTTTACAAGCAAGCATCCACACGATCCCGCCCAACGCCTCGCCGCCCACTCTACCCTCTCACTCAAAACAAAAAAAAAACAAAATAAGACACACTGTTTTGCCTAACCAGAAACGTACTAACCCTAGCAACACCACCTAACCCATCAAGGCCGAGACGTAGACAAAAACCGTCAATACCACCAGGGGGGGGGGGGCATTAAAATTTTGACTAATGCGTTGCTATTTTGTTTTTCCTAGCGGACCGGTCGATTCCGTAAAGAGGGCGACGTACCAGGTGACCGGACAGGCTGCTGCACAGGTAAGCCTCTCCTCCCCCCCTCACCAGCCGCAGGTGGCCGGCCTTGTGCTTCCTGACCTTACCAGGAAACACTGTACAAAGCCACTTCAGGGCGGAGGGACAGGAAATGACTCTTCAAATTAAATGTTAATAATGGGATGAACCACGTGGTTGGGCTGTGGACCACGTGGTTGGGCTGTGAACCACGTGGTTGGGCTGTGGACCACGTGGTGGGCTGTGGGCCACGTGGTGGGCTGTGGGACCAAGTGGTTGGGCTATGGACACGTGGTTGGGCTGTGGACCACGTGGTTGGGTTGTGGACCACGTGGTTGGGTTGTGGACCACGTGGTTGGGCTGTGGACCACGTGGTTGGACTGTGGACCACGTGGTTGTGCTGTGGACTACGTGGTTGGGTTTTTGACCACGTGGTTGGGTTGTGGACCACGTGGTGGGTTGTGGACCACGTGGTGGGTTGTGAACCACGTGGTTGGGCTTGTGGACCACGTGGTTGGGCTGTGGGCGACGTGGTTGGGCTGTGGACCACGTGGTTGGCTGTGGACCACGTGGTTGGGCTGTGGACCACGTGGTTGGGCTGTGGACCACGTGGTTGGGCTGTGGACCGTGGTGGGCGGATTGGGTGTGGACCACGTGGGGGGGACTGTGGACCACGTGGTTGTGCTGGGGACTACGTGGTTGGGTTGTTGACCACGTGGT
>WNGS01165901.1:55274-67966 GCA_020271785.1 Procambarus virginalis | reverse complement strand
CTAAAAATTCCTGCTGCCACTTTAGTTACAATTTTTACTTATTTACCAACATTCTTATAATGTATTATTAAGTGCAATTTTAAGATTTCGAGCTACCTGAGGTGCTTCCGGGGCTTAGCGACCCCGCGGCCCGGTCGTCGACCAGGCCTCCTAGTTAGCTAGTTAGCATCTACTAAGAAAAATTTCAGTTGGCTCCTGTAATCAATAAATAAACAATTCTAATCACGTTTCGCAACTTATTCTTTAAAAAGAAATATATATCGTATAGTATCTTTATGAAGCCTCAAAGGAGAAAATAAATTTTAGATAAAATTCTACACACACACCCACACACACACACACACACACACACACACACACACACACACACACACACACACACACAGATGGTACACCAATGTGTTTTTCCCCAGATGGTACACCAATGTATTCTTAAAAAGATGGTACACTAATGTGTTCTCACCAGATGGTACACCAATGTATTGTCCACATTATTAAGACAATCATAAATGATTGGTTCAAGTTTGTTTATTGAGACAAGATAATACATCTCAAAGGGATAGAGTAGTTTAAGCTATGTCTACCAATGCGCCCTTTGGGTCTTGCCAAATTTTCATTGTCGAAAAGTGTTTGAAGAATCACCGGGGGACCACAAGTGCTTCTATTATAACTCCTAAATATAGTTGTTATAGTGCCCAAAACGTCATGTTTGACTAACAATCTAACACAAAAATAAAATAATACTACACAACACAACATTAAATAGTTTTGCCACGTGGATTAATATTTACATAATTATTCCGTATCTAACAAAAAAGAGCTCTCTTTTTAGTAGATAATGAAACCTGCTCATTTGTTCTAAGTTACTAAATAATTAATCATCTTTGCGCGATAATTACGACGATCTGTTAGTTGCTTTTCGCAATTGGAATCGAGGGACACGGTCATTGACATGATTGTCAGGTCCATTATAGAGAGTGTGTGTTGAGGGTAATCCCTGGTGCCTCATTACCTCCACACAACCTCCTAGTTGCTATTAACTGAGGCGAGGGAGCCTCGACCCTCGCTTCTAGCTCAGTTTATGATGGAATACATATTATATTATATATATATATATATATATATATATATATATAATATATATTATATATATATATATATATATATATGAGAGAGAGAATCAACTCTCAACTCACTTTGTCCACTGTGTATCCCACTTTTTAGTATATATAGTTTAGTCCAGGACAAAATGACCTTGTTGAAGCGTGTTGTAGTGGTCATAATAACCCTTCCACGGTGACTGGTCTCAACACCAACACCAAAACAATAATATTTATCTTTTACAAAAATTTTTTATTCCTAAATAACCGAATAATTTTCTTTGATTTTTTACCTAAGGTGTTTATTTAAATTATTGATATAGACTCAGAGGCGAGGCAAGTGTCCTCAGCAAACTGGTGTGAGACAGATGTGCTAAATCATAGTTTTTTTTTAATTTATATACAAATTACATGGATAAGCTGGCAGTGGTCGGGTCTCTCTTCCTCTCCCCTTTATCTGTCTTCCTTTCCACCCTTGTCCTTCCCGCTCTACACCCTCTATTCCAATTTCTTCCCATCTCTCAACTCTCCCTGTTCTCATCACTCAATCTCCAATTCTCTGTCTGTCTCTTTCCCCTTTTCTCTCTTAAAAAAAGATATTTTGTGAAGTGTTTAGCTATTCGCAATGCTATCTTTAAGGAATACAAAGTCTGAATCTCAGACTCCATGAAAAATTAGGAGCCGATAATTCTTTAACTGGGACCGACCTCAACTAGCTTATGACATTCCCATACCACCACTGTGTCACCATGAAGAGTTGGGCGAGGCTACTAGCTGCTGCAACCCTCTGGCATCCAACCATAGAAAGACAAATAGAGACAGAGTTTCTCGTTTATAGATATATGAGAAAAAAGAGCAAGAAATATGTATAACGGATTGAAATAACGCTGAAAGCACATTTTACTTCAATCCTTCTCATGCACTGTAATACCAGCTGGCCAGGCTAACAATTACCTCTCCTCCATCGTCCAATTTCAGAACATGCACAAGAACTCTATAAATTATTTATTTGTAATTTAAATTTCTCTCCTTACATGATTTCGAATTTTGCTGAATTTTGATGGATATGTTTTCCTTGTAGTTAATATGTAGTCTAGATGCAAGGCTTAGTGACGGAGTCATATCACCACATTATTGGGTCGGAAGAGAAGGCAATTATCAGGAGAAAGCGGCAAGCCATTACGACTATATAGAAAAACGACAATATAGGTTGGGAAGACTCCTGCTTGTTGACCACCAAAGATCACATTCACTCCAAAAAAATCTACCACTTCCGGGATACTCATGCCCATGCAACCTCTTGGGTGGCTTAATTTTCATCAATCTGCTTGTTGAGCAGATTCTGCCATAGGTGACTAATTCTGCCATATGTGACTAATTCTGCCATAGGTAACTAATTCTGCCATAGGTGACTAATTCTGCCATAGGTGACTAATTCTGCCATAGGTGACTAATTCTGCCATAGGTGACTAATTCTGCCATAGGTGACTAATTCTGCCATAGGTAACTAATTCTGCCATAGGTGACTAATTCTGCCATAGGTGACTAATTCTGCCATAGGTAACTAATTCTGCCATAGGTGACTAATTCTGCCATAGGTGACTAATTCTGCCATAGGTGACTAATTCTGCCATAGGTGACTAATTCTGCCGTAGGTGACTAATTCTGCCATAGGTGACTAATTCTGCCTAGGTGACTAATTCTGCCATAGGTAACTAATTCTGCCATAGGTGACTTAATATGTATTTAGAATACTTGGTCCTCGCTAACACAACACATGACATTTGGACTCTTATAACCTCCACAATAGTGCAGGTTTGTGTCTTGGTCATGAATAACAGGTGTTTGGTCAGGTGTTAGATAAGATCAAAATGTATAAGTAAGTGATATATAAATGCTTTTCTTAATATATCACCTCAGATGATGTTTGTTATATTCGTTTAATTTATGGTCGGAATATGACCGAGGAAAGCCAGAGCCAGATGTTTGGGTCGTGTGTGTAGACCAGAGCCAGATGTTTGGGTCGTGTGTGTAGACCAGAGCCAGATGTTTGGGTCGTGTGTGTAGACCAGAGCCAGATGTTTGGGTCGTGTGTGTAGACCAGAGCCAGATGTTTGGGTCGTGTGTGTAGACCAGAGCCAGATGTTTGGGTCGTGTGTGTAGACCAGAGCCAGATGTTTGGGTCGTGTGTGTAGACCAGAGCCAGATGTTTGGGTCGTGTGTGTAGACCAGAGCCAGATGTTTGGGTCGTGTGTGTAGACCAGAGCCAGATGTTTGGGTCGTGTGTGTAGACCGGGCCAGATGTTTGGGTCGTGTGTGTGTAGACCGAGCCAGATGTTTGGGTCGTGTGTGTAGACCGAGCCAGATGTTTGGGTCGTGTGTGTAGACCGAGCCAGATGTTTGGGTCGTGTGTGTGTAGACCGGAGCCAGATGTTTGGGTCGTGTGTGTAGACCAGAGCCAGATGTTTGGGTCGTGTGTGTAGACCGGAGCCAGATGTTTGGGTCGTGTGTGTAGACCAGAGCCAGATGTTTGGGTCGTGTGTGTAGACCGGAGCCAGATGTTTGGGTCGTGTGTGTGTAGACCGGAGCCAGATGTTTGGGTCGTGTGTGTGTAGACCGGGGCCAGATGTTTGGGTCGTGTGTGTAGACCGGAGCCAGATGTTTGGGTCGTGTGTGTGTAGACCGGGGCCAGATGTTTGGGTCGTGTGTGTGTAGACCGGGCCAGATGTTTGGGTCGTGTGTGTAGACCGGAGCCAGATGTTTGGGTCGTGTGTGTGTGTAGACCGGGGCCAGATGTTTGGGTCGTGTGTGTGTAGACCGGAGCCAGATGTTTGGGTCGTGTGTGTAGACCGGAGCCAGATGTTTGGGTCGTGTGTGTGTGTAGACCGGAGCCAGATGTTTGGGTCGTGTGTGTGTGTAGACCGGAGCCAGATGTTTGGGTCGTGTGTGTGTGTAGACCGGAGCCAGATGTTTGGGTCGTGTGTGTAGACCGGGCCAGATGTTTGGGTCGTGTGTGTGTGTAGACCGGGGCCAGATGTTTGGGTCGTGTGTGTAGACCGGGCCAGATGTTTGGGTCGTGTGTGTAGACCGGAGCCAGATGTTTGGGTCGTGTGTGTGTGTAGACCGGAGCCAGATGTTTGGGTCGTGTGTGTGTAGACCGGAGCCAGATGTTTGGGTCGTGTGTGTGTGTAGACCGGAGCCAGATGTTTGGGTCGTGTGTGTAGACCGGGGCCAGATGTTTGGGTCGTGGGTGTGTAGACCGGAGCCAGATGTTTGGGTCGTGTGTGTAGACCGGGGCCAGATGTTTGGGTCGTGTGTGTAGACCGGAGCCAGATGTTTGGGTCGTGTGTGTAGACCGGGGCCAGATGTTTGGGTCGTGTGTGTGTGTAGACCGGAGCCAGATGTTTGGGTCGTGTGTGTGTGTAGACCGGGCCAGATGTTTGGGTCGTGTGTGTGTGTAGACCGGGCCAGATGTTTGGGTCGTGTGTGTGTAGACCGGGCCAGATGTTTGGGTCGTGTGTGTAGACCGGAGCCAGATGTTTGGGTGTGTGTGTGTGTAGACCGGAGCCAGATGTTTGGGTCGTGTGTGTGTAGACCGGGGCCAGATGTTTGGGTCGTGTGTGTGTAGACCGGAGCCAGATGTTTGGGTCGTGTGTGTGTGTAGACCGGAGCCAGATGTTTGGGTCGTGTGTGTGTGTAGACCGGAGCCAGATGTTTGGGTCGTGTGTGTAGACCGGAGCCAGATGTTTGGGTCGTGTGTGTGTAGACCGGGGCCAGATGTTTGGGTCGTGTGTGTGTGTAGACCGGAGCCAGATGTTTGGGTCGTGTGTGTGTGTAGACCGGAGCCAGATGTTTGGGTCGTGTGTGTAGACCGGAGCCAGATGTTTGGGTCGTGTGTGTAGACCGAGCCAGATGTTTGGGTCGTGTGTGTAGACCAGAGCCAGATGTTTGGGTCGTGTGTGTGTGTAGACCGGAGCCAGATGTTTGGGTCGTGTGTGTGTAGACCGGGGCCAGATGTTTGGGTCGTGTGTGTAGACCAGAGCCAGATGTTTGGGTCGTGTGTGTAGACCGGAGCCAGATGTTTGGGTCGTGTGTGTAGACCGGAGCCAGATGTTTGGGTCGTGTGTGTAGACCAGAGCCAGATGTTTGGGTCGTGTGTGTAGACCAGAGCCAGATGTTTGGGTCGTGTGTGTGTAGACCGGGGCCAGATGTTTGGGTCGTGTGTGTGTAGACCGGGGCCAGATGTTTGGGTCGTGTGTGTGTGTAGACCGGAGCCAGATGTTTGGGTCGTGTGTGTGTAGACCGGGCCAGATGTTTGGGTCGTGTGTGTGTAGACCGGAGCCAGATGTTTGGGTCGTGTGTGTAGACCGGGGCCAGATGTTTGGGTCGTGTGTGTGTGTAGACCGGAGCCAGATGTTTGGGTCGTGTGTGTAGACCGGAGCCAGATGTTTGGGTCGTGTGTGTAGACCGGAGCCAGATGTTTGGGTCGTGTGTGTGTAGACCGGAGCCAGATGTTTGGGTCGTGTGTGTGTAGACCGGAGCCAGATGTTTGGGTCGTGTGTGTGTAGACCGGAGCCAGATGTTTGGGTCGTGTGTGTGTAGACCGGGCCAGATGTTTGGGTCGTGTGTGTAGACCGGGGCCAGATGTTTGGGTCGTGTGTGTGTAGACCGGAGCCAGATGTTTGGGTCGTGTGTGTGTAGACCGGGGCCAGATGTTTGGGTCGTGTGTGTGTAGACCGGGCCAGATGTTTGGGTCGTGTGTGTGTAGACCGGGCCAGATGTTTGGGTCGTGTGTGTAGACCGGGGCCAGATGTTTGGGTCGTGTGTGTGTAGACCGGGGCCAGATGTTTGGGTCGTGTGTGTAGACCGGAGCCAGATGTTTGGGTCGTGTGTGTGTGTAGACCGGAGCCAGATGTTTGGGTCGTGTGTGTGTAGACCGGAGCCAGATGTTTGGGTCGTGTGTGTAGACCGGAGCCAGATGTTTGGGTCGTGTGTGTGTAGACCGGGGCCAGATGTTTGGGTCGTGTGTGTGTGTAGACCGGAGCCAGATGTTTGGGTCGTGTGTGTGTAGACCGGAGCCAGATGTTTGGGTCGTGTGTGTAGACCGGAGCCAGATGTTTGGGTCGTGTGTGTAGACCGGAGCCAGATGTTTGGGTCGTGTGTGTAGACCGGAGCCAGATGTTTGGGTCGTGTGTGTAGACCGGAGCCAGATGTTTGGGTCGTGTGTGTAGACCAGAGCCAGATGTTTGGGTCGTGTGTGTGTGTAGACCGGAGCCAGATGTTTGGGTCGTGTGTGTGTAGACCGGGCCAGATGTTTGGGTCGTGTGTGTAGACCAGAGCCAGATGTTTGGGTCGTGTGTGTAGACCGGAGCCAGATGTTTGGGTCGTGTGTGTAGACCGGAGCCAGATGTTTGGGTCGTGTGTGTAGACCGGAGCCAGATGTTTGGGGTCGTGTGTGTAGACCGAGCCAGATGTTTGGGTCGTGTGTGTAGACCGGGGCCAGATGTTTGGGTCGTGTGTGTGTGTAGACCGGGCCAGATGTTTGGGTCGTGTGTGTGTGTAGACCGGAGCCAGATGTTTGGGTCGTGTGTGTAGACCGGGCCAGATGTTTGGGTCGTGTGTGTAGACCGGGGCCAGATGTTTGGGTCGTGTGTGTAGACCGGGCCAGATGTTTGGGTCGTGTGTGTAGACCGGGGCCAGATGTTTGGGTCGTGTGTGTAGACCGGGGCCAGATGTTTGGGTCGTGTGTGTGTGTAGACCGGGGCCAGATGTTTGGGTCGTGTGTGTGTAGACCAGAGCCAGATGTTTGGGTCGTGTGTGTGTAGACCGAGCCAGATGTTTGGGTCGTGTGTGTGTAGACCGGAGCCAGATGTTTGGGTCGTGTGTGTGTAGACCGGAGCCAGATGTTTGGGTCGTGTGTGTGTAGACCGGAGCCAGATGTTTGGGTCGTGTGTGTGTAGACCGGAGCCAGATGTTTGGGTCGTGTGTGTAGACCGGAGCCAGATGTTTGGGTCGTGTGTGTAGACCGGGGCCAGATGTTTGGGTCGTGTGTGTGTAGACCGGGGCCAGATGTTTGGGTCGTGTGTGTAGACCGGGGCCAGATGTTTGGGTCGTGTGTGTAGACCGGAGCCAGATGTTTGGGTCGTGTGTGTAGACCGGGGCCAGATGTTTGGGTCGTGTGTGTAGACCGGAGCCAGATGTTTGGGTCGTGTGTGTAGCCCGGGGCCAGATGTTTGGGTCGTGTGTGTAGACCGGAGCCAGATGTTTTGTTGTAATCCACAAGTTAGTAGGGATTATTAGCTAGAGGATCATTACTACAGCACTTAACGAATGACGATTGGAAGTACATGTTAAGTAGACAGACTATGGATCACATATCCAAGAAAGGTCAAGGGATTAAGACCGCAGCTACTTAGCCAAACTAATAATTCCTGGGACGAGGACTCGGGCTTCTAGGAACAAGGTTACCGCTTCTACGGATAAGGTTAATTGCATTATACCTTCCTTGAGAGGCGGGGTGAAATGTTTGAGGCCATGGTTGGCTAAGGACAGTCTGGTTGTAGGAGTGGAACTGACAAGTTCTCGGGTCTCCGTCTGTGGCAGCAACGAAGTGTAGCAGACAGCTATGTGAGAACCTGATGTGATCTTAGGGACCAAGTTAAGTCTGCAGTATGTGAGTATTGAGTGTAAGACTAACCGGGTGTGGAGCGTTGTAGTAATCATTCCGTATTAGGGACTTAGGCGGAAGTTACGAGTGTGGGTGGTGACCGCGGAGGTCAAGTGGTTTATGGGTATTGGAAGTGTATTTAACTAATTAGAGTATGTTAATATGTTATTATTTGTCAGAGTGTGGGTGTGGCACAGGGCCACACCCATCTTTGATGCTACAATTACACAGTCTTAGCAGGCTCCATCAACAGGAACAGCTAAGCCCTCATTTATTTTACTGGATATGTAGTATTCATAATTATTAATCATTGCCATAATACTAGTAGATTAGACCACCATATGTGGTATGATACAATTATATTTATAAGGTAAACAATTTGTGGTTTAAGAAGGAGCCATCTCAAAGTGGTTTAAGCTGCAAATTGTCCCCCCAAAAGTATGTGGGATAATTTCAGGCAGTGTTAATCAAGTACATACAGTTCACTCAATTACTTACCAACTAAGAAAATAAATCAGATAAAACTTTATCTTATTGAAGTCAATTTAAAAAAAGAATGGCTGCCTGGAGTTTTCCCACAATAATCTTTTGGTCAAAATTCTCGGGTTTTCAAAAAAGTAAAGTGGATAATTGTGGTTATTAACATTAACAATTATCAGGAATATACATCAATGTGGACTACAATATGTCTTCAGTGGTGTTCGCTCGTGTTATATTCCTGGTTGGTCACGTGTTTAACATCAACAGTAGTCGGCTAACATGTTAATGTCTCATAGTCTCTGGAATAAGGGTCACGGTAGTACCGTTGGGATCGTTCTCGACGCACAATCCAGAATTCCGGGTTCAAATCCCAAGCGGGACAGAAATGGTTGGGCACATTTCCTTTCACCTAATGCCTCTGTTCACCTAGCAACAAGTAGGTACGCAGCAGTTAGCCAGCATGTTGTGGGGCCGCATCCTGGGGGGGGGGGTCAGTAACTTGACCTTCGGGAGAGGGGGGGGGAAGATAATCCTAACGTGTATGAATACACTCTGGCTGCCTGTCCCCCGACACAATGAATTATTATTATTATGAATTATTCTATCATTCTTCTTCCTCCTCACTGTAGTCTCCACAGTTCTCAGGGGAAAAATAAAGATGTCTTAGAAAATGCAATTTACTGACACTTTGGTGCCAGAGACCCAAGACTGTTCATCATGTCTTCCAACAATGGCCACGTGTTGTGAGCTTCGTGGGAAAGTTATTCACTACTGATGTGAAGGCTTCTCCCCCGTACATTGCTCTCTGCCTCGCTCATTACTCTACTGGTCATCCATCATCACGCTTCAAACACCATTACAAATACCTGCATGGTAATTTACCATCACTTTTATATGGAAGTTTCTGTGTAATGAAACCAAATGCTGGACTCTTTATAAATGGCCTTCACCTCTACTTATTTTATACATTTTAAAATATGAGCTTACCTTGTGGTATGTCACGCTATGAGCTTACCTTGTGGGTATGTCACGCTAAATATGAGCTTACCTTGTGGGTATGTCACGCTAAATATGAGCTTACCTTGTGGGTATGTCACGCTAAATATGAGCTTACCTTGTGGTTATGTCACGCTAAATATGAGCTTACCTTGTGGGTATGTCACGCTAAATATGAGCTTACCTTGTGGGTATGTCACGCTAAATATGAGCTTACCTTGTGGGGTATGTCACGCTAAATATGAGCTTACCTTGTGGGTATGTCACGCTAAATATGAGCTTACCTTGTGGGTATGTCACGCTAAATATGAGCTTACCTTGTGGGTATGTCACGCTAAATATGAGCTTACCTTGTGGGGTATGTCACGCTAAATATGAGCTTACCTTGTGGGTATGTCACGCTAAAATAACTGTCACATGCCCCTTCCCCCCTCTCCCCCCCCCCCCTTCCCACCGTCGGAACGCCAACAGGTACAGATTTCATCTTTAATTTACTCCAACGTCTTAAATATTCAACAAAGCTTTCACAGCACGAATGAGGAGCAAAACGTGTATCTTGATCTCTCAAGCTGATTCCCTAAAAAACAATTTTTTTATAAATATGGATAAAAAGCGGAGATAAGCTATGGAAGATGAGCTTATCGTAGGAAACTGTTTCGTGATTGGAGTTTAGCACATTGGAGATATATAGAATAAATCTGAGAAAACCTTGACAGAAACCTTGACGCAGGTCTGAGTTATCTTCACTTTCCTGTCAGTAATGACCTATTTTTTCAGGAATTAAGAACAAGTGAAGTGTTGCTGTATAAGCTCTGTCTTGCAGGCCGGACTCTTGCATTGTTGTATATATTTACTGTATTATAAGTTAACTGTATTGACCTTCGAAATATTTATAAAATCGTGCCTTAAAGTTGTGGATGGAGGTCACTTTAAACACTTCTTTGGTGATTGTAGTCCATATGTTGTCCATCCGTACTTATATTGTCCATCCGTACTTATATTGTCCATCCGTACTTATATAGACCATCCGTACTTATATTGTCCATCCGTACTTATATTGACCATCCGTACTTATATTGTCCATCCGTACTTATATTGTCCATCCGTACTTACATTGACCATCCGTACTTATATTGTCCATCCGTACTTATATTGACCATCCGTACTTATATTGACCATCCGTACTTATATTGTCCATCCGTACTTATATTGTCCATCCGTACTTATATTGACCATTCGTACTTATATTGACCATACGTACTTATATTGACCATCCGTACTTATATTGACCATCTGTACTTATGTTGACCATCTGTACTTATGTTGACCATCCGTACTTATGTTGACCATCTGTACTTATGTTGACCATCTGTACTTATGTTGACCATCTGTACTTATGTTGACCATCTGTACTTATGTTGACCATCTGTACTTATGTTGACCATCTGTACTTATATGACCATCCGTACTTATGTTGACCATCTGTACTTATGTTGACCATCCGTACTTATGTTGACCATCCGTACTTATGTTGACCATCCGTACTTATATTGACCATCCGTACTTATGTTGACCATCTGTACTTATATTGACCATCCGTACTTATATTGACCATCCGTACTTATGTTGACCATCTGTACTTATGTTGACCATCGTACTTATATGACCATCCGTACTTATATTGACCATCCGTACTTATGTTGACCATCTGTACTTATATTGACCATCCGTACTTATTGACCATCGTACTTATATTGACCATCCGTACTTATATTGACCATCCGTACTTATATTGACCATCCGTACTTATATTGACCATCCGTACTTATGTTGACCATCCGTACTTATATTGACCATCCGTACTTATGTTGACCATCCGTACTTATATTGACCATCCGTACTTATATTGACCATCCGTACTTATGTTGACCATCCGTACTTATATTGACCATCCGTACTTATTTGACCATCCGTACTTATATTGACCATCCGTACTTATGTTGACCATCTGTACTTATATTGACCATCCGTACTTATATTGACCATCCGTACTTATATTGACCATCCGTACTTATATTGACCATCCGTACTTATGTTGACCATCCGTACTTATATTGACCATCCGTACTTATGTTGACCATCCGTACTTATATTGACCATCCGTACTTATATTGACCATCCGTACTTATTTTGACCATCCGTACTTATATTGACCATCCGTACTTATATTGACCATCCGTACTTATATTGACCATCCGTACTTATATTGACCATCCGTACTTATATTGACCATCCGTACTTATATTGACCATCCGTACTTATATTGTCCATCCGTACTTATATTGACCATCCGTACTTATGTGACCATCCGTACTTATATTGACCATCCGTACTTTATTGACCATCCGTACTTATATTGACCATCCGTACTTATATTGACCATCCGTACTTATATTGTCCATCCGTACTTATGTTGACCATCCGTACTTATGTGACCATCCGTACTTATTTGACCATCTGTACTTATATTGACCATCCGTACTTATATTGACCATCCGTACTTATGTTGACCATCCGTACTTATATTGACCATCCGTACTTATATTGACCATCCGTACTTATATTGACCATCCGTACTTATGTTGACCATCCGTACTTATATTGACCATCCGTACTTATATTGACCATCTGTACTTATATTGACCATCCGTACTTATATTGACCATCCGTACTTATGTTGACCATCCGTACTTATATTGCCATCCGTACTTATGTTGACCATCCGTACTTATGTTGACCATCCGTACTTATGTTGACCATCCTGTACTTATATGACCATCCGTACTTATATTGACCATCCGTACTTATGTTGACCATCCGTACTTATATTGCCATCCGTACTTATATTGACCATCCGTACTTATATTGACCATCTGTACTTATATTGACCATCCGTACTTATGTTGACCATCCGTACTTATGTTGACCATCCGTACTATATTGACCATCCGTACTTATATTGACCATCCGTACTATATTGACCATCCGTACTTATTGACCATCCGTACTTATATTGACCATCGTACTTATATTGTCCATCCGTACTTATGTTGACCATCTGTACTTATATTGTCCATCCGTACTTATGTTGACCATCCGTACTTATGTTGACCATCCGTACTTATATTGTCCATCCGTACTTATATTGACCATCCGTACTTATATTGACCATCCGTACTTATACTGACCATCTGTACTTATGTTGACCATCTGTACTTATATTGACCATCCGTACTTATATTGACCATCCGTACTTATATTGACCATTGTACTTATATTGTCCATCCGTACTTATGTTGACCATCCGTACTTATGTTGACCATCCGTACTTATGTTGACCCATCTGTACTTATGTTGACCATCTGTACTTATATTGTCCATCCGTACTT
>WNGS01165901.1:28997-49538 GCA_020271785.1 Procambarus virginalis | reverse complement strand
TAAGTACAGATGGTCAACATAAGTACGGATGGACAATATAAGTACGGATGGACAATATAAGTACGGATGGTCAACATAAGTACGGATGGACAATATAAGTACAGATGGTCAATATAAGTACAGATGGTCAACATAAGTACGGATGGACAATATAAGTACGGATGGTCAATATAAGTACGGATGGTCAATATAAGTACGGATGGTCAATATAAGTACGGATGGACAATATAAGTACGGATGGACAATATAAGTACAGATGGTCAATATAACTACGGATGGTCAATATAAGTACGGATGGTCAATATAAGTACGGATGGACAATATAAGTACGGATGGACAATATAAGTACGGATGGTCAATATAAGTACAGATGGTCAATATAAGTACAGATGGTCAACATAAGTACAGATGGTCAACATAAGTACGGATGGACAATATAAGTACGGATGGTCAATATAAGTACAGATGGTCAACATAAGTACAGATGGTCAACATAAGTACAGATGGTCAACATAAGTATGGATGGTCAACATAAGTACGGATGGTCAACATAAGTACAGATGGTCAACATAAGTACAGATGGTCAACATAAGTACGGATGGTCAACATAAGTACGGATGGTCAACATAAGTACAGATGGTCAACATAAGTACGGATGGTCAATATAAGTACAGATGGTCAACATAAGTACAGATGGTCAACATAAGTACGGATGGTCAACATAAGTACGGATGGTCAACATAAGTATGGATGGTCAACATAAGTACGGATGGTCAACATAAGTACGGATGGTCAACATAAGTACGGATGGTCAACATAAGTACAGATGGTCAATATAAGTTTGGATGGTCAATATAAGTACGGATGGTCAATATAAGTACGGATGGTCAATATAAGTACGGATGGTCAATATAAGTACGGATGGTCAATATAAGTACGGATGGACAATATAAGTACGGATGGTCAATATAAGTACGGATGGACAATATAAGTACGGATGGTCAATATAAGTACGGATGGACAATATAAGTACGGATGGACAATATAAGTACGGATGGACAATATAAGTACGGATGGTCTATATAAGTACGGATGGTCTATATAAGTACGGATGGACAATATAAGTACGGATGGACAATATAAGTACGGATGGACAACATATGGACTACAATCACCAAAGAAGTGTTTAAAGTGACCTCCATCCACAACTTTAAGGCACGATTTTATAAATATTTCGAAGGTCAATACAGTTAACTTATAATACAGTAAATATATATACAACAATGCAAGAGTCCCGCCTGCAAGACAGAGCTTATACAGCAACACTTCACTTGTTCTTAATTCCTGAAAAAATAGGTCATTACTGACAGGAAAGTGAAGATAACTCAGACCTGCGTCAAGGTTTCTGTCAAGGTTTTCTCAGATTTATTCTATATATCTCCAATGTGCTAAACTCCAATCACGAAACAGTTTCCTACGATAAGCTCATGTTCCATAGCTTATCTCCGCTTTTTATCCATATTTATAAAAAAATAGTTTTTTAGGGAATCAGCTTGAGAGATCAAGATACACGTTTTGCTCCTCATTCGTGCTGTGAAAGCTTTGTTGAATATTTAAGACGTTGGAGTAAATTAAAGATGAAATCTGTACCTTGAGGCGTTCCGACGGTGGGAAGGGGGGGGGGAGAGGGGGGAAGGGGCATGTGACAGTTATTTTAGCGTGACATACCCACAAGGTAAGCTCATATAGCGTGACATACCCACAAGGTAAGCTCATATTTAGCGTGACATACCCACAAGGTAAGCTCATATTTAGCGTGACATACCCACAAGGTAAGCTCATATTTAGCGTGACATACCCACAAGGTAAGCTCATATTTAGCGTGACATACCCACAAGGTAAGCTCATATTTAGCGTGACATACCCACAAGGTAAGCTCATATTTAGCGTGACATACCCACAAGGTAAGCTCATATTTAGCGTGACATACCCACAAGGTAAGCTCATATAGCGTGACATAACCACAAGGTAAGCTCATATTTAGCGTGACATACCCACAAGGTAAGCTCATATTTAGCGTGACATACCCACAAGGTAAGCTCATATTTAGCGTGACATACCCACAAGGTAAGCTCATATTTAGCGTGACATACCCACAAGGTAAGCTCATATTTAGCGTGACATACCCACAAGGTAAGCTCATATTTAGCGTGACATACCCACAAGGTAAGCTCATATTTAGCGTGACATACCCACAAGGTAAGCTCATATTTAGCGTGACATAACCACAAGGTAAGCTCATATTTAGCGTGACATAACCACAAGGTAAGCTCATATTTAGCGTGACATACCCACAAGGTAAGCTCATATTTAGCGTGACATACCCACAAGGTAAGCTCATATTTAGCGTGACATACCCACAAGGTAAGCTCATATTTAGCGTGACATACCCACAAGGTAAGCTCATATTTAGCGTGACATAACCACAAGGTAAGCTCATATTTAGCGTGACATACCACAAGGTAAGCTCATATTTAGCGTGACATACCCACAAGGTAAGCTCATATTTAGCGTGACATACCACAAGGTAAGCTCATATTTAGCGTGACATACCCACAAGGTAAGCTCATATTTAGCGTGACATACCCACAAGGTAAGCTCATATTTAGCGTGACATAACCACAAGGTAAGCTCATATTTAGCGTGACATACCCACAAGGTAAGCTCATATTTAGCGTGACATACCCACAAGGTAAGCTCATATTTAGCGTGACATACCCACAAGGTAAGCTCATATTTAGCGTGACATACCCACAAGGTAAGCTCATATTTAGCGTGACATAACCACAAGGTAAGCTCATATTTAGCGTGACATACCCACAAGGTAAGCTCATATTTAGCGTGACATACCCACAAGGTAAGCTCATATTTAGCGTGACATAACCACAAGGTAAGCTCATATTTAGCGTGACATACCCACAAGGTAAGCTCATATTTAGCGTGACATACCCACAAGGTAAGCTCATATTTAGCGTGACATACCCACAAGGTAAGCTCATATTTAGCGTGACATAACCACAAGGTAAGCTCATATTTAGCGTGACATAACCACAAGGTAAGCTCATATTTAGCGTGACATACCCACAAGGTAAGCTCATATTTAGCGTGACATACCCACAAGGTAAGCTCATATTTAGCGTAACATAACCACAAGGTAAGCTCATATTTAGCGTAACATAACCACAAGGTAAGCTCATATTTAGCGTGACATACCCACAAGGTAAGCTCATATTTAGCGTGACATACCCACAAGGTAAGCTCATATTTAGCGTGACATACCCACAAGGTAAGCTCATATTTAGCGTAACATAACCACAAGGTAAGCTCATATTTAGCGTGACATAACCACAAGGTAAGCTCATATTTAGCGTGACATAACCACAAGGTAAGCTCATATTTAGCGTGACATAACCACAAGGTAAGCTCATATTTAGCGTGACATAACCACAAGGTAAGCTCATATTTAGCGTGACATAACCACAAGGTAAGCTCATATTTAGCGTGACATACCCACAAGGTAAGCTCATATTTAGCGTGACACAACCACAAGGTAAGCTCATATTTAGCGTGACATAACCACAAGGTAAGCTCATATTTAGCGTGACATACCCACAAGGTAAGCTCATATTTAGCGTGACATAACCACAAGGTAAGCTCATATTTAGCGTGACATAACCACAAGGTAAGCTCATATTTAGCGTGACATACCACAAGGTAAGCTCATATTTAGCGTGACATACCCACAAGGTAAGCTCATATTTAGCGTGACATAACCACAAGGTAAGCTCATATTTAGCGTGACATACCACAAGGTAAGCTCATATTTAGCGTGACATACCCACAAGGTAAGCTCATATTTAGCGTGACACAACCACAAGGTAAGCTCATATTTAGCGTGACATAACCACAAGGTAAGCTCATATTTAGCGTGACATAACCACAAGGTAAGCTCATATTTAGCGTGACACAACCACAAGGTAAGCTCATATTTAGCGTGACATAACCACAAGGTAAGCTCATATTTAGCGTGACACAACCACAAGGTAAGCTCATATTTAGCGTGACATAACCACAAGGTAAGCTCATATTTAGCGTGACATAACCACAAGGTAAGCTCATATTTAGCGTGACATAACCACAAGGTAAGCTCATATTTAGCGTGACATAACCACAAGGTAAGCTCATATTTAGCGTGACATAACCACAAGGTAAGCTCATATTTAGCGTGACATAACCACAAGGTAAGCTCATATTTAGCGTGACATACAACCACAAGGTAAGCTCATATTTAGCGTGACACAACCACAAGGTAAGCTCATATTTAGCGTGACATACCACAAGGTAAGCTCATATTTAGCGTGACATACCCACAAGGTAAGCTCATATTTAGCGTGACACAACCACAAGGTAAGCTCATATTTAGCGTGACATAACCACAAGGTAAGCTCATATTTAGCGTGACATACCACAAGGTAAGCTCATATTTAGCGTGACATACCCACAAGGTAAGCTCATATTTAGCGTGACATAACCACAAGGTAAGCTCATATTTAGCGTGACAACCACAAGGTAAGCTCATATTTAGCGTGACATACCCACAAGGTAAGCTCATATTTAGCGTGACATAACCACAAGGTAAGCTCATATTTAGCGTGACATACCCACAAGGTAAGCTCATATTTAGCGTGACATACCCACAAGGTAAGCTCATATTTAGCGTGACACAACCACAAGGTAAGCTCATATATAGCGTGACATAACCACAAGGTAAGCTCATATTTAGCGTGACATACCCACAAGGTAAGCTCATATTTAGCGTGACATAACCACAAGGTAAGCTCATATTTAGCGTGACACAACCACAAGGTAAGCTCATATTTAGCGTGACACAACCACAAGGTAAGCTCATATTTAGCGTGACACAACCACAAGGTAAGCTCATATTTAGCGTGACATAACCACAAGGTAAGCTCATATTTAGCGTGACATACCCACAAGGTAAGCTCATATTATAAAATGTATAAAATAAGTAGAGGTGAAGGCCATTTATAGAGTCCATCATTTGGTTTCATAACCCAGACATTTCCATATAAAAGTGATGGTAAATTACCATGCAGGTATTTGTAATGGTGTTTGAAGCGTGATGATGGATGACCAGTAGAGTAATGAGCGAGGCAGAGAGCAATGTACGGGGGAGAAGCCTTCACATCAGTAGTGAATAACTTTCCCACGAAGCTCACAACACGTGGCCATTGTTGGAAGACATGATGAACAGTCTTGGGTCTCTGGCACCAAACTGTCAGTAAATTGCATTTTCTAAGACATCTTTATTTTTCCCCTGAGAACTGTGGAGACTACAGTGAGGAGCAAGAAAAATGATATAATAATTCATAATAATAATAATTCATTGTGTCGGGGGACAGGCAGCCAGAGTGTATTCATACGCGTTAGGCTTATCTTCCCCCCCCCCTCCCGAAGGTCAAGTTACTGACCCCCCCCCCCCCAGGATGCGACCCCACAACATGCTGGCTAACTTCTGCGTACCTACTTGTTGCTAGGTGAACAGAGGCATTAGGTGAAAGGAAATGTGCCCATCCTTATCTGTCCCGCCTGGAATTCGAAACCGGAATTCTCTACTGTGCGTCGAGAACGATCCCAACTGTACTACCGTGACCCCTATTTCAAGGACTATAAGACATTAACATGTTAGCCGACTACTGTTGATGTTAAACACGTGACCAACCAGGAATATAACACGAGCTAACATCACTGAAAACATATCTTCGTCCACATTGATGAATATTTCTCCTAATTGTCAGTGTTAATAACCGCAATTAACCACTTTATCATTCTTTACCATTTGAAAACCCGAGAATTTTAACCCAAAGACAAAGTTTTACTAGACACAGACGCAGTTGAAAGCTTAAGGTGACTGAGAAGAGCTTGAGTTGACTGATGAAAGCCACTGAAAGCTTTGAATAAAGACACACATGATTATTAAGGTCCAGTGCGGCGAACTTTGACCACAGAAAATATTTGACACAAAGCACACCTGTGTAAGTTGTGTTCTTTTTTTTTGCTGTCACGACTGCAATGCGTACGTCGTCAATGTACATGTGGCAGACGCTTCACGAAGCTGTCGGAATTAGCAGAATAGAAAATACGAGAGCAACCGTACAGGGCCTGGGAGCAAGGTCGAGTTAGAGTCCTTGTGGGTCTTTTCTCAGACTAGCCTCACCTGGTCCTGCTCCACGTTGGTCGTTGGAATCTCCTCAATGATGTAACACTTTAAGGAACTCCTAGGGTCCTCATCAAATTTATAGTTTAGTGACTTACAGGCAACTCGGTGTTGAAGACACTTAGAGCTGAAGGCTTGAGTAATATTGGCAGTATTCAGAAGTGGTTCAACGGAAACACCGCATAAAGCTTAACAGTAGTTTATTTACTAACTTAACCACTAATACACAGGGTGCTTGATTTACTTTCGATTGGCGTCAGCAAAGCTATGGTTGCATTAGCGAGACTCTTGACGTCTGGCTAATCGACTCGTATCCACTCGTGGAGAAACACCTAACTTAACACAGTTGACAGCCAATCATTAACACGGCAACCTAACTGCCGGTATGCAAAGGGATCACAAGAGTTCCAACCGGATACTCGGTAATGATGATATGCAATAAACACAATAATAATCACACAATAACTAAATGTGTGGTGAATGTGAAGCTCACATCCACAGACGAGTGAAATGCTGTGATACCACACAGATAAACACGCATACACCGTCGATTCACCTATAACCTGCGACAGGTATAAGAAGGTGAGAACTGTGGTTGATCCCTCAGATCAACACAGACACAATAAAACAATGACAAGATCTTGTACTTACAGATAAGGTACCTTTCCTTACGCACTCACTCAGACTCGTTTATACAAGCACTCGTAGGTGGCCTGATAGCTGGTTTCGCTCGTAGACACGGAGGGTACTCGCAGTATTTTTGAGATGATTTCGTGAGTAGGGCGTGCTGTATGCTTAACAGACACACGCGCACACACTGGCACTGACGGTGCGTGAGGTGGTGACGTTACGTAGGAGCTAGGGCGGCGGCGGGCGCTCGAGGTACTGAGGTACACGCTCAGGATGAGTGGCAGTACCATGCACTACACTGTACACTGTGGTAATGTCACACACAGATTACTTAGGCGGCGGCACTGCCTTAGTTCACTCTAGGTCACTCACGACGATCGTTGTCACCAGGGGTTACCTGATACCAGTCTGTTTCGCTCTGGAGATTTGTCACTTTAGGCTTCTAAACAATATATTCCCACTCGTGATTCTGGCGAGTGTGTGGTATATCGCAAAGACGCTGAGTTAACTTGACGGTGAGGGATAGACGGTGATCAGTCTATTGGCCCGTAGAACAGAACACTTCCTCTGGGTATGGTCGCTCTCACGTGAATGAGTTTGCAAGGGTGCCGGGCATCTCGTGGCACACAACACAAAAGGAGTTACAATTTGACCAATAGCATTGCAGCAAATGAGCGGGAACCAATCATATTAGCTCGTTCGATGAGCAGTAGCAGGAGTGACGTCATGAACACGTCATAGCTGTTATTCAACATCGCGCCGGTTGACCCGGAGGTCAGACGCTGCTGGCGTCTCCCCTCGGTCCCACGCGGGCACCAGCCATGTACTCACTGACCCTTGATGGACAGTATGCTTAACACTTTCCTGTATCTACTTCCTGCCTAGACATACGGCGGCCTACATATTACGAAAGTATTCCTGGTTAAATGGGCATTCTGGAGATACCCAACATGCCAGAAAACTATCCAGGATTAAGGGAAATAGGCTTTGTGCACAAGATCATTGCAAAGTGCACTGCAATGAGCCATTCAAGTCAGCTGTGGGAGGATCTTGGGAGACATACTCCCACAGTAAGTTGTGGTGAATGTTGGCTGTGGTGGTGGTCACGCTGGGTCAAGTGTCCGGTGCTGGGGTCAAGTGTCTGGTGCTGGGGTCAAGTGTCTGGTGCTGGGGTCGAGTGTCTGGTGCTGGGGTCAAGTGTCCGGTGCTGGGGTCAAGTGTCTGGTGCTGGGGTCAAGTGTCTGGTGCTGGGGTCGAGTGTCTGGTGCTGGGGTCAAGTGTCCGGTGATGGGTCGAGTGTCCGGTGCTGGGGTCAAGTGTCCGGTGCTGGGGTCAAGTGTCCGGTGCTGGGGTCAAGTGTCCGGTGCTGGGGTCAAGTGTCTGGTGCTGGGGTCGAGTGTCTGGTGCTGGGGTCAAGTGTCCGGTGATGGGGTCAAGTGTCCGGTGCTGGGGTCAAGTGTCAGGTGCTGGGATCAAGTGTCTGGTGCTGGGGTCAAGTGTCTGGTGCTGGGGTCAAGTGTCTGGTGCTGGGGTCAAGTGTCAGGTGCTGGGATCAAGTGTCTGGTGCTGGGGTCAAGTGTCTGGTGCTGGGGTCAAGTGTCTGATGCTGGGGTCAAGTGTCTGGTGCTGAGATCAAGTGTCTGGTGCTGAGGTCAAGTGTCTGGTGCTGGGGTCAAGTGTCTGGTGCTGGGGTCGAGTGTCTGGTGCTGGAGTCGAGTGTCTGGTGCTGGGGTCGAGTGTCCGGTGCTGGGGTCACGTGTCTGGTGCTGGGGTCAAGTGTCTGGTGCTGGGGTTAAGTGTCCGGTGCTGGGGTCAGTGTCTGGTGCTGGGGTCGAGTGTCTGGTGCTGGGGTCAAGTGTCTGGTGCTGGGGGTCAAGTGTCTGGTGCTGGGGTCGAGTGTCCTGTGCTGGGGTCGAGTGTCTGGTGCTGGGGTAAGTGTCCGGTGCTCGGGGTCGAGTGTCTGGTGCTGGGGTCGAGTGTCCGGTGCTGGGGTCGAGTGTCCTGTGCTGGGGTCAAGTGTCTGGTGCTGGGGTCGAGTGTCTGGTGCTCGGGGGTCGAGTGTCTGGTGCTCGGGGTCGTGTGTCCGGTGCTCGGGTCGAGTGTCTGGTGCTGGGGTCGAGTGTCTGGTGCTCGGGGTCGAGTGTCCGGTGCTCGGGGTCGAGTGTCTGGTGCTCGGGGTCGAGTGTCGGGTGCTCGGGGTCGAGTGTCTGGTGCTCGGGGTCTAGTGTCTGGTGCTCGGGGGTCAAGTGTCGGTGCTCGGGGTCAAGTGTCTGGTGCTCGGGGTCAAGTGTCTGGTGCTGGGGNCTGTGTGTGTGTGGTGTGTGTGTTACACGTACTCACCTAGTTGTGCTTGCGGGGGTTGAGCTCTGGCTCTTTGGTCCCGCCTCTCAACCGTCAATCAACAGGTGTACAGTTTCCTGAGCCTACTGGGCTCTATCATATCTACACTTGAAACTGTGTATGGAGTCAGCCTCCACCACATCGCTTCCTAATGCATTCCATTTGTCAACCACTCTGACACTAAAAAAGTTCTTTCTAATATCTCTGTGGCTCATTTGGGCACTCAGTTTCCACCTGTGTCCCCTAGTGCGTGTGCCCCTTGTGTTAAACAGCCTGTCTTTATCAACCCTGTCGATTCCCCTGAGAATCTTGAATGTGGTGATCATGTCCCCCCTAACTCTTCTGTCTTCCAACGAAGTGAGGTTTAATTCCTGCAGTCGCTCCTCGTAGCTCATACCTCTCAGCTCGGGTACTAGTCTGGTGGCAAACCTTTGAACCTTTTCCAGTTTAGTCTTATGCTTGACTAGATAGGGACTCCATGCTGGAGCCGCATACTCCAGGATTGGTCTGACATATGTGGTATATAATGTTCTGAAAGATTCCTTACACAAGTTTCTAAAGGCCGTTCTTATGTTAGCCAACCTGGCATATGCTGCTGATGTTATCCTCTTGATATGAGCTTCAGGGGACAGGTCTGGCGTGATATCAACCCCCAGGTCTTTCTCTCTCTCTGACTCTTGAAGTATTTCATCTCCCAAATGATACCTTGTATCTGGTCTCCTGCTTCCTACCCCTATCTTCATTACATTACATTTGCTTGGGTTAAACTCTAACAGCCATTTGTTCGACCATTCCTGCAGCTTGTCCAGGTCTTCTTGAAGTCTCAAGCTGTCCTCCTCTGTCTTAATCCTTCTCATAATTTTGGCGTCGTCAGCAAACATTGAGAGGAATGAGTCTATACCCTCTGGGAGATCATTTACGTATATCAGAAACAGGATAGGTCCAAGTACAGAGCCCTGTGGGACTCCACTGGTGACTTCACGCCAGTCTGAGGTCTCACCCCTCACTGTAACTCTCTGCTTCCTATTGCTTAGGTACTCCCTTATCCACTGGAGCGCCCTACCTGTTACTCCTGCCTGTTTCTCCAGCTTATGCATCAACCTTTTATGGGGTACTGTGTCAAAGGCTTCCGACAGTCCAAAAAAATGCAGTCCGCCCACCCTTCTCTTTCTTGCTTAATTCTTGTCACCTGATCGTAGAATTCTATCAAGCCTGTAAGGCAAGATTTACCCTCCCTGAACCCATGTTGATGGGTTGTCACGAAGTCTCTTCTCTCCAGATGTGTTACTAGGTTTTTCTCACAATCTTCTCCATCACCTTGCATGGTATACAAGTTAAGGACACTGGCCTGTAGTTCAGTGCCTCTTGTCTGTCACCCTTTTTGTATATTGGTACTACATTAGCAGTCTTCCATATTTCTGGTAGGTCCCCCGTTTCCAGTGACTTACTATACACTATGGAGAGTGGTAAGCAAAGTGCTCCTGCACACTCTTTCAATACCCATGGCGAGATTCCATCCGGCCCAACAGCTTTTCTCACATCCAGCTCCAATAGGTGCTTTTTGACCTCATCTCTTGTAATTTCGAACCTATCCAAGGTCACCTGGTTTGCTGCCACCTCTCCCAGCGCCGTGATATCTCCCTGTTCTATTGTAAAGACCTCCTGGAACCTTTTGTTGAGTTCTTCACACACCTCTTTGTCATTCTCTGTGTACCTGTCCTCGCCCACCCTAAGTTTAATCACCTGTTCCTTCACTGTTGTCTTCCTCCTGATGTGACTGTGTAGTAGCTTTGGTTCAGTCTTGGCTTTATTAGCTATATCATTTTCATACCTTTTCTCAGCTGCTCTTCTCACACTGACATACTCGTTCCTGGTTCTCTGGTATCTCTCTCTACTTTCTGGTGTTCTGTTATTACGGAAGTTCCTCCATGCCCTTTTGTTCAGCTCCTTTGCTTTCATACATTCCCTATTAAACCACGGATTCTTCCTTTGCTTCTCTGTTTTTTCCTGTTGGGCTGGGACAAACCTGCTTACAGCCTCCTGACATTTTTGGGTGACATAGTCCATCATGTCTTGTATGGACTTGGTTCCGAGTTCTGTGTCCCAATGTATATCCCATAGGAATTTATTCATCTCCTCATAGTTTCCCATTCTGTACGCCAGCCCTTTGGTTCCCAGTTCTTTTTTGGGGTGATAATTCCTAGCTCAACCAGGTACTCAAAGCTCAATACACTATGATCACTCATTCCCAAGGGGGCTTCCAACTTAACTTCCCTTATATCCGACTCATTTAGGGTAAATATCAGATCAAGCAAGGCTGGTTCATCCCCTCCTCTCATTCTTGTCGGTCCCTTGACGTGTTGACTTAGAAAGTTTCTTGTTGCCACATCCAGCAGCTTAGCTCTCCATGTGTCTGGGCCTCCGTGTGGGTCTCTGTTCCCCCAATCTATCTTCCCATGGTTGAAGTCTCCCATGATTAGTGTGTATTCACCTAGTTGTGTGTGTGTGTGTGTACTCACTTAGTTGTGTTTGCGGGGATTGAGCTCTGGCTCTTTCATCCCGCCTCTCAACCGTCAATCAACTGATGTACAGATTCCTGAGCCAACTGGGCTCTGTCATATCTACATTTGAAACTGTGTATGGAGTCAGCCTCCACCACATCACTTCCTAGTGCATTCCATTTACTAACTACTCTGACACTGAAAAAGTTCTTTCTAATGTCTCTGTGGCTCATTTGGGTACACAACTTCCACCTGTGTAATTACCTAAGTGTAGTTACAGGATGAGAGCTACGCTCGTGGTGTCCCGTCTTCCCAGCACTCTTTGTCATATAACGCTTTGAAACTACTGACGGTCTTGGCCTCCACCACCTTTTCACCTAACTTGTTCCAACCGTTTACCACTCTATTTGCGAAAGTGAATTTTCTTATAGTTCTTCGGCATCAGTGTTTAGCTAGTTTAAATCCATGACCTCTTGTTCTTGAAGTTCCAGGTCTCAGGAAATCTTCCCTGTCGATTTTATCAATTCCTGTTACTATTTTGTACGTAGTGATCATATCACCTCTTTTTCTTCTGTCTTCTAGTTTTGGCATGTTTAATGCCTCTAACCTCTCCTTGTAGCTCTTGCCCTTCAGTTCTGGGAGCTACTTAGTAGCATGTCTTTGCACCTTTTCCAGTTTGTTGATGTGCTTCTTAAGATATGGACACCACACAACCGCTGCATATTCTAGTTTTGGTCTAACAAAAGTCATGAACAATTTCTTCAGTATATCGCCATCCATGTATTTAAAAGCAATTCTGAAGTTAGAAAGTGTAGCATAGGCCCCTCGCACAATATTCTTTATGTGGTCCTCAGGTGATAGTTTTCTATCTAGAATCACCCCTAGATCTCTTTCTTTATCAGAATTCTTTAAAGATTTCTCACATAATATATAGGTTGTGTGGGGTCTATGTTCTCCTGTTCCACATTCCATAACATGGTATTTATTAACATTAAATTCCATTTGCCAAGTGGTGCTCCATATACTTATTTTATTCAGGTCTTCTTGAAGGGCATGACAATCATCTAAATTTCTTATCCTTCCTATTATCTTAGCATCATCAGCAAACATGTTCATATAATTCTGTATACCAACTGGTAGATCATTTATGTAGACAATAAACATCACTGGTGCAAGAACTGAACCCTGTGGTTCAGTACTTGCACCAGTGATGTTTATTGTCTACATAAATGCTCCTGTCTACATAAATGGCAAGTGTTCCCTTGTGCGTGTGCCACCCGTGTTAAATAATCCATCTTTGTCCACCCTGTCAATTCCCCTGAGAATTTTGTATGTGGTGATCATGTCCCCCCTAGCTCTTCTGTCTTCCAGCGACGTGAGGTGCAGTTCACGTAGTCTGTCCTCATAACTAATGCCTCTTAGTTCTGGGACTAACCTAGTGGCATACCTCTGAACTTTTTCCAGCTTCGTCTTGTGCTTGACTAGGTATGGACTCCATGCTGGGGCTGCATACTCCAGGATTGACCTTACATATGTGGTATACAAGGTTCTGAAGGATTCCTTATACAGGTTTCTGAAAGCAGTTCTGATGTTAGCCAGCCTTGCATAGGCCGCTGATGTTATTCTTTTGATATGGGCTTCAGCAGACAGGTTTGGCGTGATATCAACTATCAGATCTTTCTCTCTGTCCGTTTCGTGAAGGACTTCATCTCCCATTCGGTATCCAGTGACTGGCCTCCTAGTTCCTCCTAGTTTCATTACCTTACATTTACTTGGGTTGAACTTTAGTAGCCATTTGTCGGACCATTCCTTCAGTTTGTCAAGGTCATCTTGTAGCCTCATACTATCCTCCTCTGTCCTGATCCTCCTCATAATTTTCGCATCATCAGCAAACATCGAGAGGAACGAGTCAATTCCTTCTGTAAGATCATTTACGTATATCAGAAACAGTATAGGTCCAAGGACTGATCCCTGTGGGACTCCACTGGTGACTCCCCGCCACTCCGAGACCTCACCCCTCACGGTGACTCGCTGTGTCCTGTTGCTTAGGTACTCTCTTTTCCAGTGGAGTACCTTCCCTTTCACTCCTGCCTGCATCTCCAGTTTGTGCACTATTCTCTTATGTGGTACTGTGTCAAAAGCTTTCTGGCAGTCCAGAAATATGCAGTCTGCCCAGCCCTCTCTCTCTTGCCTGATTTTTGTTGCCTGGTCATAGAACTCAATTAATCCTGTTAGGCATGATTTGCCATCTCTGAACCCATGTTGATGATGTGTTACAAAGTTCTTTTGTTCCAGATGTTCCAAAAGCTTTTTTCGCACAATCTTTTCCATCATCTTGCGTGCGTGCGTGCGTGTGTGTGTGTGTGCGCTTGTGTTTACTCACCTAGTTGTATTCCCCTAGTTGTGCTTACGGGGGATGAGCTCTGCTCTTTCGGCCCGCCTCTCAACTGTCAATCAATCGACTGTTAGTAACTACTAACTATATTTTTTCTCACGCACACACTCAAGGAAGCAGTCAGTAACAGCTGTCTAACTCTCAGGTACCTATTTACTGCTGGTAACAGAAGCATCAGGGTTAAAGAACCTCTGCCCATTTGTCTCTACCGGCACCGGGAATCGAACCCGGGCCACAGGATTAAGAGTCCCCCGCGCTGTCCACTCAGTTACGGATGGTCAACATAAGTACAGATGGTCAACATAAGTACAGATGGTCAACATAAGTACAGATGGTCAACATAAGTACAGATGGTCAATATAAGTACAGATGGTCAACATAAGTACAGATGGTCAATATAAGTACAGATGGTCAACATAAGTACAGATGGTCAACATAAGTACAGATGGTCAATATAAGTACGGATGGACAATATAAGTACGGATGGACAATATAAGTACGGATGGACAATATAAGTACAGATGGTCAATATAAGTACAGATGGTCAACATAAGTACAGATGGTCAATATAAGTACGGATGGACAATATAAGTACGGATGGACAACATAAGTACAGATGGTCAACATAAGTACGGATGGACAATATAAGTACAGATGGTCAACATAAGTACAGATGGTCAATATAAGTACGGATGGTCAACATAAGTACAGATGGTCAACATAAGTACAGATGGTCAATATAAGTACAGATGGTCAACATAAGTACAGATGGTCAATATAAGTACAGATGGTCAATATAAGTACAGATGGTCAACATAAGTACAGATGGTCAATATAAGTACAGATGGTCAACATAAGTACAGATGGTCAATATAAGTACAGATGGTCAATATAAGTACGGATGGTCAATATAAGTACGGATGGACAATATAAGTACGGATGGACAATATAAGTACAGATGGTCAATATAAGTACAGATGGTCAACATAAGTACATATGGTCAACATAAGTACAGATGGTCAACATAATTACAGATGGTCAATATAAGTACGGATGGACAATATAAGTACGGATGGTCAACATAAGTACAGATGGTCAACATAAGTACAGATGGTCAACATAAGTACAGATGGTCAACATAAGTACGGATGGTCAATATAAGTACGGATGGTCAACATAAGTACAGATGGTCAACATAAGTACGGATGGTCAATATAAGTACAGATGGTCAACATAAGTACGGATGGACAATATAAGTACAGATGGTCAACATAAGTACAGATGGTCAATATAAGTACGGACGGTCAACATAAGTACAGATGGTCAATATAAGTACGGATGGACAATATAAGTACGGACGGTCAACATAAGTACAGATGGTCAATATAAGTACGGATGGACAATATAAGTACGGATGGTCAATATAAGTACAGATGGTCAACATAAGTACAGATGGACAATATAAGTACGGATGGTCAATATAAGTACGGATGGTCAACATAAGTACAGATGGTCAACATAAGTACGGATGGTCAATATAAGTACAGATGGTCAACATAAGTACGGATGGACAATATAAGTACAGATGGTCAACATAAGTACAGATGGTCAACATAAGTACAGATGGTCAATATAAGTACGGACGGTCAACATAAGTACAGATGGTCAATATAAGTACAGATGGTCAATATAAGTACGGATGGTCAATATAAGTACGGATGGACAATATAAGTACGGATGGTCAATATAAGTACGGATGGTCAATATAAGTACGGATGGTCAATATAAGTACGGATGGTCAATATAAGTACGGATGGTCAATATAAGTACGGATGGACAATATAAGTACAGATGGTCAACATAAGTACGGATGGTCAACATAAGTACGGATGGACAATATAAGTACAGATGGTCATCATAAGTACGGATGGACAATATAAGTACGGATGGTCAATATAAGTACGGATGGTCAATATAAGTACAGATGGTCAACATAAGTACGGATGGACAATATAAGTACGGATGGTCAATATAAGTGCAGATGGTCAATATAAGTACGGATGGTCAATATAAGTACGGATGGTCAATATAAGTACGGATGGACAATATAAGTACGGATGGACAATATAAGTACGGATGGTCAACATAAGTACGGATGGACAATATAAGTACAGATGCTCAACATAAGTACGGATGGACAATATAAGTACGGATGGTCAATATAAGTACGGATGGTCAATATAAGTACAGATGGTCAATATAAGTACGGATGGTCAATATAAGTACAGATGGTCAATATAAGTACGGATGGACAATATAAGTACGGATGGACAATATAGGTACGGATGGTCAACATAAGTACGGATGGACAATATAAGTACGGATGGTCAATATAAGTACAGATGGTCAACATAAGTACGGATGGACAATATAAGTACGGATGTCAATATAAGTACAGATGGTCAATATAAGTACGGATGGTCAATATAAGTACGGATGGTCAATATAAGTACGGATGGACAATATAAGTACGGATGGTCAATATAAGTACAGATGGTCAACATAAGTACGGATGGACAATATAAGTACGGATGGTCAATATAAGTACGGATGGTCAATATAAGTACGGATGGTCAATATAAGTACGGATGGACAATATAAGTACGGATGGACAATATAAGTACGGATGGTCAATATAAGTACGGATGGTCAATATAAGTACGGATGGACAATATAAGTACGGATGGACAATATAAGTACGGATGGACAATATAAGTACAGATGGTCAACATAAGTACAGATGGTCAACATAAGTACAGATGGTCAACATAAGTACGGATGGACAATATAAGTACAGATGGTCAATATAAGTACGGATGGTCAACATAAGTACGGATGGACAATATAAGTACAGATGGTCAATATAAGTACGGATGGTCAATATAAGTACGGATGGTCAATATAAGTACGGATGGTCAACATAAGTACAGATGGTCAATATAAGTACGGATGGTCAATATAAGTACGGATGGTCAATATAAGTACGGATGGACAATATAAGTACGGATGGTCAATATAAGTACAGATGGTCAACATAAGTACGGATGGACAATATAAGTACGGATGGTCAATATAAGTACGGATGGTCAATATAAGTACGGATGGTCAATATAAGTACGGATGGACAATATAAGTACGGATGGACAATATAAGTACAGATGGTCAATATAAGTACGGATGGTCAATATAAGTACGGATGGTCAATATAAGTACGGATGGACAATATAAGTACGGATGGACAATATAAGTACAGATGGTCAACATAAGTACAGATGGTCAACATAAGTACAGATGGTCAACATAAGTACGGATGGTCAACATAAGTACGGATGGTCAACATAAGTACGGATGGACAATATAAGTACAGATGGTCAATATAAGTACGGATGGTCAACATAAGTACGGATGGACAATATAAGTACAGATGGTCAATATAAGTACGGATGGTCAATATAAGTACGGATGGTCAATATAAGTACGGATGGTCAACATAAGTACAGATGGACAATATAAGTACGGATGGTCAATATAAGTACGGATGGTCAACATAAGTACAGATGGTCAATATAAGTACAGATGGTCAACATAAGTACGGATGGACAATATAAGTACGGATGGTCAATATAAGTACAGATGGTCAATATAAGTACAGATGGTCAACATAAGTACAGATGGTCAACATAAGTACGGATGGACAATATAAGTACGGATGGTCAGTATAAGTACAGATGGTCAACATAAGTACAGATGGTCAACATAAGTACAGATGGTCAACATAAGTACGGATGGTCAACATAAGTACGGATGGTCAACATAAGTACAGATGGTCAACATAAGTACAGATGGTCAACATAAGTACGGATGGTCAATATAAGTATAGATGGTCAACATAAGTACGGATGGTCAATATAAGTACAGATGGTCAACATAAGTACAGATGGTCAACATAAGTACGGATGGTCAATATAAGTACAGATGGTCAACATAAGTACAGATGGTCAACATAAGTACGGATGGTCAACATAAGTACAGATGGTCAACATAAGTACAGATGGTCAACATAAGTACGGATGGTCAACATAAGTACGAATGGTCAACATAAGTACGGATGGTCAACATAAGTACGGATGGTCAACTAAGTACGGATGGTCAACATAAGTACAGATGGTCAACATAAGTATGGATGGTCAAATATATACGGATGGTCAATATAAGTACAGATGGTCAATATAAGTACGGATGGTCAATATAAGTACGGATGGACAATATAAGTACGGATGGTCAATATAAGTACGGATGGACAATATAAGTACGGATGGTCAATATAAGTACGGTTGGTCAACATAAGTACGGATGGACAATATAAGTACGGATGGACAATATAGTACGGATGGTCTATATAAGTACGGATGGACAATATAAGTACGGATGGACAATATAAGTACGGATGGACAACATATGGACTACAATCACCAAAGAAGTGTTTAAAGTGACCTCCATCCACAACTTTAAGGCACGATTTTATAAATATTTCGAAGGTCAATACAGTTAACTTATAATACAGTAAATATATATACAACAATGCAAGAGTCCCGGCCTGCAAGACAGAGCTTATACAGCAACACTTCACTTGTTCTTAATTCCTGAAAAATAGGTCATTACTGACAGGAAAGTGAAGATAACTCAGACCTGCGTCAAGGTTTCTGTCAAGGTTTTCTCAGATTTATTCTATATATCTCCAATGTGCTAAACTCCAATCACGAAACAGTTTCCTACGATAAGCTCATGTTCCATAGCTTATCTCCGCTTTTTATCCATATTTATAAAAAAATAGTTTTTTAGGGAATCAGCTTGAGAGATCAAGATACACGTTTTGCTCCTCATTCGTGCTGTGAAAGTTTGTTGAATATTTAAGACGTTGGAGTAAATTAAAGATGAAATCTGTACCTGTTGGCGTTCCGACGGTGGGAAGGGGGTGGGGAGAGGGGGGGGAAGGGGCATGTGACAGTTATTTTAGCGTGACATACCCACAAGGTAAGCTCATATTTAGCGTGACATACCCACAAGGTAAGCTCATATTTAGCGTGACATACCCACAAGGTAAGCTCATATTTAGCGTGACATACCCACAAGGTAAGCTCATATTTAGCGTGACATAACCACAAGGTAAGCTCATATTTAGCGTGACATAACCACAAGGTAAGCTCATATTTAGCGTGACATAACCACAAGGTAAGCTCATATTTAGCGTGACATAACCACAAGGTAAGCTCATATTTAGCGTGACATAACCACAAGGTAAGCTCATATTTAGCGTGACATACCCACAAGGTAAGCTCATATTTAGCGTGAATAACCACAAGGTAAGCTCATATTTAGCGTGACATACCCCACAAGGTAAGCTCATATTTAGCGTGACATACCCACAAGGTAAGCTCATATTTAGCGTGACATAACCACAAGGTAAGCTCATATTTAGCGTGACATACCCACAAGGTAAGCTCATATTTAGCGTGACATACCCACAAGGTAATCTCATATTTAGCGTGACATACCCCACAAGGTAAGCTCATATTTAGCGTGACATACCCACAAGGTAAGCTCATATTTAGCGTAACATAACCACAAGGTAAGCTCATATTTAGCGTGACATACCCACAAGGTAAGCTCATATTTAGCGTGACATACCCACAAGGTAAGCTCATATTTAGCGTGACATAACCACAAGGTAAGCTCATATTTAGCGTGACATACCCACAAGGTAAGCTCATATTTAGCGTGACATACCCACAAGGTAAGCTCATATTTAGCGTGACATACCCCACAAGGTAAGCTCATATTTAGCGTGACATACCCACAAGGTAAGCTCATATTTAGCGTAACATAACCACAAGGTAAGCTCATATATAGCGTGACATACCCACAAGGTAAGCTCATATTTAGCGTGACATACCCACAAGGTAAGCTCATATTAGCGTAACATAACCACAAGGTAAGCTCATATTTAGCGTGACATACCCACAAGGTAAGCTCATATTTAGCGTGACATACCCCACAAGGTAAGCTCATATTTAGCGTGACATACCCACAAGGTAAGCTCATATTTAGCGTGACATACCACAAGGTAAGCTCATATTTAGCGTGACATAACACAAGGTAAGCTCATATTAGCGTGACATACCCACAAGGTAAGCTCATTTTAGCGTGACATACCCACAAGGTAAGCTCATATTTAGCGTAACATAACCACAAGGTAAGCTCATATTTAGCGTAACATAACCACAAGGTAAGCTCATATTTAGCGTGACATACCCACA